>JAGFNQ010005696.1:0-154771 GCA_024364735.1 Boesenbergia rotunda
TGTTGGGACGGGTGCATGTTGACATGGATACGGGTTCGTAATTTTAAAGATAATTACGTGCAGCGGAAGAATTAGCATAAATAATTTCTAAATTATTTTAACCACGTATCTAGCATGCAACTTAATGTGTGGACATATCATAAATTAAAATTTTGCAGAAAAGTAAACTAATTTACTTTGTACTCGCGTAACTCGAAGAAAGGGACGAGATCCAACCGTAGCGTCCCTTGGAAGCTTCGCCTCTATTCGCGTCCACGCCGATTCTCTTCGGGATGACTTCGCAAAGCCACGAGTTTCGTGCGACAAGAATACTAGATTCTCCAAAGGACAACTAGAATATCAAGAGAGAAGATGGAAGACTAACCACCAAGAACGGAATCAAGATTCCGGGGAAAGGAAGGAGTTGCGACCCGCTTCTTCTTCTTCTTGGCACCTTCTGGTGGAGGAAGCTCACGGCAACCCTAGGCGGTGCGCCGCCCTAGGAGGGGCCAGCCCTAGAGAGAGAGAGGGTAGAGAGAAGGAGAGATAAGAGAGAAGAGAGCTTGCTACTTAATCTCTTGATTGGAATTCAAGCCTTGCCTTGGTTCCTTTATATAGTAGCCTCTCCATTGCCAAGTCTCCCCTTTAACGGAATAAATTTTCATAAGAAATTTATCTTATAAATTTTCCTATGAATTATTCCGTTATGTCTTGTTTTATTATAACTAAATTTATAATAAAACAAACACATCTCCCCTTTTATTATGGAATAAATTTTCACAAGAAATTTACTATATAAATTTTTCTTATCATGGAAAAATCAATTCATAATTGATTTTATAAAATAAAATAAACCAATCCAAGGTTTATTTTAATTTCCATGAAAATAAATATCTTTATATAAATTTCTATATATGAATTTCTTTATATAAATTTCTTTATATAAATTTATTTATCCATAATTTTATAAAACAAATCGCGCTTGATTTTATAATTCAAACCAAATAAATTGGTTTCCCTCCTTGTTGTGGCCGGCCAAACCAAAGAGGATGGGGACCCTCTTTGGCCGGCCAAACCAAGCCGCCTCCTCGCGAATTAAACTCATTTAATTCGTCCAATAAGCATTCAAAAGACTTAGCCATTTTAAGCTTCCGATGCGCCTCTGATTAATTCAGATTCGACTTATTTCTCTTGATCAGAAAATCCAATTTTCAACTCGTTTTAAATCCCTCGGATTACTCGTAGTGCGTGTGACTAAATAGGCTTTCGATTTATGTTGGCTGTCTATAATCAACCAATTATAGAACGATCATGAGTGACACCTAGTAGTACATCATGACCCCCAATTAATCGAAAGATCAACGGTTGACCTCAGAAATAATTCTGAAACCCTTCAGCAGCTATAATGAGTCGTGTCTCATTCCCTTCACCATCTTATACCCACTTGGTTCAGGACACGGTCTATGTGTGTCAGTCCCCACTAGGCTGACTACGTCACACCTAGCCCAAGTAATGTCTTTCTCGTCCAACGGATTCTAATTACTCTCATGTTTCCTAGAGATTCATACTCGGAACATGTTGTGCTCTGGCCAGAGGCTTCGAGTAACAATCTGACGATGGGCCTTAGGTATGCATCTCCTCGCAAGGAGTGGTGAATCCTTTGTAGGCTGTTCAAACATCTTCGGGCACTTCGGCTTATCCCCAACCATCCTGAGTCCACACCTCCTTAGAGATGCTTGCTTAAGATGTCAAAGTATAAGTCTCCGTGACCAAGATGACTTGAACACCGCAAGTCAAAGGAACATCACACTTAAACTGCAGTAAAAACTTTCATTGACATATCTATATGTAGATTACCATATGAAGTCTTACAGCTAGTCACTCCAATGAACTAGTTCCCTTAACTAGCATCCATGTTTATCTCCGGACATCCCAATGTTACCAGCCAGTGAGAATCAGCTGATTAGAGAATAACCCATGCTAGTCTCAACAGAATTGATAGTGTTCGTATTTATCAATTCATCGACTAGGGACAATTTCAATACTTCACAATTGCACATGTAGAGATAATCACTAGTTGTAAATTCATCACAAATTCTCTCATGCTGTGAATTGTATTGCGGACATTCAGTAAATGAGTTCAAGATCTCAATCAAATACATGAACATGTATACTCAAATAGTGAATATTCATTAATTAAAGTAAATGATTACAATCATAAGGCGATTGCCTTAGGACACTTCTCTCATATTACTAACACTTGGCTCCATGATCATACTTGAACATTCCAATCAAGGAAACTTGATTGGAGACTTAATTTTGGTACAAACTTGCTTGAAATTGCTTGAATGTTTGTTGATTGAGTTTGACTCGACTTGGGTGGAGCAAAGTGATTTGTCAAAATCATAAGGACCTTTGATCCTTCTTCAGGGATCAATCTTAGTCAAGGGATCACTTCCAAGATCGATAACTTTCATCAGATCTTATCAGAAATCGTTTGGAAGTCTGAAATTGAAAGTTTCAGATCGTATCAGGAAAAATCAGGAATCCTGATCGGTCACCGGACCGATCAGGAGTATGTCTGATCGGTCCAATGGACCGATCAAGTTGTTTTGAGATTAACCACAGAAATCTATCTGTGTTGGTCTGAATCGGTCCCCGGACCGATCTGGTGCCCTCTGTGGTGATCGGTCCACAAACTGATCAGAGGGGTCGCAGAACACTTCGTGAAAAATTGACCAAACATTCTGTGTTGGCCTGGATCGGTCCCCGGACCGATCTGGCACCCTGTGGTGATCAGTCCACAGACCGATCAGGGGGCTCACGGAAAAACCTCCAAACCTACTGTTCGCTTCCTGATCGATCAGCCGATCGATCAGGGGCCTGCATGATCGGTCACCCGACCAATCAAGACCAGGCCAGTCCGATCAGGCCAGAGCATGATCGGTCTGGGCACTCCCAGATCGAACGGTGATCCGTTCAATCGCATTAAATTGCGGTTGGTGGACCGATCCACCAACCGATTAACTTCGTCTAAACCCTACATCTCGCAAGCCCTAGCGCCGAAACTCACTTCTTGCGCATCCTCATCCTGTGCGTGAGCTCTTCCTGCGTCTCCTTCTTCCTTGTGCGTGAGTTCCTAAGAGTTCAGCGAGGAGATCTTGGTTCCCTGCGAGTGTGTGCGCAAGCTTCTTCGCGTGAGCTCTTCTCCTTCCCGTGCGCGCGCGAGAGTTTTTCTTTCTGCGCAAGAGTTCCTGTCAAGCTTCTGCGTTTTTCCTCTCGTGATCAAGTTTTCAACAAATCAATCAACTCATCATGGTACCTAAGTAAGTGTTGTTTCATTTTACCCTACTGATTACTTCAGTTATCATAAGTTTTGGGCTAACCATGTTCTTTCTTTTCGTGTTTTCTTATTGTGTTGTGATCCTACTCATTACCGTGACCTTGCCCTGATTTTTCACTCTACTGATGAAATCTAATCATTTGCAATCTATATTTTGATATGATTCTTCCCTTGATCAAATCATGTTTCTTTGATTAAACCTCACCTCACTGATCAATTCGTGTCCTACAAATGATTAAATTTATGTTCATATGATCAATTCCATCTTGTGTTATATTTCATTCTTGTGTCATGATCATGTTCACTTGTTTCACTTTACTTGATTCAAATTGTTGCCATGATCTATTCAACCCATTAGAAAATCATCTAAGGGCAAAGAACCCGTGGAGGGAAGCTTAAAGGGCAAAGGCCCTTCATCATCTACACCCCCTTCAAGACCTCCACCATCTCCACATACCAGATTTCAAAATATTCATTATGCACTAGACTTTCAATGGCACACTTTCAAACTTATGCCATGTCGAACTATGGACCAAACCTTCATTTACGAACATTGTTCGACAGTACGGCAAATCATTAAACACTATGAACTTCAATCCATTCTTTTCCTTGAGAGGCCACTCAACTTTGATTTGGTCTCTGAATTTTATAATAATATGGTCAGTGGAGAGGGTTCGGGGTGGAGGACCCGTGTCGCCAGTATCGACCTTACTTTTGATCTATCGGCTTACACTTCTTTTCTTGACTGTCGCCGATTAGATAATGACATTTCTCTCTACCCCTATCTTCTAGATCCTCTACCGGTTCCCTTTGATGGAGTCACCCCTGACTCTATCCATGAGTACTTTTTCGATCATCCCAGGTCGAGGGATCTCGGTGAGGTTACCAGTCACTTCCCTACATTTGCTGCTCTCCGCCTTTCCCCCATAGATTATGTCTTGTTTAAGATTATCAGTAACTGTCTCATCCCTACTACTTCAAAGCACTTAGATGAAATTCACTCATTCCACTGCTTGATGCTCTACGGGATGCATCGACGGTTAGACTTTGATATCGTGACGACCATTTACTTCTCCATCATCGTCCATAGTCAGATGTACAGTCAGACAATTTACATGCCATTTTGCCATATCATCACTGCCTGGCTGCAGTCGGTTGGTATCGACGTTTCACAGGGCAGTATTGTACCCATGGTTCGACAGGACTGTCGCCTTGATCGTCGCATGTTGGTCCAGTTTGGCATTGTTGTCGGACCGCAGGGGCTGAGGTGGAAGGATCGGCGACGTGTGGGGGAGTTACCGAGAGCAGCCCCTGATCAGGAGCCGTCCGTTGTTGCTGAGGATTACGATGAGTGGGATCCAGACCTCCGTTGGCAGGTTGCGGAGCTAGAGCGGACGATGCAGCGCGAGTTACATATATCCGAGCTCTGGCAACAGGAGGTTAGCTCAGAGTTTCGGTCCTTCGATCGCCGACTAGTCGCTCTAGCATCCGATGTTTCTGGAATCAGCTCATTGCAGGAGACGTGGTATGAGGAGTGGTACCAGCATACATTTCCTGGTGCTGCAATCTCCAGCAGCACTCCACCAGGGGATGTCATATATATTGAGGATTCCTCAGACGATGACCCTGTGGCGAATTGATGATGTTAACTAGTCTGATTTGTGTCCCAGTTGATTGTTATGCATTGTGCTATGTTTGACTGTGCTGTATCTGCCTTGACTTTGATGCGATGTGCTGCATCTGCTATGACTGATTTTTATGTTTTACTATATTATGCTTATTGTTGGTTTTTATGATTGTTCGTAAGATTGCTATCATCATGTATGCCTCTTTATGCGTTGCTATGTTTATTGTCACTCCATGTTCATATGATACATATGATTGCTTTGTCATGCTTTACATTTTTCATATGTTTTCATATGTCCCTCAAAATTATTCAAATCTTATGTTGTTTTGGGAAACCCCTAGGGTTGAGGGGGAGTATGTTTAAACTTAACAATCCCTCTAGACCCTTTTCGGTGTTTGACAAAAGGGGAGAGTATGGTTGGTTAAGTTTAGGATGATTATTTTGTAGGGGAGGATCCTGATTCCCCTATGATTCTGAAATTTGAGAAAATTGACTTCGAATCCCTAAACTTAAAATCGGGTTGTCAAACAACAAAAAGGGAGAGATTGTTGATGCAGTCTGACCCTGATTGTTGTTTTGGTGTTGACACCGATTTTTGTTTAGGTTGATGATTATGATTATGATTAAGTCCTGATCGGGAATTAGGCACGGTGTTGGAAAAATCCTAGCTTGGAGGGCTAGGTGTGAAAAGTCCTAACCTGGAGGGTTAGGTGTGAGAAAATCCTAGCTTGGAGGGCTAGGTGTGAAAAGTCATAACCTGGAGGGTTAGGTGTGGAAAAATCCTAGCTTGGAGGGCTAGGTGTGAAAAGTCCTAACCTGGAGGGTTAGGTGTGAGAAAATCCTAGCTTGGAGGGCTAGGTATGAAAAGTACTAACCTGGAGGGTTAGGTGTGGAAAAATCCTAGCTTGGAGGGTTAGGTGCGAAAAGTCCTAACCTGGAGGGTTAAGTGTGAAAAAGTCCTAGCTTGGAGGGTCAAGTCCTAGCTTAGAGGGCTAGGTTGATAAAATCCCGGCTTGGAGGGCTAGGTTGATGAAATCCTAGCTTGGAGGGTCAGGTCCTAGCTTGGAGGGCTAGGTTGGATGAAATCCTAGCTTGGAGGGCTAGGTTGAAGTCCCTGGATCGGTCTGGTGACCGATCAGGGAAGTTGGCACGGTACTCCTTCGTGAATCGATCTGGTGACCGATCCAGCGATGACTGATCGAACTGATGACCGATCTGGGAACACACAGTGAGGTTGGGAACCTGCTGCTCGGCTCCTGATCGGTCTGGTGACCGATCAGGGAGCATGCAGTTCACTCACTGCTCTGCTCCTGATCGGTCTGGTGACCTATCAGGGAGCATACAGTGGGTTTTGGTTCCCCTTACTGCTTGGCTCCTGATCGGTCTGGTGACCGATCTGGAACACTATTCGGATCATTCTGGTGAACGATCAAGTGTCACGAGTTCCTCACTATGACCGATCAGGACGGAGCCTAATCGGTCTGAGCATTCCCTAATCGGTCTGGTGACCGATCAGGAGGGTTGGGCTGCGAAGCTAAGGAATCACCCTGCAAAGGGGTGGATCGGACTGGTGACCGATCCACAACCTGGGATCGGTCTAGTGATCGATCCCGGAGAAATCGCGATTTCTGATTGAGCGTTAGGGACCGATCAGGATGGAGCCTGATCGGTCTGAACCCACTCTGATCGGTCTGGTGACTGATCAGGAGGCTCTCTGATCGGTCCGGTGACCGATCACTT
This sequence comes from Boesenbergia rotunda, assembly GCA_024364735.1. Lineage (NCBI taxonomy): Eukaryota > Viridiplantae > Streptophyta > Magnoliopsida > Zingiberales > Zingiberaceae > Boesenbergia > Boesenbergia rotunda. Next base: position 6,690 of record JAGFNQ010005696.1, read on the forward strand.
TAATTCAAAATGTACTGTCAGACACTCTGATCATGTCTGAACATATCTGATTTCTCTGCGCTTAATCTCTGATACTTGATTCACTGCTGATTTGCTGTGCTAATGCTCTGATTAAGTGTGCAGTGACAGAGATGGATTCAAACACTCAAGGAGAGTCAATGGAGGTCTTTCCTTGGAGCAGGTTTGTCCATTTGCCATCTCAGGTTGCAACGGTTGCTGGCGCTGCTGGAGCTGCTGACTGGGGCTAGGCTGAGGGAAGCTCAGGGAGTCCAGGAGAGCTCAGTGGTAGGTTGGTGGTTGCAGGTGAGCAGCTGGAGGCTACAGTGAGATGACCTGGCGATCAGTGGAGAGACTTAAGCTGCGTAGCGGAGAAGAGCTGAGTAGTTTTTTGCTGAACAGACTTCTTGCGAGACTTCTTTGCTGCGTGATAAGTTCTCCACATTGTGCTTGTGCGACCGGTTGTTCCATCATCTTGAGCAAGCAATTGCGATTACTCTACTGTCTGAAGCAACCTCTGTCACTTGAGCATTTGGAAGAAGAACCAGGAAGCTTGGCGAGTCCATCAGCGAGAAGACACGAAGAAGGGAATTCTTGCGTGAGATCTGCGCTGGGTGGAGCTCAGTGAGAAGTTTGCTTGGGTTCTTGTTGTCCTAAGTGCTTTGTAAGATCCTTCTTGTGTTTCATTATGCTTAAAACTTTATCTTTGTTAAAACGCTGTGGAGAGGTTACTCCACCGAGAAGGAGGTTGCATTTTATCCGGATTTTCCGGGGCTTGATCTTGCGACGATCAAGGGATCACCCACCTTAAGGGCACGCCAAGGAGTAGGGGCAAGTTATCCCCGAACCTTGTAAATCCTCTTGTTAGCGTTCTTGTGTTTGTTCTTAGCTTAAGGCTTAAATTCTGCAACTCTGTTTTTCCTTTGCTTCCGCTGTGCTACTAACCCTTGAGGTCTAGAAAATCAAAAGTGCTAAGTTTCGGTGTCTGGTTACATTCACCCCCTCTAGCCATCCAAGTTCCAACATTGAGAACGTATTTGCGGCACAAGAAATCTCCATGCGACCATGCATCACATGCAACCTTGCTATTGACATCACCTTCCTTAATGGCTGGTGGGTCTTTACGGAAAAACCGTACGAGCTTTATCATTGTCAGATAGAATAGTATCTTCTACTGTCATCGTTTGAAGTCGACTCCCTTGAATTTCTTTGGCTTCTCTCCTTGCAGAAAGGTCAGAACGTCATTGATCAATGTATATTGTAGAGTGTAAAATTTTTAACATTATGGTGGTGGTGTAGTTGGTTACCACGTCAGATTAATAAACAGAAAGTTTTCGGTTTGAGTCCTAGCGATGTCAATAATTTTATAATAATTGCAGAATATCGTTTTACGATTATTTGATGGTGTCGTCCGGGTAAGCTACCGGGAGGATGCAAACTGATATAATTTCGTCGAGTTTAGTATTGGACACTATCTCCGTAAAACGATATTCCTCTACTACATGTGCTCACAGATAGTAGCAATTCGTTTCCCAAGATACGACGACGATGTCTCGAAATAACAGCACTATAAATTTCGAGACTAACTATCCTTTTCGTAGGTTTTTCGGACTCTAGATGCATACGATAGGATGAATGCTAATGACTTTGATGATTGAATGAATGAATGAATCCATCATTAGATCTGAATGATTGTAACCTTTTAGATCTCCCTATGATCTCAGCCGTTAGATTTGATCTGACGTTTCAGATCAAGTCTCTCTTCACCAACGATTAGATCGTGACTTTTCACGATCAACGCTCCAGATCGCATCACATACGATCCAGCACTCATCTTCGATCCAACGGTTGCCATTTGTTTGCCCAGTCAACAGTCCAGTCATTTCTCTTCTATCTGAGTGTCACGCAGGCACTGTCATATCACATGTCACGTCACTGACACATCACCCGAGTGTCACGTCAAATGGAGCATACATTTAAGCTCCTTAATACTCCTCGCGCGACGATGCTCAAAATGCAAAGTGTAAAGTGCGCCAACAAGGCACCCATTGCGCACGTGCGCGCATGGCGGGTGGCTATGTCGCAAGTGCGAGCATCTGCTCGCCTGTGAGAAGAGACCACCTGTGTTTCTTTCTAATTTCATTAACACATGAACACGTATAAAGAAGTAAATCCGTTCAGAAATTTCAGATGTGGGGCTAATCCCCATCTACTTCTTTTTATACAAATTTTGGACTAAATTTAAATAATTAATTTCTTATTCATCCGTAATCGATTTTGAGCAAATTAATAGTCTAAATTCATCTACGCGAAACGTAGATTTCGTTTTTGAAGTCAATTCCGATTTTCATCGATTGATGGCACCTCAATTTTTTTTATAAAATCATATTTAATATTAATTATTTTAAACATTAAATATCCAACAATACTTAACTTGGGCAAAAATACGTATAAAAACCTGCGACGTCAAGAATAAGAAATCCAAAAAAAACTATCCGCACGCGGCCGAACCAAACTTGAGACCTCATGGTCTGAGGGCCCTCCGTCATAATCACGATATTTTTGACAATTTGATTAAAAAACTTATATAGACAAGCGAGAGAGTATTTTTTTTTAAAGAGTACAAATACAATAGACATTCGAAATATTGAAGAATAGACACTTAGAATACTGAAAACTATCCGTACACGGGACTTAAGAGAGAATCTGAGACATGCTTAAGTCTTAACCGAAAAAAAAAAAATAAATAGAAAGTCATAATGACTAGTTGAAAAGAGATGTTCAGCAGTAAAACTTATGTTCTAGGCAGGGACCAACCGAGTCATATTTAATTATTATCCTATAATAAAATAGTTGTTGCTTACAACAAAAATCTATTTTATATCAATTCTTTTAGAGTGATTTGATGATGTTTATAAATGTTATAAAAATATATATTTTTGATGGTTTTCTGGGTGTCTAAAAGCATTCAATTTTTTTATTTATCTCTCTATAATTAACTATGAGATTGACCGAAATATCCAAGGTCATGACCTTTTACCAAATAATGAAATTACTAAAACATTATCAATAATTTGCTCATAAAATGACTAAATTTCAAAAATTAAATAAAAACTGAAAACTAATCATCATAAACAAGAATTGTAATTATAAATGCAAATTATCATCATAAAACAACTTTTTTAAAAAAAATCATGGCACCTAACCTAGTCTTTTTAATCTCTGTTTGAATGAGATTAAGAAAGATTCATTAGCAAAAGGGGAAGGAAGGAAAAGAGAGAAAAAATAAAATATTTATATTTTTCTTATTTGGGAGGGAGGAAAAGTTCATTAATATAACATGTATTATTTTATTTGTGAGAAAAGATAATATAATGAAGATTAAATATATAAAATCACAAAATTAACCTAACTTTCTAATATACCATGAACTACTTTAAATTATTTATTTTTAAAAAAAATTAGAAAAATAAATCTCAATTTATCCTTACTTTCTAACCTGTTTAATGAAATTTCAATTATAATATCATACTGTAGAGGATTGAACCAAAAAAAAATTGCTTATAGATCATAGCAAATATATACTTTCCGGATCAATGAATCAAATTAAATCATTTAGAATGGCGAATTCATCAAAGATATGAGAATAATTCAAAACAGAAGCATGGAGAAATATTGTAAGTCATTAAACATTCACCCTGTACACAGCAAAGAATCAAGAATATGTACCAAGATCTTCGACGAGTTATGGCTTCGGAGCAGGGGACTTGGGCGGCAACCAACATTCTAAAAATCGGATCAGAACGTCCAGTCGGATCAGTTGAACCGGGAATCGGCCATATTTCCTGTCTAAGTTGACTCTAAAAATCGGATGCAAACTGTTCTGAACCGGTCGAAAATCGATGAACCGAGCAAACCAACTTGATTTATTTTATTTTTCATTTTTTGATTTTTTTTTCCTTTTGTAGTTTTGCTTTCTTACTGAAAAATAAAATTTGAAAAATAAAATGTCAAAAACCTAGTTTGTTTTCACCCAAAGTCCTAGACAAACAAACCTGTTGTTTGCTTGCAAGAGAGTCGTTGCCGCCAACCTCTCGCCGTGTCGCCCCACCTTCGCCAACCGCACCGCGTCACCCGGCCTCGGCCAGCCTCGCTGCATCTCCCTACCACCAGCCTTGCCGAGTCGGCCCACCGCCGCCAACCTTGCTGCGTCGCCCGGACGCAGCCAACCATGCCATATTGCCACGTCGCCCCGCCTCGCCACGTCACCCCCCCCCCCCCCCCCACCCACCCCTTGTGTTGCGTCATGCCTACCCTGTCGTGCTCGATTTTCTACAATTCTGACTCCTTGTCGATTGTCGTTGAAGGTAAGATCCAAGACCCAGTTCTGCCTCCTTTTCCACTGTGATTATGTGAATTTAATTGTATTTTGTTTTTTCATTTATTTATTTAGAATCTTTAGATTTAGATATGGATGCTTCAACTCTAAATCAGTCTATAGAAATAAATAGTAATATCGTACGTGAAGCTGCCAATCCTGACAACCAATCTTCCTCAGTCTCTAGTCATGGGAAAACTGATCTTGCATGGAAGTATTTTAATTTGACATTGTGAAAGGGAGGTCATTATATACATGCTTGCTTTGTTTAAAGCAATACAAAGGTGGAGGGATTAATAGGATAAAACAACATCTTGCAGGAAAAACAGGAAACAAAGCTAAATGCATGAAAGTTTCTCATGATGTGAAAAACGAAATGTTGGTAAGATTGGAAGAAGTCAATAAAACTAAAAGTAAAGATGATTCTCTAAGCTTTGGTGATGAGACTGAGGATACATTTGAACAAGAGATTATGCTTAGGCATCCACCATCTAAAGTGCAAGTTGTTGGAGACAAAGGCAAGCAAAAGGCAAAAGTTAGTAGTTATTTTGCAGCAAGATCAACTCCGGGCGACCAACCAAGTTTGAAAAGTGCATTTCAAAGCATGGAGGTATTACATGAAGTTGATTTGAGAGTTGCTAGATGACTTATTCATGCAAGGATTCCTTTTAATGTAATTCAGTTACCTTTCTTTAAAGATGCACTGGATGGTATTGTTGGTATTGGACCTAGTTATAAAGGTCCTTATGACAAATTAAGGGTTCATTTATTAGGAGATCTTAAGAAAGAATGACAACTACTTGTGGATAGTTATCAGAATAAATGAAAAGAAATTGGTTGCACACTTATGGCTGATGGTTAGACAGATCAATTGGTATGTGCTTTGTGAAGTCTATTGATGCTTCAGATGTGGTAAAAAATCCCTTTACATTGTACAAATTGTTTTCTGAAGTTATTGAATGGCTAGGGCCTAGTAATATTATGCATGTGGTAACTGACAATGCGGCTAATTATGTAGCGGCTGGGAAACTCATTCATGAAAAGTATGTGAGCATTTTTTGGTCTTTGTGTTGTCCATTGCTTAAATGTCATTTTGAAAGATATAGTTAGTATGCCTCATATTATTAGTCTTGCATCCCGAGCTTCAAAGGTAACTATCTTTATTTATAACGGCAATTTACCAAAGGGCGTACGTAACAATTAGAAATTACCAAAGGGCGTCCCATGGTTTCTATTTTACCAAAGGGCGCAACCATTTAAGTGAACTTCCTATTATACCCTTGGCGCCACAAAATGTCTTTTCCATTCTCATTTTCGAGACATCCGAATCACTTTTACAGTAAAATAATAATATGTGGTTCGGATGGCAAGGTAGTAGAAATTTTGTCAGCCTATATATATATTACTATCTTGCACAAGTCGAATCATCACGAGGGTACATATATATTTCGACCTTGCACAACTCAATTCATCAAGGCAGCTGAGGAAGATAGGTGTTGAAGGAGAAAAAGCAAGCAATAGATTGGTAACAAATACAAATAGTAATGTATGTATGATTGTCATCTTTGATATTGTATTAGACCTAGTTTTATACTTATCAACTCTTGCTACAATTTTTATGTTTGGAGGAATCTAAGGGTGATATGCATTACATAATAAGGGCTCTCTGAAATTTGTTAAACTTAAGATAAATAAATACTTGAATTCGACCTAGGGCTGATATATTACCATATTAGGCCCTAGAAGGGCCAGAAATTAAAGGAGTTCAGTCCCTAGGAGTGCATGATATCATTAGATTTTAGGCCCTAGGAGGAACTGAAATATGTTGTTTTCAGACACTGGGCCTGAAAAAAAAGGAATTCAGGTCCTCCCAAGGACTGAAATGAAAAGATTTCAGGCCCTTACAGGGGCTGAAATAATTGGATTTGAGGGCCTGGGAGGGCCTGAATCAATATAATTCAGGCCCTCGAAGGGTCTAAAATATACTAATTTCAGGCCCAGTCAGGGCCTGAAATAAAAAGATTTCAGGCCCTGTGAGGGCCTGAAATAAAAAGATTTCAGACCCTCCAAGGGCCTGAAATAATATGATTTCAGGCCCTATGAGGGCCTGAAATCTTTTTATTTCAGGCCGTCGTAGGGCCTGAAATATTTATATTCAGACCCTCACAGGGCTTGAAATCTTTTTATTTCAGGCCCTGTGAGGGCCTGAATATGATTTCAGGCCCTATGAGGGCCTGAAATCAAAACATTTCAGGCCCTCGTAGGGTTTGAAATCATTATATTCAGGCCCTCACAGGGCCTGAAATATAATGATTTCAGGCCCTGTGAGGGTCTTAAATCAAAATATTTCAGGCCCTCAGGCCATCTTAGGTCGTTGATTATGATTTTCAAAGTTTGCTAAATGTAATTGTAATTTATTTTTCAGGGATGATAATGTTGTTGACTAAATTCTCTCCAAAATATGGAATACTCTTGATGATAATGCTATCACGGGGAATGGATCAAAAATTATAAGGAATTTGACAATTGATCTAAATGAAGAAGCAACTAATATAGAAGGTGAGGGTTTGAATTCTTCTACAAGAGTTGTTGAATTCTTTGAGCCAACCTGGAGTGGGGAGGAAGGAATTGAAATCCGGAATGCAGATGAATTAGAACCCATTACAAGTGTACTAGAATTCTAAGCCGATGATATGCAGATTGAGGAATATGAATTCCCCCCAGATGAGTACAGTGACTTAGAGGAGGAGTTTTCATTAGCTGAAGATCCTTATATTTTAAATTCTCGATTGCTTGCTGGGCCAATTGGAGAGGTAGAGGCAAGAGATGGGCATGAATTTTTTGTGGGACAGATATTCACATGTAGAGAAGAATTCAAGAATGCACTTGTCAAACATGCCATGGTTAAGCATATGAGATATAACCCAGTTGACACCCGAAAAAATAGAGTTAAAGCAGTGTGCTTCAACCAACCATGTACATAGAGAGTAGTAGCAAGGGGGGAAGTAGAGTTCACTGTTACAAAATATATAAAGGAACACCAATGCGGAACTGTTAGGGAAAGTGCTGATCATCATGCATGCTCTTCATCATTTGTTGCTTCTTTTGTTGAAGAGCAATTTCTTCATAATGAATAATACAAACCAAGTATGATTATATCAGATATTAAAGCTAGATTTGGAGTGACCATATCATACAGAAAAGCATACATAGCTAGGGAGAAAGCATTAAAAAAGGTTGTTGGAGATTATGATGAGGCTTACAGAGATCTTCCACAATATCTGCGTGAGTTAAGAGCTAGAGATCCTGAAACGTATGTGGCACTATGCAGGAATGGTGACAATCAGTTCCAGCGGTGTTTTTGGGATTTTGGTGCTTGCCGAAGGGTGTTCAGGTCTTATTTGTGTAGACTTATCGGAATTGATGCCACACACCTAAGAGGAAAGTATCCGGGAGTAATGTTGATTGCAACGACGATTGATGGTAATGACAATGTTCTTCCAGTTGCCTTCGCAATAGTTGAAGTTGAATGTGGGTCTGCATGGGAGTGGTTTTTGGAGCATACAAAGAGGTTCTTTGGTGTCGATGATCACTCAATCACCATAGTATCAGATAGACATCGGGGCATTATATCAGCAGTTAGAAAAGTCTATCCAAACACGCATCATGCCTTTTGTTGCCACCACATGTGTTGTAATATGGTAACTGATACTGAAAGTAGAGCTGCTGTAGGTTTGTTTTGGGCAGCAGCACGAGCCAACACAACACTCCAATATGATATGATAATACAGACAATGCTTGAAAAACATCCAGTTGCCCATAAGTGGTTTCACAACATTGACCCTAAAAGGTGGGCAAATGCACACTTTACAGGGAGAAGGTACAGAATACTTACCACGAATTGTGTGGAGAGCTTAAATGCTTTGTTCAACTCTACACGTAAGCTTCCCATAAACAGGTTAATTGATAATACAAGAAGAAAAGTTGCTCAATAGTTCTATAACCGTAGAGAGGAAGTCTCCAAATGACATGTTGCTTTGACACCTTATGCTACAAAAGAAATGGATTCAAGGAGAGAGAAAGCAAGAGCTTATAAGGTTCACCCTTACTCTCAATCAGAAATGGAAGTAGAAACATGGGGCACTTCATACATTGTTGATTTGAAAAAAAAGTTTTGTCATTGCGAGGAGTTTAAAATTTCAGGACTTTCTTGCTCACATGCTATTGCCGTAATCATTCAGAAGAACATGGATACACTCTCATATTGTGAGCATTATTTTTATTCTGAAACTTGGAAGTGGGTTTACATGGATCGTATTTTTCCTTGTAGAAGTAAGCAGTTTTGGCCTACTGGAGTAAACGACATTACAATTCTATGTCCCCGTAGCCTTGTGTAGCCTGTTAGACGAAAGAAGGCACGGATAGAGTCCAGACACAATGGCAAGGTCAAACTAAAATGCAGCCGGTGCAAACAACTTGGTCATAATAAAAGGACATGTAGAATGTCGCCAGCCCCAAGGTCTTGAGTTAATTGGTATATGTAGTGACCCAATATTCTGATTGAGTGTATATTTTGTATGGAGGATAACTGAATGTATATATTTTGTATATTGTACAGCTATAATATTGTCAAAAAACTAGTTGTTGTTAATGTTGTCACTTGAAGAAGTATTTCAATATTATGATACATTTCTTCTTGTGTAAATTTATGTAAGCAGAATTGAGCAGTTGTGAAGTTTTCGGATTTTGAAACCCACAATAATGTTATTTCAGGTCTTGAAGTCCTGAAGTCCTATGGTTTGTGAATATCTGTCATTTGAGACCCTCTGTTTGTTTGCTTTGTTGATTCATTGTTCTGTGCCAACTGATACTGTATTAACACGTAATTGATAATCATTAGGACTATGTTTGGAGACCAAAAATACCATCTCCTAGCTATCTAAACTCTAACTACTGGTAATGAGTTTTGAGAAATCAAAATATCATAGGTCCATGAAACAAACCTCCTGCTGTGCCAAATTTTGAAAATATGAGGTAATGATGTGGATGGAATTAAATTGTGGTGCAATGTCTATGTAGGTACTCTCCTTTTTGTTTTATATTAAAAATAATTTCACAATATGTATATTTATATAAAATATTTAATCATTCTAATATTGAATTATTTGAAATCTAAAATGAGATTATTGTGTCAGGCCCAATAATGAAATTATTTCAGGCCCAGCGTGGGCCTGAAATGAGAAAGCAATGCTCCATTGGAGTATCAAAAACAATGCTCCATTGGAGTATCAAAATGGGCTTCATTATAGTATCACATATATTGTTTGTCATTAAACTTACATTATACAACTGAATCATTTTATTTCAGGCCCTGAGTGGGTTCCCTAAAATGTTTTTGTTTCAGGCCCACTGTGGTACTGAATTCAAATGATTCTAGCAAAAGGAAGGTTCAATGTTAATGATGAGTTTCACAACAATTACATATTACAGATCATATATGAGACAAAAACAATGATCCGAAGCAAAGTTTCATTGATTTGAAAAGGAGTACATGGATTGTATAATTACAAATATACAATGTTTGTGATGACAATTACATATACATAGTACCAACAAAAATACTAATTACAGATTTAGCTTCCAGTACTTGTCTCTCATTATTTTATAGCCCACCTGAAATCGATAATTTTTCATTTGCTTTTGGGTAAAATCTGTAGATCTTTGAAAAACTAGACTTTCTGCATATCGCATCATGAAAAATGCACAATTCGACCTGAAAAACCAATATTGACATTGTTGTCATCTTATAAATCCAACCATGAAATGCATTGTTATTTTTAACAAAAATAAACATCCTCTTACGATCAGCTTTAGGTGGGTCCTTCTACAATAATTTTATTAAACTCTGTCCCATATATGGAAGGCAATCCTTTATTCCATGTCTTGTAATAAGACCAGTTCAAATTTTTGAAAAACGCCACCTACACATATATGACATTAGTAACAATTATATTGGTATGAAACTTTTTTTTGAGTTATATCTACGAAATAGAAAACTTACAGTTTTTTCAAATCTGGCAGTGTACCCTTTTGTGGCGCCGAGAGAATTATAATGATGGATACTATCTTCCACGAGGTTAATAACCATTAGATGCCAATGATCATCTGCATTATTTAGAGGACAGATGATATATCTAATTGGCTTATCCGTATCAGTAGCAATAGTTTGTTCAAAAGCCTGAGCGTGAATCGCCTCAAAAAGTTCCTATGGTTATTAAAAAGGAAGTGTCAGTCAACTAAATCATAGAAAAAAAACATTAATGATTTAGTAACTAATTGACTTACATCAAACCCCACCCCACAGAATATGGAGGGCTGGTATGGTGAGTTACACACTTTTGCTTCATTTCCAAGAATAGTCCAGTATGTATTGATGCAATCCCCCGTGGTTTAATCATTCCAATCAAATATTGTCAAAAAAGATAGCATATCTAATGTAAAGGTCCCATTGGACCATACTGGATTCAACTCATACCTACATGCAAATAAGATAAGCAACTTAATGAAATTCTGAATGATTAAATTTTATTAATGAATGTCAATAATCATCAATGTTTTACAATATTTTCCCAAACGCAATAGCAACTAACTCACTTTAATTTACTAAGTTTTAATAATGTTTCAGCAATCTCTGCATCTTTAGTCTTCTTAAAGAATGCCCTGGAATTCTTCAAGATTTTGCTTTTCACCTTTTGAAATTCTTTAGCTTTAGCTGCGTGATGTTCAGATATGTTAGTTTGGGTGGAGGTCGCAGTTTTTGTTGTTTGCGTTGTAGTATCTGACATTGATGGGGCAGGAGGCTCCTCATCTTCATCTTCATCTTCATCCTCATCCTCCTCCTGAACAACTTGTTTGCCCTTGCCTTTGGCCTGGTAGGTTTGTCTGACCTGAGTTATTTTCCTTTTTTTGGCAAGTGGCTCACCTTCATCTGACCCTTTGCTTTGCAATTGTTCATGCAGCTGTTTGATTTTTTGGTTAGACTGAAGTATGATACCCTCTCTTACAGCTATCCTTTTATCATTTAGCTCCTTTTGTTGTTTAAGCTGCGAATCTTTGTCAACAATTATTTTATCCTTCTCAACAATGATGTCATCTTTTTGTTTCAGCTGGGACTCCTTCTCTGCAATTATTGTTTCTTTCTGATCAATAATTTGATCCTTGGCACTGATGGCTGATGTCGTCTCACTTTTGGCTTCCTCCAAACTTTTAATTGCTACATTTAATTGCTGCTGTAAGGTTTCAATTTGTTCTTGTTTTTGTATACATATATTGCAGGCTTCCATTTGTAAGGGCTGTAGCCTTCCTTGTGCTGCCTGGCTTCCTTCTGGTGCCTGCTGTAATACCTCACATTCTACCTCAAGTGGTTGAGTTGGAGGAGAGTAGTCAGGTACCAAATCATGCTCTATATCAAACGGAATTAAATCAACAAAAATTAAATTTGTGGGCACACGGTCTATCATCCTCTTGATAGTGTCAACATGGGCTTTAGGCCAAGTCTAACGAAGTATTCTTGGCAATCTATGAGGATGTTCAGGAGCAGCAATACTAATATGTTCATTAACCCATACCTGCAACATCATTATAATCAGTAAATAATATCAGTCAAGAAATTATATTAGCAGGTATATGTACTCTCACTTACAACCAAAATATTTGGAAATCCCTTGAGCAAGGGAGCCTTGGCCGGTTGGGTTGAATCACCTACATGTGGTCTATGCCTCAATGTCACCTCCTTTCCAATGGTTCCCAACTGAGGAGCCATGAAATTGTACACGGCATTGCACCAATTGTAGTTTGGTAGATTGTCAAAATCATCTACGCAATCAATAAGTGACAGAGCAGGAATGACAAGTATGCTGCTACTACCACAAAATAGCACTGTACAAAAAAAATAGAGTATATACAACTGACAGTACAGCTTGTCATTGGATGTAGACTTTATTAGCAGTTTCTCCAAATGCCGTGCAAAACAACTGGAATCTTCAAAATACTCCTTGTACAGTGGGCTGGAGGCCTCATTCAAATCAAGTTGGACTATCTCTCCATGATCAGGTAGCCTTAGAATAACTGATATATCAACCGTTGTGAAATTGAGTTTTTTCCCATGGAATACAAAGCTCTGTTCTTCTTCATCCCAATTATCAAACATGTTCTGAACCTGGGGTCTTACACAAGAACTAGTAGGAAGGTCGAGGACCCAAGAAAAGGGTGTTTCTCGAAGCAATTGTTCTTGTGCTGGTGTGAGTGGAACAGATTCAATAAAATTTTTGAAATGGCAAAGGCTACTTTTCCAGTTCATTCGTTTACTTCGACCACTGTTCGCAAAACTTGTATACTCGGTAGGCAATTTGATTTTTCGTTGTGGCAGCTGTTTTTTCCCATGACTTCCCCCAGGGACTTGCTGTTTCTTAGATTTGGTGGGAGCAGCTTTCTTTGAAGATGATCTTTTTTGACCCATACCGAACTTAGCAACCATCAAACAAACAATTATTTGACACAAACAAACAATGACACTTACAATTCGTTCATAAAACAGACCTGCTCAAATTCAGTCTATTACTTGAAAACTATCGCTAACCCTAGGTGAAAAGCAAGAACTGAAATCACAAACTACAAATTAGGGTACGTACAATTCGACTAGTGCGATGACGAGGATGTCGCCCACAAGTACTCCAATGAAGACAAGCACGCTACCTTGAAATCGCAACAGCTGAGTCTAAGGGACGCTATACAGCTGAGTGACTGCTGGGCCTGATATAAAATGATTTCAGGCCCTAGGCGGCTTTTTTTTCTTTATATGTATTATAAATATAATTTAGGTAATATCTATTTTTATTTATAAAAATTAAACTAACTTTCAATTATATATCAAAACTCTGTTCTGATTTATCATGTGCATTTTATTGATTATGTATTTATATTTAATTATCAAGGTTATAAAATTCACATATAGATGAACGACGCTGGGCCTGAAATAAGAGTTATTCAGGCCCACGGTGGGCCTGAAATATAATTATTTCAGGCCCACCGTGGGCCTGAAATAAAATGATTCAGGCCCAAGGTGGGCCTGAAATATCTGTGATTTCAGGCCCACGGTGTGCCTGAAATAAAATGGTTGATCCTAGCTCAACCATATCTGAAATTCTGAAATCCCTATATCAGTAGAAAGGGGTTGAGCTAGGAGATGAAATTTTTGGGGTCCGAACCTCTAATCTTGTTGTATCACCATTGCTATACCAGTAGTTTAGGTGTATCAGTGAGTTTCGAGCAAAACTCACTGATGGACCTACCATATCTGAAATTCTGAAATCCCTATATCAGTAGAGAGGGTTAAGCTAGGAGATGAAATTTTTGGGGTCCGAACCTCTTGTAACGCCCCAAAATTCCCATTTTTAGTTCATAAAGTCCTTGAAAGTAGTTAGAAATGTTTTAGAAATATTCTAGATATTTTTAGGAATTTTTAGAATATTTTTATGGAATTTTCCGAGTCCGTTTAGTGTTTTGGAAAAAGAAAAAGAAAAATAAAAAAAAAAGAGAAAAAAGGAAAAACCGATTAAGTGCAGCAGGTGGATCGAACCCGCAACCACCACGAGACCAAGAGCGCACGCAACCAGCCGGGCTAGGGGTATCAAGCACAACAAGGGACGGAGAGAAGGGTATTTAGGGTATAGTTAGGTTGATCCGACCCTTAAGTATAAATAGCTAATTAAAGAGAGAAGTTTTATTTCTCTCCTCTCCAAACCCTCACGCCGACCTCCTCTCCTCTCTTGGGGCGACGCCGACCAACACCAAGCTCTAGAGGGCCGGCCAAGACTCTTCTCCAAGAGATAATCCTATATTCGGGATCCCCGCGACGAGAGGAACGCGTAGGCGTGAAGAATTCTCCGAGATCTCAAGTTTCTCCCGAGCTCTAGACGTTAATCTTGGTTGTAAGTCCAAGATATCAATGTAAGTACTGCTCACCTGCAGTAAGAGGCGGTTTTTCCGCGAGAATTTCCTTTAAAAGTTTTTAAAAGAGATATTTCCCTTTTGTTTCAGTTTTGCATGTAATCTTAGTTCTTTATATGCTTGTATATGTTTGATAAACACCCTATATGAGATTAGGGACCAAGAAAAGCTATGAGAAAAGAAAAGAGAAGATAAAGATAAGAAAAGAAAAGGCCAAGGCCTTAAGAAATCCCGAAAAGTCAAGACTTAGGGATTTTAGCACGCAAGGTGCTCCAGAAAATGCCAAGGCATTTACAGATAAGAAAGAAAAGAAAGAAAAGCTATTTTATTTTTCTAAGACCAGTACCCGGCGTCCAAGGGCGTCGTTAAAGAAATCCAGGTGTCCAATTCCAAGGTCTTGGCCCTGGTAGACCAAGGTCAGCTCTATTAGGATTGGTGGCTCGCTACCCCAACCTTTTAGGGAACGCGCATGAGATGGTACTTACGTCTTCAGTGGATCCAAGTGATTATTATTTTCAAGTATATGCTTTAGCAAAGTTTTCGAAAGTTTAAAGAGTTTTCAAAAAAAGTTAAAGAATAGCTAAAGTTTCAAGTTGAGCCAAGAAAAGTAAATTGAGATTTATTATTGCTTGAGTATGCATGTTTTGAGTTATACATGTTCTTAGTTTTCTTTCAAGCATATTAGTATCTCATATGATTTTCATATTGTTCTAGAAGCATGTTTACACATTCGAGATTTTGTGAGCTAGATAGTACTTACTAAGCTTTTGCTTATAGATGCATTTCCTCTTATTGCAGATAAAGGTAAAGGCAAGCAATTCTGAAGGAAGACGACGAGGCGATGCTGAGTAGAGTGTGTGTGGTGGCTGATTATGGAGAGATCCTTGAGACGAGACATTTTAGTTATTTGAATTGCAATGTTTAAGTTTATTCAAATTTCAAGTTCTTGCTTTATGGAGATTATGGAGTATTTGAGTTTTGGATAGTTTTATATGCTAAATTTCTTAGAGTAAAGATTCCATGTCATTTCCTTTAGCATATATATCCCCATGATTGCATTGGATGAGTAAAAGTGTGAGTAGTTAGAAATATTGATACTTTGTTAGAGAAAAAGGTGTTTGTGCCAAGATAGTATCAATTTCCCTTTGAATCAAGTTTTTATTGCTTAAAAATGTTTAGAAAAGTTGCAATCACATTTCATAATGCTTTAGCAAGGTCGTAGAATATGTATTTGGTGTTATGAATGCATAGGAGTCAAGATTGATACAAACTCTATTGTTTAAGTTCATATAAACTTGTTTAGTTTATTTTCTTCCATAAAAGTCCTAAATTCAAGTTATGGATTCGTTTGATTGGCTAAATTGTTTAGGAAACTGACATAGAGTATAGAAGTGGTGTCATAGTTTGATATGGCTCGAAACTGAATGAATGGTGGGCTTAAGAAGCAAGAGCCGAAACCTGTAATTCTGATTACAGGCGTACCAGTCGACTGCCACGTCACCAGTCGACTGGTACGGGCAGTTTGAGTTGGGTGAGGCTTGTTTCAATAAGTATCAACTACGAGTTTTGAGAAGGAAAGTGTGATATGGTATCATGCATGACTACTTAAGTTAGAATATAATTGTTAGAAGAATTTAAAAGAAAAAAAAAAGATTTCCGCATTTTACTTTTAGTCGTGCATTAGAGTTGAGAAGTAGAGGAAAGTAACGATCCGTCTAAGGTAGAAGAAGGCGGGTCGCTACAGTTGGTATCAGAGCCGTTCCCATTCTCCAGCATCACACACACATCAGCATCAACCTTGCCGTCTTCAAGTAAGAAAGCTTTAAGTTTCAGTTTTTTTTCTATTGCTCCTTTATTTAATTGCAGTATAGAGAAATGCTTAAGTACTTACTCACATGTGCATAGAACAAGGAAGCATGTTTAATCCCTTAGTATCACGGAATCATGTTTAATCCCTAGAATGGATATTAGATTTCTAAGTAAGAAGACAAGTTTATACCTAGAGATGTAGTAGTGATTTCTTGTTCCTTTATGCATTATTAGATGGCAAGAAGAGGCCGAGCTCCTAATGCTAATAACAGAACTCCAGTTCAAGATAATAGTGAGCCTGGCACAGAACAGCCAAACCTGATGGCAGTCATTGCTCAAATGCAAGCTCAGATTACAGAACAACAGAAGACCATCGCCACACTGATGGCGAATCAGCACCCAGTGCCCCCTACACCACCCACAGCAGGAGTGGGAACTCCAGTGGTGACTGAAGTTCCACCCGTCACACAGGAGACCCCTGCCGTGAACCGAAGACAAGAAGCATACCTCGTCCAGTGGCAGAGGCTGAAACCAGAAAACTTCTCAGGCACGACTGAGCCCTGGGATGCCCAGGCTTGGTTCAAGACTTTAGAGAGCACGATGGAGCTTCTTGACTGGCCAGAGGTTGAGAAGGTCAAATGTGCCTTCTTCTGCCTAACTGGAGATGCTCGTATGTGGTGGGAGCGAGTCAAGAGTAAGAAGATAGTCAACTAGATGAGCTGGGCAGATTTTGAGCACGAGTTCTATGAGGAATTCTTCCACATGAAGGTTACCAACAAGCACTTCGAGGACTTCATGGAGTTCAGACAGGGTAGCCTACCAGTGGGAGAAGCAGTTGCAAAGTTCAACAGACTAGCTCGCCTCTGCCCAGAGCTAGTCAGCACAGAGAAGGAGCGAGTCAGACTGATGCTTCGCATGCTGAACCCGGAGATAGCACTCAACGTGAACAGCGGGATGCATCGACCCCAGACCAACGAGGAGTTGGTCAGTAGTGCCCTAATCTCAGAGCACTACCTGAATAGCATCAAGGCACAGCAAGCACAGCAGAAGCCAGTCCTGATTGAGAACAAGACAATAGGAGGCCAGAAGCCTCAGCCAAATAGCCAGAACTGGAAGAACAAGAACCACAAAAGGAAGCAGTGGCCTGGCAGCCAGAAGGGAAAACCAGAGAATAAGCAAGCTAGGTATCCACCTTGTCCTAAGTGTGGGAGGAACCATCCAGGGACATGCCTTTTGGGTGTAACTGGATGCTATGCATGTGGACAAGAGGGACACAGATCCAAAGACTGCCCAAACAAGTTCAAGGTACTTCCTCAGCAGTCCGTTCAGTATGGAGGCCAGCCTCAGTTACATTACATGCCTACTATGGTGGAGGGACCTCAGATCAGTCAGGGAGGATTGGAAGCAGCACCAGTTCCAACCAATGCCAGAGTCTTTTCCCTCACGAAGGAAGAAGCTACCAGCGCCTCCACGGTCGTAACAGGTCAAATAGTTATTTTTCAGCATTTAGCTACTACACTGTTTGACACTGGGGCGACCCATTCTTTCGTATCAGTACCTTTTGCTAGTAAGTTACAGGTGCCTACAGAGAGTTGGGAGTCTAGATTCCTGACAACTCTCCCTTCAGGGGAAATCATGGAGTCCACCCAGAGGCTCCGGGCTGTGCCAATCAAGATTTCAGACCGAGAGCTATATGTCGATCTGATAGTCCTTGCGATGCAGGACTTCGACATCATACTGGGCATGGATTTCCTCAGTAAGTACAGCGCTTCAGTGGACTGCCGTAGAAGGAAGGTGGTTTTCAGCCCAGAAGGAGAACCACCATTCGAGTTTTGGGGTCCGATCCTCTAATCTTGCTGTATCACCATTACTATAGTAGTAGTTTAGGTGTATCAGTGAGTTTTGAGCAAAACTCACTGATGGACCTACCCTATCTGAAATTCTGAAATACTTATATCAGTAGACAGGGATGAGATAGGAGATGAAATTTTTGGTGTCCGGACCTCTAATCTTGCTGTATCACCATTACTATAGTAGTAGTTTAGGTGTATCAGTGAGTTTTGAGCAAATCTCACTGATGGACCTACCCTATCTGAAATTCTGAAATACCTATATCAGTAGACAGGGTTGAGCTAGGAGATGAAATTTTTGGTGTCCGAACCTCTATTCTTGCTGTATCACCATTACTATAGTAGTAGTTTAGGTGTATCAGTGAGTTTTGAGCAAAACTCACTGATGGACCTCCCACATCGAGAATTCTGAGAAACCTATATCAGTAGATAGGGTTGAGCTAGGAGATGAGATTTTGGGTGGCCAAACCTCTAATCTTGCTGTATCACCATTGCTATAGGAGTGGTTTAGGTATATCAGTGAGTTTTGAGCAAAACTCACTGATGGACCTCCCATATCTGGAATTCTGAGAAACCTATATCAGTAGATAGGATTGAGCTAGGAGATGAGATTTTGGGTGGCCAAACCTCTAATCTTGCTGTATCACCAACGCTATAGCAGTAGTTTACAATAGGAGGTTTTTAGGTATATCAGTGGGTTTTTATGTGCACACTAAGTACCAATATTTATGAGTTATGTTCTATAAATGTATTACACCTATACAACTACAAATTTATTATCCACTAACTTAAATCAGAAGTATTTTATGATTAAGCGAGACCCTGAAATTTTCCCAGTTAAGGCACACGGTGGGCCTGAAATCACTTGATTTCAGACCCACCCTGGGCCTGAAATGGAGCTATTCAGGCCCACACTGGGCCTGAATTGAAGTGATTTCAGGCCCACCTTGGGCCTGAAAGTTTTTATTTCAGGCCCTCCTTGGGCCTGAAAAGTTTTTATTTCAGGCCCTCCGTGGGTCTGAAATGATTTATTTCAGGCCCACCGTGGGCCTGAAATCATTTTATTTCAGGCCCACCGTGGGCCTGAAAAGTTAAGTTCATTCTCACCTTGGGCATTAAATAAAATAATAATTTATAGATTAATATTCTATATTTATCTACAAGTTGTGACCAAATCCTGTAATTTTATTTAATTATTAATTTTTAGAATTTAAAACAAGTTTTTTAAATTTATGGTAGAGATAATCCAGCTTACTAAGTCAATACAGAATGCATACCAATTTTGAATTCCTTCGAGACCATTAAGTCATATTTTCAAATTATGTATCAGAAACCCACTGATGGACCTTCGATACTTGGATATATATCAGTAGTAAGATTTAACCAAAGAGATGTTATTTCTGGTGTGCAAACTTAGTCCAAATCATTATGAGTTATGTTTTCTTACCGTATAAGTTGGTACACTACATTGCATCAACTCGATGTGAATCAACATCACACAATTGTTTTGTTTTTCTGGACAATAAATTATATTCATACAAATTACACAATTTCTATACAAATGGAGCTGAATCACCAGCAAAGGATGTTTTTTTACAACTTTACTACAACAGATTGACAGTCTCATGTTTTACAATACATGTCTCCCATAATATTTACTGTCAGATCAAATCTCATTTTCGTCATATCTCCTTATTTGAAATCCATCTTCTCATCGTATAGGAGACATCGGACGTATTGCATAACAAAGAAGGCACAGTCCACGCTGAAAATAACAAACAGTATTTCTGATTTCAATAAGTGGGGAATAAAATACTTTGATGATTTTAAAATTTTCAAACTCTTCCTCACTTACTAACCTATGTTCTTGTTGGGGACATTTTTGTCTGACGAAGGGTCATTTGTCCAAGGGATGATGACTTTGTAGATATGGATGAATAGCCGTAAGTTCCTCGTGAGTATATTGTTTAAGTTCTTTTACCTGTCAAATATATCATGAATTTCAATGACATTTTTTACCAAATGATGAACATATATATGAATAAAGGTAGGTAGCTCACCGCTGAGTCAAAATCATGCTTATATTTATGGCCACTAGCAAGAGAATTTAAATGAATGAAAGTCATTGCTTCTGTATCCACCGCCAACAAGTGAAAGTGTGTATTATCACTGCACAAAGGTATTAAAATATATCTAAACCCTTGTTCTATCATATCCGTCTTCATCACTTGTTGCAGGGAAAACTTTCTTGACGATCTTATTGAAGCCTAAAAAGTTGCAAAATCAAAATTATTAATAACCACATCATAATAGTAGGTCTTCTACAATCTATTATTTCATACTAATTTACATCACTTACTGTGAAGAAGGTTGAACAATATATTGACTTGTTGTATGGCCTACCAGATGTGGATGCTCCCCTAAATAACATTTTACAGAAGGCATCAATGACCTCACCTTTTGTAAAAACCTCTCCATTGAGGATTTGTAAGAATGAATGCAATTTCAAAGCAAAGGGTGCATCCTCCCAGATAAATTCATTAGCCAACCTGCCAAGAAATTGATAAGATTATATATTAAAGCCCCAAATATATTAACTAAACTATGTTTCATAACTTACTTTAGGTTCTCCAATTTATTTATCACATAGGCCACTTCTTTATCTTGATTTTTCTTCTTCGACTTCATAAAATGCTTCTTCACAAACTACATCGATACAATTTAGACCAAACTAATTAATGACCAAATTCAATCAATTTGACGTAATTTAGATAAAAATAACTCACATACATCAATGCCTTGTTGCCTCATTTTGTATAGTTCGGAGGTCCTCCTTTTTTCCTCCTCTATATCTTTTTCAGACATGACTTCCATTACAGTAATGGTTTCTCTTGCTTCATCCATATCCTCCTCACTAAGTTTCCTTTTTCCCTTGTCCATAACATTTGATATTTGTTCCTTTCTCCGCTTCCCCTTATGTAATAGCTGGTGCCATACTGGACTCTCAATTGGAGTATCCCTGTAATCATACCGAGTTCGGTCACGTCCTCTCCTTGTTCTACAAGATACTGGATCAGAAAGAGGACTGACTACAGGATAGCTTTCTTGACCCTCCATCCCCTTTTTTTCAATAATTGAAATTAATTCCTTAACCCTTTCATTCAAACATACATTCTCCTCTGTTAGCTCCTTGATTAGGGTGTCTTTAAGAATGCATTCACCACATAGCCTTAGATCTTCTGTGTCATGTCCTTGTGATGTCTCCATTGCCCGTGGAATGTCATCCCCAATCTCAAGGTTCTCAAACAATGTGTTTTCATGTAGGTTAGGAATTATTTCAACAATCACCTGTCAATTACCAAGTACACAAATTTTACTGCCTCTATATCAAACTAACATAGATCATAGTTTAGAATAATTACCTCTTCAGACCTGATTTGGTTGACAAGGTCCCTCACCCTACTAATATGCGAAGGAATATTCCTCTACTTATTTATTCGGGGTCCTTTAACATTGTATGGTTTTTGAATGGGTACATGCTCCAAAAATCATGCCTACACAAAGATTTCCATACAATTACATTAATGACAGCAAAATATTATAAAATTTATCAACAATATTCTACTCACAGCCAAAAGCCCAACAAATCCCTTTACGTAAGGGAGGTTGGTGGTCCTCTGGTTTCCCTGACTTGATGAAAATAATTCCCCAATCTTAGGTAATTGGGGAGACAAAAATTTATTGATAAATTCCACCCAGTTGAATCTACCACGATTGTCATAATATCTACTATATCTACAAGCCCTAGAGGGACCTTATATGTACTAGACGAAAATAAAACACAAACAAATATATACAAAATATATAATTTACAAACTAATAACACATCATCCTCTGATTCAACACTTTTAGAATAATGTTTAAGTAAGTCCTCAATTCTTGTTCTAGTAGGTTGTTTTTCTGTTGAGAAGTAAGTACGATAGAGGTCATCCGATGCTTTAGTTGAATTAATAGGGACCGAAACTCCACGGTCCACTATACCCAGTACCAAAGCAACATCTCGTCTGGTGAACGTAACCGGTACACCTGAAATAATTAAAATATTTAGTTATCATCAACAATATAGGCTTCAACTTATTTCACTTTGGGCCTGAAATGAATTCAGTGGGCCTGAAAGGATTTCATTCAGGCCCACGTTAGGCCTGAATTGAATTCATTTCAGGCCCACGTTGGGCCTGAAATGAATTCATTTCAGGCCTACCGAGGGCCTGAAGTGAATTTCACCTTAAATTCACTCATTTAAATTGATCAAATATCAATCATTTAAGGCCAACTATATCCAAGTTTTATCTTACTATAGATATTGATTATAATTCATAATTAAAACTATTACCTGAGAATTTAAAAACTTGCGAGGTTGAATCCCAACTTTCAAATATATTAACCAAAATTTCTCGGATATGCTGCAATTCTTGAATGTCCAAGAAAATACTGAAGGGCGACTCTCTGATCTTCGTAATGTGTTGATCATTTAAAATTTCAAATGCTTCAACAAAATGTTTAAAGTGGCCTAAAACACTACACCAATGTAATTTTTTCCCAAACTCATCTGAACCCTACAGTTTTTATACATTACAAATTTAATCAGCAAAAATAAGTATAAACAATTTCACAAACTATGTTGTTCTTACCTAAGCCTATCGCTAACATACCTTGATGATTAATGCCAATGAAGAAGACGATGAACCACCCACAGACCTTTTTCCTGCCATTATGATGAAAATCACCCCTGCAGAAACCCTAAATCCTACTTTGATAATGCCGAGCAGTATCAACTTCAACGTTAACACTTAAACCCGCCACACGATCACACACTACCACTTTCCTATATAGGAGCCTAGGTTTTGGTTGGGCGGAGGGATTCGAGGGATGAGCAAGCGACTAAAGCACAACTAGGGCGCGCACAATGTCCTCCTTCAACAACTAGGGCACACTACGTTGTTGCGGTGAGAGAGAGAATGGCCAAAAATGGAGCAACCTTGCCATCCAAACCACATTTTAAAGCAAAAGTGGTTCGGATGTCTCGAAAATGGGAATGGAAAAGGCATTTTGTGGCGCCAAGGGTATAATAGGAAGTTCACTTAAATGGCTGCGCCCTTTGGTAAAATAGAAACTATGGGACGCCCTTTGGTAATTTTTGATTGTTACGTACGCCCTTTGGTAAATTGCCGTATTTATAATCATATGGTGTTCTTGTTTTGGCTAAGAAAAATGCCCGGTTGGAAGGAAATTGTTCGTCCAGGAGCTACTCATATTGCAATTGTCTTTCTTATATTGAAAAATATATATGAACACAAGGTAGATTTGCAAGATTTGGTTGTTGACACACATTTCACTAGGCACAAATTAGGCAGGAATGCTAATGGGAAAGATGTTAGTGTTATTATGTTAGACAACAAGTTTTGGGATGGTTGTCTTACCACATGTAAACTTATAGGCCCTTTGATTAAATTGCTAAGAATTGTGGATTCTGATGAAAAGCCTTCATTAGGATTTGTATATGAAGGTATGCAAAGGCTAAAAATGCTATTAAGGAGATGCTTATGAACAAGATAACATCATAGCCATACACTACAATCTTTAAGGCAAGATGGGATAGACATTTGAAGTGAAGTCTCCATGCAGCAACCTACTTTCTAAACCCTGCTTTCTTTTATGATGAGAAATTCATTGACAAGAATCAAGTTTTGCGAGGCTTACTTGATATGTTTGATATGTAAAAAAACCTTTGTAGTGACACAATTAAAGCATTGAAAGAGGTGCAAATATATCGAGATCGAACAGGAAGCTTTGATAGGCCAAAAGTTGTTCAAGCAGCCAAGGAACTCCAACCTAATAAGAAATATTATCTTGTGTTTTCATTTGTTTGAATGTTTTGAAATAAATAGTGAATGTTGATGATGAAATATATATATATAATTTTTGCAAGTGGATGGTGGAGATATTTTGGTGTCAGTCCCCTAATTTTGCAAAAGATAACAATTCATTTTCTTAATCAAACATCTTCTTCCTTAGAGTGTGAGTGGAATTGGAGTTGTTTTTGAACAAATTTATACTAAAAGAAGAAATAGGTTGGGGCATCAAAGACTAAATGATCATGTTTATGTGACCTATAACATGAGCCTTAAATCTAGATATATTAAACTATTTAATATTTGTTAATTTATGTTATTTTTGCAACTTTAGGATAGTAAACTTTAGAAGTTATTTTAATATTTTGAGTTTGCTTATTAGGTTACAACAAAAGAAAAGATCCTATGATCCAGTTGACTATGAAAGTATTGATCTAGTAGATTTTTAGGTGATGGAAGAAGTTGAAGAGGCAGAACTTCCTAATGATCTTCAAAAGCTAATATATCAAGAAAATGATTTTCAAGAGCTAATATATTAAGAAAATTCTATGTCATCATATCATGCTTGTGAGTTTTGTAGTTTTCTTTGTTATAGAATACATTTTTATAGATATTTGTATATATTTTTAACATATTCTACATCATTTTACTGTTTTTACTTTTTATATAATGATGAGAGTCATGAGATTGGTCTATTTGATACTACTATCCCTTATGGATATGGTTCATTTGGCGATGATGGAGATGAAGATGGATATGAAGTATTTGATGATGAGATATTCTATAAATTAATGCTGATTTTAATGATCTTATGTGATTCATGAACTTTGAGTCTTTAATGTTTTCCTTGTGTTCTTGACTTATTGTTATGTTTTGAAGTTAAAATTTTGAACTTTTGACTGTTGGCATACGAAAGCAGCAGTATATGACATATTTGGAAGTGTTTTTGCATGTGCTTTGCTAGTGTCCTTTGTTTAAGTTTTTATTGGTGAACAAATGCTATCATGATATAGTTTTAACTTCTAATAAGATTCTTCAATTCATGTACAGATTTCTTGAACCCAATGGTTTTAAACTTAAATTTTTCTTTGAAACTAACCCTTTTTTCAAGAATATCGTGCTGAGTTGCTAACAAAAATATATCACATGCTCAACCTAGTTGATCCAATCTTGAAGAAAGTAGTTGGGAAAGTTGTTAATTTCATATATTTATATAAATACATATTTTATTATATATCGATTATATCTCGGTTGGACCGCCGGTTAAACCGGTTGAACCTCTGAACCCTTTCCCTGACCGGTTTGATGTCCGATCCAGTTTTCAGAACCTTGGCAGCGACGTAGGAATTTCCTCCACTGACGCCTACTTAACGTCAATCTCCTTCAGGCTGAAGGAAGAGGGACCGGCGCCTGCCCTCCTCCCTTGGCTTTAGAGTCTTTGTAGGGATTAGAGTGTTGCTGACAGTAGCCACACTTGGGGAGCTCCCGAGCTTCTTCTCCTTTAGCGAGCTCAGAGAGACATACAACACTCTGGAGCACGTCGTCATCCTTGAAATCGATGGAGTGGTAGATGGTGGCGGAGAGGGAAGCGAGAGTGGTGGGGTCGAGTCCACAGCACGTGGAGGCAGGGTGGAGATCAAAGGCGACGAAGATGAAGCGAGACTTGACACCAGAGCAGTCGTAGCTAAGATAGCACTTGGCGACTTGGCATTGAGGTAAGGGAAGAAGACGAAGACGACGTATTTGGGAATTATATTACAGAACAAAAATAAAATTGGAACAAAATTTTGTTTGGTTCCCTTTACCCTTCCTTACATTCAAAATCGGGGTATATGAAATTCTTTATTTCATGGGTAAGGAAGGTTAAAGTTTACTCTTACTTAAAGTTTATTCTTTTCTAAGAAATTTTTTATTTTCTTTATATATATATATATTATTTGACCCTTTTAAAATTAAATATTTATAATTAGTCTAATGGTAAGTTTTATTTTTTTAACACATATCTAGAGTTCAAATCCCTTGGAGGACTAAATTTAAAAAAAAATCTTCTTTCTATTTCTCAAATTTTAACTAAATATATATTATGTATCTTTAAAAAATTGGAAAGATCATTATTATAATAATAATTATTTTCGTGACTTAGTATGTGATCCTCCCCAAGTATAAAATTCTAGATCCGCTCCTGCCCATATATTTTTCACATTTCGCTTCCAAATTATGTGAAGGAAAACAAATCATGGGGTCGACTTATAGTCGACTGCCAAATGACTAGAGGATGAAAATAATTTTTTCTTTGAGAGTAAAAGATGATTACATTCACTCGAGGTCAATCTTGATTGTAGTGTTCATCACCACTACATCTAGACATATCAATCGCCCTCCACAACAACAATCCATGGGATGGAACTTTGAAACTCTACGTAGCTTATAGATGGTTGGATGCCGTAATTGTGAAGATATTCTCTTCTCTATATCTATGACTTATTTGAATAGTTGAAGGATACCAATGACGTTGGGTCATTGTCAAACGATGGTTAGAGGTTTAAAGATCTAGAAGACTAGTGCTTTTAAAATTTGATTTTGCCTTGATGAGTTCTTGTTAATGCATATTGAGCTTATTAATATTTTGGGGGCTTTTATAGATCAAATAAAGTGGCCTATTTCTAGAATACCTCGATTGTTTTGTAATTAATTCATCTTCAATGATGATGTTGTAATCCTATCAGTACATGGACTGATCAAAAGACGAGCAATTAGTGAGATAGGTGACCGATCAATAATGCAAAAATTAATCGGCAATTGACTATCAAAGGGTGTATTGTTGCATTTAAAGATGTGGAATTGTTTTCAGATTTATTTTATAACATTAGTAATGAATATTATCTTTAAAAAATAACATTAGCACTGAATTTTAAAGAATAATACTATGAAGAAATGTATTTTAAAAATCAATATTATTGTGATGCTGCATTTCAAAAATAAATATTATTATTATACTGTATAAATATTAAAATCAACATCATTATAATTTTATATTTTAAAAATCAACATCATAATAATATTGATTTTTGGATGTATATTTCATTATAAAGATATTAATTTTTGAAATACAACACTAAACTCAATATCGTAGTGGTAGTGGTGGTGGTAGTCGTAGTCGTATTGTTATTTAGTACTTTAATCGTATTGTCTTTGAATTTATACAATATTATAGTAATGTTGATTTTTAAAATATAGTATCATAGTCTTTGTTCTGGAAAAGAGTCGACGCGGACGACGAGTCACCGAGATGCAATCCATGAGGATGACGATGAGGAGAAGACGATTGCACCCTGCAAGATCAACACGAGCATTAATGAGAGCACATCGAAAGATTTTCTGACGGAGCCCATTCTGACGTCAAGTAAGGAATCATAGCTATCTCAGGAGGAAAACGAGGAAGCAAATTTGTCTTGAATTTGGAAATCTTGCCCCATTTATCTAGATGCCGAAGCACTTTATATATCTGAGACCTTGGTCATACGTATCCCCATGTTATCATCCACGTTCCCAATCGTTGATTACGTGATAACTTTTAATTAACGACCACTACGATCATTAAGGACTTAATAGTCACGTGTAGTGGACAATTATTATCCGACGACTTTCCTGATCTGGAAAGATTAACGGCCACTTGAAGTCGGGTTATCGGATGTGTGACTCTTCGGGCTCTACTCTCCCGAGAGGGTCTCGGGGTATCTTCTGTTAAATACTGAATTTTTAGGGTTGAAAAGGTAAGTTTAATTAAGGGCCTAGTTGAAAATAACAAAAATTTAAGGGCTTATTTGCAAAAAGGCAAAATCACTATATAAAACCCTAAAAGCCCTAAATTCCTTGATTATCTTCTCCTCGATTCCTCTCGAAACCACCCAATCCCCTTCGTCTCTGCCCGATGCCGCAACCAGCGACGCCGACGCTCCATCGTGCCACCCGCCGCCGCCGCCGAGGCCTCTTCGTAATCTTCATCTTTTTCCTTCCTCTTCTCTTCGGCGCTGCACCCCACATTGCCGACGCTGCCTCTACTCCTCACCGCCAGTGTAGGATCTAAGTAAGGATTCTTTTGGTGGATTGGCTGTGATAGAATGCACAATTGGTTTGATATGAGATTAGTTTTGTATAGAGGAGTTGATTTCTGATGTAGGATTTATGATTTGGGAGTTTGCTCGGTATTGGCTGTCGATTTCAAATTTCTTGAGATGTCTCACATTTTGGCTTATGAAATTGATTCCCTGAGGTTTGTTTTCCTTATTCTACCATGAGGTTGATTTGGAGTTCTATCTAGTTCTTGGATCACTCTGAGTTTGGTAGAATTAGGTTTTCGTTTGGATGGATGACTGGCTAGATCTTGCAGTGGTAATGCTGAATTGAAGTAGCTTGTGTTCTGTTTTGGTTGATGAATAGTTTGTGTTCAAGTCTTATTTTGTGAGCACTGTAAGGTGTTGTGAGCTCCAATTGTGTTGAAGCAAACTCTGTCATTTGAATTGTGATTGGAGCTCTCCAAATACTTTGACTGTGAGTATTTTGATCATGGATTTATTCTTGATTAGGACAGAGTTGATATGTTATTTTTTGTTCTTGCCATGTTGGAAGCTCTGTTTTCAAATTGGAAATTAGGTTAAGAAAGACTCATGCTTGTTTTAGAGTTAATTAAATAGGTAATATAATTAGGATTTATCCTAATCATGTTTAGTATTTTGTGTAGCTAATGGATTTAATTGTATGAATAGCTAAACTTAATCATTTATACAGGACCTTGATTCGGACTCGTTCAGTTGATCGTGGATGGTTCTCATTTACGGATTTCTACAATTATAAGGCGGGTACTTCTCCTTTGTACTCGTGTAATTCGTTTATCTTAATGCATGATTTATTATGTTTTTATAGGTCTGCTTGACCTTGATCTTGTTGTTGTTATTTTATATCGTCGTTGATACATTCTTCGTTGATCTTCGAGTATTCGAAAATTTCGTATCTATACATCTCCAGTTGAATTTCTTTTCTGTAAAGTACCGCTTGTACGCGAGTACTTAGAGGTTCATTAAACACAACTAGGTTTATTTGACATTAGAAATATCCTACCTAGTAGTTTAGTTGTAGGTTCGTGTTGGACCTTGGATGGCTAGAGAGGGGGGGTGTGAATAGCCAGCCACAAAAAAACTAGCTTCTTTTTCTTTCTGCACTTAGGGTTAGCAACGGAAACAAAGCAACAGAATAGAAAGCAAACAACACAGAAAAAAACAAACGCTAACAGAGGATTTACAAGGTTTGGGGATAACTTACCCCTACTCCTTGGCATGCCGTGAGGTGGGCGATCTCTTGATCGTCGGCAGATCAAGCCCCGGAAATCCGGATAGAAAATCTCCCTCGGTGGAGTAAACTCTCCACAAACAGTCTCAAAAAATATTAGAGTAAGCACAAAGACTGAGAAGAAGCTTACAGAGCGCGAGCACAAAAGCACGAAGAAGAGAAAAATTCACCAAGCACAACCCAACACAACCCTAACACAAGAACCTTCACTCAGCTCTTCGTCCTCGTTGTGTCAGCTTGGTTTCTGATCGATTTCAAAATATCTGCCTCTCTCACCTTGGCCAACCACCTCTTAAGCTTCCCTTCTGCTCATCACCAGGCGCGTCTGCAACCACTGAACCACAGCTCCGTCACCACTAACCTACTGACCTCCACTGAGTGCTCAGTCCACTGAAGACCTCTTCAGCTGAGCATCAGGTTAGTCACCAGCCCGCCAAAAGCCGTTGAATCCTGCGAACAGAAAACAAATAAAACCTGCCATCACGAAAGTCGCCATTGACCCTCCTTCTTGGTTTGTATCGTCTCTGTATCACCTGCACACTCAACAGAGTGATTAGAGAAGCAAATCAAATGTATCAAAAAGAAATCAGCAGAAATCAAAAGTGATCAGGAAGTCTGACAGTGATTCAAATTAAAGTTCTGAGGTGCTGATCGATCACCCGACCGATCAGTCACCCCTCTGACCGATCAGACTCAACTCTGATCGATCCAGTAACGATCTGATCGGTCTCATAGACCGATCAGTGATCAGGGATCGTCACCAGACCGATCCTGAACTTCTTCAGGGTTTAGATTCAAGAACCCAGCCACGGCCTGATCTTTCAAGCCAACCCACCTGATCGGTCGGCAGACCGATCAGGCTCAAGGCCTGATCGGTCAAGCTGGCTGATCAGGCTAGAGCTTGACCGATCAGGCTCCTACCTGATCGGTCCAGGCATTGAACTGATCGATCAGAGTCTCCACAGAATGTTCTGATCATCTATGCTGATCGGTCACCTGACCGATCAGCCAACATTCTGTGACCACACAGAATGTTTCTGATCTGTTTCTGATCGGTCACTAGACCGATAAGACATCCTGGATCGGTCACCAGACCAATCTACTATCAAGGGAGTTCGTGGCAACTCCCTGATCGGACTCCAGACCGATCCACAGCCGAGGGAGTTCGTGCCAACTCCTTGATCAGACTTCAAACCAATCCAGCTCCGATCATTTCGACCATAAGTTCAAAGAACAAGCTCCCTTGCCTTCTCTGACTCAGTCTGGTCCGGAGAACAAGCTCCCGAGCCCTCTCCGACCAGTATACTCAATACTCAGTCCCCCGGACCAAGACTTCATGCCCAGCTTGTTAGTAATATGAGAGAAGTGTCCTAAGGCAATCGCCTTATGATTGTAATCATTTACTTTAATAAATGAATATTCACTATTTGAGTATACATGTTCGTGTATTTGATTGAGATCTTAAACTCATTTACTGAATGTCCGTAATACAATTCACAGTATGAGAGAATTTGTGATGAATTCACAACTAGTGATTATCTCTACATGTGCAATTGTGAAGTATTGAAATTGTCTCTAGTCGATGAATTGATAAATACGGACACTATCAATTCTGTTGAGACTAGCATGTGTTATTCTCTAATCAGCTGATTCTCACTGGCTGGTGACATTGGGATGTCCGGAGATAAACATGGATGCTAGTTAAGGGAACTAGTTCATTGGAGTGACTGACTGTAAGACTTCATATGGGAATCTACATGTAGATATGTCAATGAAGTTCTTACTGCAGCTTAAGTGCGATATTCCTTTGACTTGCGGTGTTCAAGTCATCTTGGTCACGGAGACTTATACTTTGACATCTTAAGCAAGCATCTCTAAGGAGGTGTGGACCCAGGATGGTTGGGTATAAGCCGATATGCCCGAAGATGTTTGAACAGCCTACGAAAGATTCACCACTCCTTGCGAGGAGATGTATACCCAAGGCCTATCGTCGGATTGTTACTCGAAGCCTCTGGCCAGAGCATAACATGTTCCGAGTATGAATCTCTAGGAAACATGAGAGTAATTAGAATCCGTTGGACGAGAAAGACATTACTTGGGCTAGGTGTGACGTAGTCAGCCTAGTGGGGACTGACACACATAGACCATGTCCTGAACCAAGTGGGTATAAGATGGTGAATGGAATGAGGCACGATTCATTAGAGCTGCTGAAGGGTTTCAGAATTATTTCTGAGGTCAACCGTTGATCTTTCGATTAATTGGGGGTCATGATGTACTACTAGGTGCCACTCATGATCGTTCTATAATTGGTTGATTATAGACGACCAACATAAATCGAAAGCCTATTTAGTCACACGCACTACGAGTAATCCTAGGGATTTAAAACGAGTTGAAAATTAGATTTTCCGATCAAGAGAAATAAGTCGAATCTGAATTTATCAGAGGTGCACGGGAAGCTTAAAATGGCTAAGTCTTTTGAAGGCTTATTGGGCGAATTAAATGAGTTTAATTCGTGAGGGTTTGGCTTGATGTGGCCGGCCAAAGAGGGTTGGCCGGCCACTACAAGGAGAGAAAACCAATTTATTTGGTTTATTTTATAAAATAAATCAAGCGCGATTTGTTTTATAAAATTATGGATAAATAAATCTATATAAAGAAATTTATATAAAGAAATTTATAGAAATTTATTCTTTTTATGGAAATTAAAATGAACCATGGATCGGTTTATTTTAATTTTATAAAATCAATTATGAATTGATTTTTCCATGATAAGAAAAATTTATAAATTTCTTGTAAATTTTATTCCATAATAAAAGGAGATTTGTATTTGTTTTATTATAAAGTTAGTTATAATAAAACTTGGCATAAACGGAATAATTCATAAGAAAATTTATAGGATAAATTTCTTATGAAAAATTCCGTTAAAAGGGAGACTTGACAAGGGAGAGGCTACTATATAAAGGAACCAAGGCTAGACTTGAATTCCTCAATTGAGTTATCAAGAGATCTAGTAGCTCTCTCCCTCTCTTATTCTCCCCTTCTCCTTCTCTCCTCCTCCTAGGGCCGACGCCCTCCTCCTCATCCTAGGGCCGGCGCACACCCCTCCTAGGGTTGCCGTGAGCTACCTCCACCAAGAAGGTGCCAAAGAAGAAGAAGAAGCGGGTCGCAACTCCTTCCTTCCCGGAATTTTGATTCCGTTACTTGGTCGTTAGTTTCCATCTTTCTCTCTTGATATTCTAGTTGTGCTTTTGGAGAATCTAGTAGTTCTCGTCGGCACAAAACTCGTGACTTTGCGAAGTCATCCCGAAGAGAACTCGGCGTGGACGCGAATAGAGGTGGAGCTTCCAAGGGACGCTACGGTTGGATCTCGTCCCTTTCTTCGAGTTACGCGAGGTACAAAGTAATTAGTTTACTTTTCTGCAAAATTTTTATTTATGATCATGTCCACACATCATAAAGTCGCATGCTAGATACGTGGTTAAAAATAATTTGAGAAATTATTTATGCTAATTCTTCCGCTGCACGTAAATATTTTAAAATTTACGAACCCGTATCCTTGTCAACATGCACCCGGTCCCAACACTGCTTCACTCACCGGGACTTAGTCCAACCTAGCTTCACTCACTAAGATTTTCTTCACCTAGCTTCCCTCGCTCGGACCTGGCTTCACTCACCAGGGTTTCCTTCACCTAGCTTCACTCACTAGGATTTCCGTCACCTAGCTTCACTCACTAGGACCCGGCTTCACTCACCGGGGTTTCCATCACCTAGCTTCACTCACTAGGACCCGACTTCACTCACCGGAGTTTCGGTCACCTAGCTTCACTTGCTAGGACCCGATTTCATTCACCGGGGTTTCTGTCACCTAGCTTCACTCGCTAGTACCCAGCTTCACTCACCGGGATTCGTGCCCAGTCCCCGACCAGGACTTAACCCAAACTCATCTTACTCAACTAAACTTAAATCAGTGTCAACACCAAAACAACAATCAGGTCAGACTGCATCAATAGTTCGTTGGTTTCTAGTTAGCTTCTGGTTGGTTCTTAGTTGGTTTCTGATACTTGTTGTTTCTACCGGAGCATCGTTGTTTTCCGGTTGATCGTACATCTTGTATCATGTACCATATCACCCTCACCATTGTTTTAGATGGATATTAGAGTTGTTGATAGCTCCCCCTTTTATTCCGAGGTTTAGAGCAGTTGGCTTCCCAGTATTAGAGCTGTTGATAGCTCCCCTTTTATTCCGGGGTTTGGAGCAGTTGGCTCCCCATTATTAGAGTTGTTGATAGCTCCCCCTTTTATTCCGAGATTTTGGAGTAACTGGCTCCCCAGCATTAGAGTTGTTGATAGCTCCCCCTTTATTCCGGGGTTTGGAGCAATTGGCTCCCCAGTTGCATTTGTATGAGCTATGGTTGTTGTACTTGGTTGGCATGCATGTATATGTCGAGATTTTGATGTCGCGTTGTTTTGTACGTGCTTAGAGATTTTGATGTTGTTATATTATGTGATTTTTCTTACATGTTTAGTTGTCACTATGTTATCTACCTTGTCGTTTTATATATGTTGTATATGATTAGGTCTCTTTATATTCCTTCTGGACTGTATTTGTTGTTTTTCTTCATGTTATATCTTTTGTTATGTCATGCTATTGTTTATTCTTATACCTGCTGAGTCCGCTCGGACTAACCACCCCTACTTCTTCTTTTTGTTTCAGATAGCAGATAGTTGTGTTTCTTGGAGCCAGGAGAGGATCCAGTTGTCAGTCCCCAGTGTTGAGTTTGTTTCGTATTTAGTTTTACTACCGTAGTACTTATTTATGAAATTTCGTTGTTTTTGCATTTTCATTTCCAAGACTGGATTTGTTTTAGTAGTCTGATATTTGTCGTAATAGAGTTATATACTCATGTTTGGACTTTAGTCAGAGTTTCGTCGGTATTCGGATTTTTGTCTGCTGTATTTCCGCGAAAAGACAATAAAGTTTTTCCGATGTTTAAGTTTCAGTTATGATTATCATTAGTATTGATTTAAACTGCGTGGTGGTGGATTATTCTTGTTTATGTAAACTGCATGGTTGTGGTTATATTTATTATGTTAATGCCCGCCGTGTGTGGCTGAGTTATATATATTGGTGAGATATTATGTATTCATCTCTCAACTTGTCCGCTGTACAGGAGAGATGCTGCCCGATTTTTGAGCAAGCATGAGCCTCTGGGGGGTGACATCTTCTCCTGGGATGGCCTCAGACGTCTATTCTCCCGAGGTCGTCTCGGGGGTCTGCTCTTCCAAGGTGACCTTGGGAGTCTACGACCCGACCTGACCTCATGCGTCCGGCCTCCCGAGGTGGTCTCGGGAGCCTACTGCCCGACGCGACCTCAGGGGTCTACCCTCCCAAGGTGGTCTCGGGGGTCTACGACCCGACCTAACCTCAGGCGTCCGACCTCCCGTGGTGGTCTCGGGAGCCTACTACCCGGCGTGACTTCGAGGGCCTACCCTCCCGAGGTGGTTTCAGGGGTCTGCCCTTCCAAGGTGGCCTCCCCGTTCCATGTGTCAATCCTAGTATGTTCAACCCCATCAGTCTTGTTTAAATTCAATATTACACTAGTGTTGATTTTTAAAATATAGTATCATGTCTTGTTGATGTTTGAAATATAATACTATGATGATGTTGATTTTGTTGGGTACATGTGAATAGAAAACAAGTGGAGGAAAGAGACTGTTTTTGTGTATGAGTTTAGTCTCACATTAGAAGTTTATTGACACTATTGTTGGTTTAAATTGTAACATATGCATTGAAGTTGTGAACAAATGAATAGGGAGAGACTCTCTCTCATGCATGGGTGCACAGAGGTATAAATCCAGGGCCTGAATTGCACTGACCAAAGTTGACTCGTTTGCGAATACGACATGTACACGTCGAATGTCGAACCGGTCAAGACACAATTTGTCCAAATAAATGAGTCAACATTTTGCCAAGCGACAAGAGGCAATGAATGAGCATTACTCGACCATTTAATGCATCCTCCTTTCTTTCTGTCGTGTGTTTGCTCTGTAGTTCCATCCGTGATAGCATTCGAGTACTTTCTCAGTTTGTCATGATTCACCAGTCATTGGTAGAGGTCGCGGTTTGCCATTGTATCCTGAGAAATAAACGGCTCAAGAAACCTCGAAGCACAGTCGGAGATGAGGCAAGTCTGTTTCAAGAAAACTTCAGTGAGAGTAGACCTTGGTATATTCTGTATCGCGTCTCGGCAACGTCTTGGCAAGAGTGTCAGCCACATCCCACGTCTCGCCTAGTGTCTCGGCAACGTCTCGACAAGAGTCTTAGCCACATATCGCATCTTGACAGACGCCCTGACAACATATCGACAAGAGTCTTAGCCATATCCCACGTCTCGACAGACGTCTTGACCACATAGCTATCTCCGCAAAGTGCCTTAGTAGACGTCTTGGCCAAGTTATCTGGACAAAATAAGTTGAAATTAAGTTTGCGTAACTTTAATTTAGCCTAATTATCTTCAACAGATTATCTAATAGATTTTTGAAATATAGTATCACAATGGTATTATTCTTTAAAATTTAATTATTATTCAAAATTCAACACTTTAATAATTAACGAGAGAGATAAAATAAAAAAAAAGTAAATATGCACTTTAAAAAATCTGAAAATTAAGCATGTCTGTTTATGAATTCTTTCTTGAACGTTAAGCGCGTCTTTGATGAATTGTTGAAGATTAATTTTATAATTGCCGATCACTAAAAATAGTGAAAATAGGAAAAGTTAGTGCTTCGAATTTTATGAGACAAAGATGATTCGCCCGTCCTATAATCGTCCTGATCGTTAATTCCATAATGATATGAAAAAAGAGAAAAAATTTATTCCCTCAAAATTATTCCTTACAAAATTTAATCCATTCTTCCCATGATAATCTTTAAAGTATGAATTTGGCTAGGCCACTGGGAGGTCATCCGAATTTTATGATCAGGCATTCTACGGTCAGATTTCAACCGGATTTATATAAAATAATAATAATATCGATAAAGGAATTTTGGATAAAATATTAAAGAAAATTAAAAGATGCAACGACACCCACACTCTACAAATCATTTTGGCCTCCGACTAATTTTAGTGGACCCTACTGAAATTGCTCTCCACCCACACCCTACAAATGTTGCAACGACAGACGCAGGCGACAACCCCACCGTTTCCAAGCCAGCCACCGAGCTGGTACATTTGCGTGTAATTTGTACCCACAAAGAGCAGCGGCAGCCACTAGAAAGTTCTTCCCAATATAAAAGTCATTCGTTGCTGTTAGACGCCCACCAAATCCTTAATCAGATTAAGAGCCACCGCCCCCCGTACCACTTTCCGTAGTCCTCGTCTTTTGCCTTTCGCTTTCGATCTCGGAAGCCCTAATCGATCCGGCCATGGGCGGCGATGGAGTGGTGGATGGCCACTTCGTCTTCACCTACGGCACGCTCAAGCGCGGCTTCTCCAATCACGGCCTCGTTCAAGAGCTGGTCCGCGCCGGCGACGCTTCCTTCGTCGGCGACGCCCGCACCACCTGCCGCCTCCCCCTCGTCTGCGGTCCCTACCGCGTCCCCTTCCTTCTCAACCTCCCCGGCGCAGGCGAGCGCGTCGCCGGCGAGATTTACGCTGTCTCGCCGCGCGGACTCGCCCGGATGGACGAGCTCGAGGGCACCCGCCGCGGCCACTACGAGCGCCTCCCCATCTCCGTCGTCCTTCTCGGCGATCCCGGGAGTCAGCAGGTCGAAGTGGCCGCGGAGGCGTATTATGCGAACCCGAGTTACGCCGGCGAGCTGTGGCGCCGAAACGGCGAGAGGGGTTACAGTGTGTACTCGGAGCGGGAGGCGATGGGGTATGTGAAGCGGAAGGATCGCCCCCAGGACATCACCTTCCTCGAGCAGATCCGCCTCTTCGTCGCCTCGATCCATTCTTAGATCAGTGCGTCCTCTTCCTCCTCTCCTGTCCTCTCCTCTTTCATTAATCCCTTACTTTTGTCATTTTTCTGTTCCTCTTCTTCGTCGGTGCCTCTTCTTTCGCGATGGCATCCACAGTCCGTAGAGCGTTATGATCTGTAAACCTTCCCTTCGTATTTGGTCAAGCGATTTGAATTTCCTAGGATCCTATCTTCCTTCAAGCAGAGATTGAAGAGTCTGTGTAGTGATTCGTTGTTGGATTCAGGAATCCCTTGTCCTTTTCTTCCGTGCATCATTCTCCCCATGGATTCCACTGATTTGTCCTTTTCATAGTCTATTCTTTAATTCCAACAGGCTTTCGTCCAGTGGTGTACTGGTAGAGCAAGTCAATCAAATCGACAAACGAAAAGGATTGGTGGCGCTGTAATGAAAGATAGCAGACTTCTGGTGGAGGATGCCAAATGAGAATTTGCAGCTGCTTTTCGACAAATGAAATAAAAAATAAATGTCAGAGAAAAGACAATCTGATCTGTCTTTTTTCACCTTATTTTGTGATTTTTTTTTCTACTTTTCTTTCTAGTCTTTACTTTTCCAACTTTTGGTTCTTTGTTCATTTGTTATGCTTTGCTTTTCCCTCACGTCTCTTCTTTTCCATCTCAGGATTCTTTGTTCGTCGCTTGTACTTCAGATCAAAATCACTCATCCTTCATCATAAATAATTTTCTGTTGGAAAAAAGCACATTTGAAAAATAAAATTATAGAATTAATTTTTTAAATTACCAAAGCATATAAATGGAAAAAGTTTAAATTTCATTTCCGTGTTGAGGGCCAAAAGCACCCACCTTGCCAGAGAAAAATTGACTACTTCGCTTCAGGAACATGCTCTACTAGTAAAAAACAATTATAAAAGGGAGTGTGCATTTAATGTTGAAATACTAAGTGTTAAATATATAACTATCATGAATAAAATATAGCAGTATTTAGGTAATTTAGTGCAGTAATTAGGGAATAAATGAGAAGATTAGAATTCTATCTAAATAAATATTTTAGAGGCAAGTCTTTTAGAGTATTTTATAATGTTTTTAAGAGTATTTTAGAATGTAAGATTTTTAAAGGGGGCATGCACAATGATAGCGATGAGCAGAGTGAGCATGTGACACGAAAAAGTTATATGACAGAGTCTATCGAACCTGAGCGTCGGGGTCATACCAAAATCATCTCGGGAGGACAGAAACTCGAGGTCAAGTCTAGCTTCAGGCTCCCGAGACCTGGTGATAGCCCTCGAAGTCAGACCAGGTAGTCGGGCTCTCAAGATTACCTCGGGAGGACAGACGTCCAAGGTCAAGTCGGGCTTCAATCTCCCGAGACTAGGCAAAAGCTTCCGAGATCAGACCAGATGGTCGGGCTTTCGAGACTACCTCGGGAGGACAGACGCCCGAGGTCAGGTCGGATTTCAGATTCTTAAGACCCTCTCGACAAAACAAATAAAGGCCCTGAGACCAGTTCGGGAAATGAGACTCCGAGACTGGCCCATGAGAGTGGAGCCCAAAGATCAACATATGAGTCAGATAACCTGACTTCAAGTAGTCGTTTCTCTTTCCAGAACAAGAAAGTCATCGGATAATTATTGTCCGCAATATGCGATAATTAAGGCCTTAATAATCGCAACGGACGTTATCAAAAGATATCAAGTAACTGATGATTAGGAAACGTGGAGGAGAACGTGGAGACACGTGTGACCAAAACCTCAGGTATATAAGATGCCTCAGCATCCAGGTAAGGGGATAAGCTTTCCAAACTTCAACAAAATTCTGATTCCTCGTCGTCCTCCTAGAGATAAGATTCCTGACTTAAGCGTCGGAGTGGACTCCGCCGGAAAACCTTCCGATGTGTTCCCATTAACGCTCGTGTTAATCTCACAGGGCATGAGCATCTTCTTCCCGTTACCGTTTTCGTGGGTTGCGCTTTGGTGACTCGCCATCCGCGTTGTTCCCTTCCGGAATAAGTTTATGTCGTCTGTGGGAAACTAATCAAAGCACCAGAAGGAGCACCGTGATGGCAGATCTAGAGGGACAACCCATCATCCTGACGAGGGAGGAGTTGGAACAACACCAGATCGAGCAAGCCGCCTCACGACGAGCGGCTTTAGTGCAAGGCGAAATCCCGAGGATGTTTGTCTCGCACCACCGAAATCGAACATCCGTCTCGCCCCCAACTGGACCGGCAATGATGGCTCTGGCGCCTCGACGAAATTCCTTGAGAGACCTAGAGAGGGCACACTCCATCGCCTCTAACGCTTTACGGCAAGAGCAAGGACCAGGGAAGATCGAGACCTCCAAGGCCCTCACGAAGTCACCATCTACCCCTTTCGCTCCAGAAATCGTAGCGGATTCCATGCCCAAGCAATTTCGTGGTCCAGGAATTGCTGAC
Organism: Boesenbergia rotunda; assembly: GCA_024364735.1. NCBI lineage: Eukaryota > Viridiplantae > Streptophyta > Magnoliopsida > Zingiberales > Zingiberaceae > Boesenbergia > Boesenbergia rotunda. The sequence continues at coordinate 46,357 of JAGFNQ010005696.1, forward strand.
TACGATGGGAAGACGGATTCGAAAGATCACATCTGTAAATTTGGGAATGCGGTTCTCTTAAACCAATACACAGACCGTATGAAGTGCTGGATGTTGTTGAACACCTTGTCAGGGGTCGCCCAGAGATGGTTTCAGAGATTGCCCTCGGGGTTGATAAACTCTTTCTTGGTTTTTAGAAACGTCTTCTTACAGCACTTCACCAGCAGCCGGTGATACCAGAAGACGGCGTTGAACCTGTTCACCCTCAAGCAGAAGGCCAAAGAACAACTGAACGACTATATCTAGTGGTTCAACCAGGTGACCCAAGATGTGTCGACCGCTACTTCGGAGATCCTCATCAGTGTCTTCACGCAAGGGATCTCTGAAGGCTATTTTTGTTGGGGCAATCGACCCAAGTATGATCTGGGGGATCATGATTTTGATGTTTGTGGTCAATATGATTAAGTTAGGGTTTGTTGTTGATCTAATATGTGTATGTGAGTTTGCAGGTTTGCAGGTACACATAGACTTGGTTGATGTCTTCAGGTGAAGGGTGGCATGGAGGCAAGCTGGAGGCTTGTGTGCGCATCCGAGGGACCATGGGCAAAGCAGGAACGATGAAACCGAGGGAAGCGGACTTCGAGGCGTACGTGAAGGGTACCATGGAGGCAAGCCGCGGGCTTGTGTGCGTATCCGAGGGACGAGGGCCAATGTCAAAGAGGGCTTGAAGGCGACGGATCGAGGCTGCTGGAGCAGAGATGATGAGCCAAGGGACGCAGATTTCGAGGCATGCGTGAAGGATGGCATGGAGGCAAGCCGGGGGCTTGCGTGCGCATGTGAGGGATGGGAGCCAAAGATGAAGAGGGCGTGAAGGCAACAGATCGAGACTGCTGTTGGAGAGTCAACCAGGTCGTGAGGGTCCGAGTGATGAGTGATTGTACTCGGGAACTAAGCCGGGAGGGTTCGAGTGCGGAGAGAAATGTACTCGGGGAGTGTAACCCTAGGCTTAGGGAAGGACCAGTCGACTGCTCCTGCAGCAGTCGACTAGTAATGGGTGGTGATTCGAACGTTGGCTGTAACGGTCGAATCTGAGTAGGATCAGTCGACTGCCCCAGGGGTAGTCGACTGGTAGCAGCCAGTTAGTACTCGAGCTCTATTTAAAGGAGCTTGTTTAAGGCTACTGTTCTTTGGCGAAACTTGCTTGGATAGAGTGAGTTAGTAGTCTGGTGTGCACAGGTAGTGTCCAAAGATTGTGGTGAGGTTTCTCCACCCACAAGGAGCTACGAGATCTAGCCGGAGGTGCTCCGGGGAATCATCCACCGACGGATTAGGGATCGTCCACCTTACGGGCAGTCGTGGAGTAAGAGTTTTATCTCCGAACCACGTACATCGGTGAGTCTTGTTTTTGTTTTAGTTTAGTTTTAGCTTATTCCGCTTGCGCACTAACCGTTGTAGGAAGAAAAATCGGAGAAATTGCTATTCACCCCCCCTCTAGCAAGACGTCAACGATCTAACAATTTCTTCCGGTCGCTGGTGAAGAAGCCACCCACCAGCTTCGACGACTTATTAGGGTGCTCCATCAAGCACGTCAATGTCGAAGAGGTGCAACACGCCCGCCGCAAAGATTCAATGAGAAGTCCTATTCAGTGCTCGGTATGATTTGAGAGAAGAGAACCACCAGCACCAGCCCGAGCGAGAGATCCTCACTCAGGGAAGGATCATTGGGCCCGTAAGAAGAGGTTGGTGGAAATGGTGGACACCGCAGAACCCGAATCGCCGAAGAAGTACTACGACTTCCACGGCAGTACGACGCACACCACAGAGGAGTGCTATGTTGAGACCGGTGCGTATGGCTAGAGGGGGGTGACTAGCCGTTCACCCACTTGAATCACGTTCTTTCTATATGGTTAGTTTGCATAAGTGGAATAATATAAACTAAAACTAACACAAATGAAGACAACCTAATTTAACGTGGTTCGAAGATAAAGCTCCTACTCCACGGTTGTCTGTAAGGTGGATGATGCCAATTCATCGGTGGATGACTCCCTAAAAAAACCTTCGGCTAGCTCGCGTCGCTCCTTGTGATTGGAGAAACCTCGCCACAAATGTGTAACAACACCTGAGTATTTGTTGACTACTAATAAGTTTTATCCAAGCTTATTTCGTCATCCTTTACTCAGTCAAACCGAGCTCTCTTAAATAGAGCTCGACCCAAAAACAGTCGTTACTAGTCGACTGGTGCCAACACCGGTCGACGGGTCCACTTAGATTCGAACATTGCAGCCCAATATTCAAATTTCAGCCGACACCAATCAACTGCACAGAAGATTAGTCAACTGATCTTTCTGTGCCCAACACTAGTTGACTGCTACATGCAGCAGTCGATTGCCTAAACCCTAAACATAGGGTTTTAACCCCGAGTACAGTCCCTCAGCACTTATCCTCGCTCGACCAACCTACACCTAGCCTTCTAACCTCCTCCATCAGCCTTGCGTCCTTCGGATGCCTCTCCATCCTTCACGTCTTTCCTTTTGGAGCTTCCTTCGGCATCGGTTCTTGTTGTCGGGTCTTCCATTGCCAAGTTGCTCTTGTACTTTTCTCCTTTTTTGTAACTGTATCCTGCATACTTACAATGCATATTAAATACAACAATAATCCTAACTTAAACCTTTGCCCAAACATCAAAACCCAAGGGTCCCGGGATGCCCTCTTCCGTGGTGGAGGCTTCTCCTGAAGTATGACCCTCAGTAGAGGCCTCCTTTAACTTGACTGGTTGAGGGCCCAGGGAGGCCGCCTTCTCCGCCGCCTTTACCTTCCGGCGTAGACCGGCGCTAGTGAGCAAGGGCTCGCCTGTAGACCCGACCACGGTTCGTAACCGACGGTTCGACTGTTCGGGAACTGCCAGTTCGACGGTTCGTGGGAGGTCGACCCTTAACCTTAACCGCCCAAGATGGTTACGATTCACGGTTCGAAACTGCCAGTTCACGGTTTGACACGGTTCACCACGGTTCGAGATTATTATATTAAAAAAATTAAAAATTAAAAAAATTAAATTTAAAATATAAACTTTATTTTAAAAAAAATTGCACTTATTTAAGTTGCCTATGTATCCCCTTAGGGTATAAGGGAATCAAAGCCCACGTAGTTCTTTTACATTTTTACTCTTTTACAATTTTCATCGCTCACTTCCATTTCCTCCCATTCCCGTTGTATTCATTCGTTCGGTATCAAATTCTTCGACTTCGTCTTCTGAAAGTTGTATTCCTTAGATTCTTTTCTCGGCTCTGATCTAATCGTCTAGTAATGCATGAGCTTCCAATGAGTCGGGAGACATAGTTGATTGTCGTTCAAATTCTTCGTCTTCTGAAAGTTGTATTCCTTAGATTTTTTTCTCGGCTCTGCTCCAATCGTCTAGTAATGCTTGAGCTTCCAATGAGTCGGGAGTTATAGTTGATCGTCGTTCATCTACTATATTGTCGCCGGCACTGAACGTCTGCTTCACAGCAACAGTTGACACTGGACAAGCTAAAATTTCTTTTTCAATTACGGAGAGAACAGGAAATATTTGAGCCTTCTATGACCACCACTTTAAAATATCGAAATCTTCGCTATCTACTTCATTAAAATCAAAAGAAGTCATAAAATAATTCTCATGTTCTTGTGTGGAACTTAAGGATCCTCATGGACATTTCGTCCGTTCTTTAAATAAAAGTTATGATTTTGTAAGTTTTAAATTAGTATTAATAGACTGTTGTGTTTCAGAAATATTAGTTTATATTCCATATTTAATATAATCTTGATTATAAAGATCATATAAATACTTTATAATATTATATATAATATTTACTAGATTTGGAGAAGAAGAATCTTTAATAGGAATTAAAACGTCATAATATAAAGTTAAAATTTCTTGTAAAACTTATAATTTAAATCTGGGATCTAAAGCAAATGCAATTAAATAAATTTCAGGAATAAAATAAAAATATTTTTCCCTGTAGTTTTCATAGTTAATAAGCAAGAAGTTAAAGCTTCATTATTGATATGTTCATTTAATACTAATATTATACTAGAAAAATTCACTAAAATTAAATGAGCAGTGGGATAATAAACACTGAAAAGTTGTTCAGTTGCATCGATAAATACTTTTAAAATTTCACAAATATTACTACAAATATTTCATTGTTGTGAAAATAAATATATATTAGCTAGTATTACTATTTTGTGTAAAAAATAAACATAATAAATCTTTATATTGAAATGAATCTTATAATAATTGATATGTTGAATTCTAACGTGTTGGAACATCACGTGGAAATTTGTTAGGTCTCATTCCATTAGCTTTACAAAATCTACCACATTGTTTTATCATAGATGGATGCGACCATAAATATGAAATTGTAATTCTAATTAGTTGAATATAATTTTCTAAAAGTTTTAATCCATCTTGAACGCATAAATTTAAAATATGGCATACACAATGAATATAAAAAAAATAAACCACCAATAACAGGTTGACAAATAAATTTTAGTTTATCTATAGAAACGGTATTATAACTAGTATTATCTAATAATATTGAAAATATTTTATAAGTCAATCCATATTTTTCTAAAATTAACCATAATAATTATGCAATGTTATGGGCAGTATGTGATTCATCAAAAACTCTATAAGTTAGCAATCTTTTTTGGAGGATCCAAGAGTTATCAATCCAATGGCAAGTCACACCCATATAAGAATGAGTTTGTCAATGATGATCACTCCAAATATCGGAATATAAAGAAACTTTATTATTTAATTTACTAAATTCATCAATTAAATTCTTTTTCCCTTGTTTTATTAATCTTTTAATTATACGAGTAAATGTAGTTATAGGAACACGTTTAGCACATGGAATAAGAGATTCTTTACAAAAATCTTCAAATATGCATTTAGATCCAAAACTAAAATAAAGATGTTCTAACGGAAACAAATTTAACTAATGATTTTCTTAATTTATTATCAGAATATAAAAATAAACCAGAATCAGTACTACTATCACTAGAAAATCTTGATAATTGTGCATGAGAGTGGTCAAGTTCGTATTCCGTCGGGTGCTTCGTTTCTACATGTCCTTTTAACAACCCATAGCCGCCACCGACTTGGAATTTGTAGGAAGCATTGCAATGCTTACATTTTGCATGCAATTCTCCCGACGGAAGTGTGACCTTCTCAAAATGCTTAGTGAAAATAGTAGATTTTAAAAGAGGATTTTTCCGAACCTTAGAAGTAATTGCATCGATACTTCCTTGTGTTTCGGGCATTGAAAGGTGCTGGGGTTGAGCCTCAGACTCATCATCGGTGGATTGAATTTGAATGTTGGAATCCTCGTGCGCTATTTCTTTTCCCCTCCGAGATTGAGATGATGAAGCTCCGTGACCACCTTCCATTGTCGTCAAAAGATTAAGCCGGAAACGCGTGGAGAATATGAAGTTAAGAATGAGATTAGAGAAAATGTGTGTGAAAATGATAAAATGAACTCCCTATTTATAAAGTTTAGATCATAACGGTCACTAAATCATAGTCATTGATCAAAAAACGATCAATGATCTTTACCGTTGAAAAAAATTAAAAAAAATAAAAACAATATCTCCAACGGCTCCGAACCGCCAGTTAGGAGGTTCCACTTGGGTGGAACCGAAACTGGCCGGCATCCTACCGGGTTGGTTCCGGTTCAACCCGGCGAACCAGTTCAACGGGCAACCCGTTGACCCGGGCTGGGTCCAGGCTGGACTCGACCCATGGTCGGGTCTACTCGCCTGGGTTCACTCTCTTGCCCTTAAGGCTCCAGGAAGCCTCGGAGACTTCGAGGCAGGCCTCAGTCTCACCCGCTGACGCCGCAGTAGCAGGTGACACCCCCGGGTAGTGCGTGGAGAGAGGAACAGAGTTCTCTGTTGGGACCTTGTCGTTTGCTAGATGGGGTGAATAGCTACTTTTCGATGTTGTCTTCCTACAATCGTATGCAAGTGCAAGCGGAAATCTCAAATATAAACTAAACAATGCTAACACATCACCTTTACGTGGTTCGGAGATGAAACTCCTACTCCACGGTTGCCCGTAAGGTGGACGATCCCGATCCTTCGGTGGATGATTCCCCGGGACACTTCCGGCTAGCTCTTGTCGCTCCTTGTGGGTGGAGAAACCTCGCCACAATCCTTTGACACTAACTGAGCACTTGTAGGCTACTAACAGGCTTTTATTAAGCTTGTTTCGCCAAGAACTCTCAGCCAAAACCGAGCTCTCTTAAATAGAGAGCATGGCTGAAATGACCATTACCAGTCGACCGGTGAAGCACCAGTCGACTGGTCCCACTTAGATTCGAACGTTACATCCAACGTTTGAATTCTGCCGCCATCAGTCGACTGATCCTGGATCAGTCGACTGATCTATCTGTGGAGTTCATCAGTCGACTGGTCTACTTCCAAACCTAAGGTTTCCCTTCCCGAGTACATTTCTCTCAGCACTCGAACCCTAGGATTTCCTTCCCGAGTACAATTCCCTCAGCACTCGACCCCTCACAACTTAGCTGACTCTTCATCCAGCAGCCTCGATTGGTTGCCTTCAAGCCCTCTTCGACTTTGGCTCTCGCCCCTCAGATGCATGCAAGCCCACAACCTGTCTCCCATGCCATCCTTCGCGTATGCCTCGAAGTTCGCTTCCCTCAGCTCATCGTCCCTGCTTTGTCCACGGTCCCTCAGATGCATACAAGCTCACGGCTTGTCTCCTCACACCATCCTTCACCAGGCTCGAAGCCATCCAACTAAGTCCATGTGTATCTTGCAAACCTACACACTCAAATACACATATCAAACACAAGGGTGAACCTAACTTAAACCCTTTGCCCAAACATCAAAATACATGGTCACTTCAGACCATAGATTACCCCAACAATCTCTCCCTTTTTGATGTTTAACAATACGTTTAAGTTAGGGAAAATAAACAGCAAATACAATGCTAACAACCATTTGGACTTACGTTGCCAAGGCTTCACCTTGGACTTATACCGCCAATGCGTATGCAACACAAACATGCATGGATCCTATCACAAGGCATCCCCACACCTAACTTCCCCAATGAGTTTAGGACTTTTACCAAACCGGACTTTTTAAAAAACTCTCCAAGACTCCCCCTACATTGGACTTACAAAGGCTTTTCAAGAACCTCTCCAAGGTTCCCCTTTTGCCAAAAAATGAGCAACAATGCTCCCCCTTTACCTAAGTTCTCCCTTGACCTAGGATTTCTTGCAAAGATATGTTTGGTTTCCCACTTAAACCTAACACTTCTCCCCATATACCACACATCAAAAGAACTCCAACAATTTTTCTCTTATTAGATCCTTTAACCTCTAATGATTATAAACAAAGTGTATTATGTTGGTGCAGGAAGCACCTAAGTCAAACCTGAGTTTTGATAATGGCAAAGAGTTCAAAAATTAAGATGTTGTTTTGATCTAATGTGTTCACTGAGTGTACAGGAAAAGAAGCCCTAGGTACACTAGGCACGAAGTCCTGGTCGAGGACTGGGAACGAAGCCCTGTCAAGGAGCTGGGTACCGAAGACCTGCTCGGAAGGTGGGCACGAAGTCCTGGTCGAGGACTGGGCACGAAGCCCTGGCAAGGAGCTGGGCACCGAAGACCTGCTCAGAAGGTGGGCACGAAGACCAGGTTAGGTGCATCGGGCAAAAGTCCAACCGGAGGAGCCGGTTGGCAAAAGGTAAACTCTCCTGAGAGGAGTAGGTGAGGACGCGTTCCCCATCGAGGGAACAGTAGGCGTCAGTTCGACCTAGGGTTCCATTTGGGAAACCCGAAGTCAAAACCAAGACAGCTACGGCTGTAAAAACCTAACATTTCTTGCCTTGTTTGTTATGGAACTTGTTGGGACCAGGTGCATGTTGACAAGGATACGGGTTCGTAAATTTTAAAATATTTACATGCAGCGGAAGAATTAGCATAATAATTTCTCAAATTATTTTAACCACGTATCTAGCATGCGACCTTATGATGTGTGGACATGATCATAAATTAAAACTTTTGCGGAAAAGTAAACTAATTTACTTAGTACCTCGCGTAACTCGAAGTAAGGGATGAGATCCAACCGTAGAGTCCCTTGGAAGCTCCGCCTCTATTCGCGTCCACGCCGAGTTCTCTTCGGGATGACTTCGCAAAGCCACGAGTTTTGTGCCGACGAGAACTACTAGATTCTCCATAGACACAACTAGAAAATCAAGAGAGAAGGATGGAAACTAACCACCAAGTAACGGAATCAAAATTCCGGGAAAGGAAGGAAGGAGTTGCGATCCGCTTCTTCTTCTTCTTCGGCACGAACTTGGTGGAGGAAACTCACGAGCACCCTAGGTGCATGCGTCGGCCCTAGGGGAGGAGAGAGAGCCGACCCTAGAGAGAGAAAGGGCGCCGGCCCTAGAGAAAGAGAGAGTTAGAGAGAGAGGGAGAGAGTTAATCTCTTGATTAATTGATTGGAATTCAAGGCTTGCCATTGGTTCCTTTATATAGTAGTCTCTCCCTTGCCAAGTCTCCCCTTTAACGGAATTAACGGAATAAATTTTCATAAAAATTTATCTTATAAATTTTCTTATGAATTATTCCGTTATGCCTAGTTTTATTATAACTAACTTTATAATAAAACAAATACATCTCTCCTTTTATTATGGAATAAAATTTACAAGAAATTTATAAATTTTTCTTATTATGGAAAAATCAATTCTTAATTGATTTTATAAAATTAAAATAAACCATTCCATGGATCATTTTAATTTCCATAAAAAAGAATAAATTTCTATAAATTTCTTTATATAAATTTCATTATACAAATTTATTTATCCATAATTTATAAAACAAATCGCGCTAGATTTATTTTATTAATTAAACCAAATAAATTGGTTTCTCCCCATTATTGTGGCCGGCCAAACCACCCTCTTTGGCCGGCCAAACCGAGCCGAACCCATCGCGAAATAAACTCATTTAATTCGCCCAATAAGCCTTCAAAAGACTTAGCCATTTTAAGCTTCCGTTGCACCTCTGATTAACTCAGATTCGACTTATTTCTCTTGATCGGAAAATCTAATTTTCAACTCGTTTTAAATCCCTTGGATTACTCGTAATGCGTGTGACTAAATAGCTTTCGATTTATGTTGGCTGTCTATAATCAACCAATTATAGAACGATCATGAGTGGCACCTAGTAGTATATCATGACCCCCAATTAATCGAAAGATCAACGGTTGACCTCAGAAGTAATTCTGAAACCCTTCAGCAGCTCTAATGAATCGTGCCCCATTCCCTTCACCATCTTATACCCACTTGGTTTAGGACATGGTCTGTTTGTGTCAGTCCCTACTAGACTGACTACGTCACACCTAGCCCAAGTAGTGTCTTTCTCGTCCTTTGGATTTCTAATTACTCTCATGTATTTAAGAGACGCATACTCTAAACATGATATGCTCTGGCCAGAGGCTTTGAATAACAATCCGACGATAGGCCTGGGTATACATCTCCTCGCAAGGAGTGGTGAATCCTTTGTAGGTTGTTCAAACATCTTCGGGCACTTCGGCTTATACCCAATCATCCTGGGTCCATACCTCCTTGGAGATGCTTGCTTAAGATGTTAAAGTATAAGTCTCCATGACCAAGATGACTTGAACACCGCAAGTCAAAGGAACATCGCACTTAAGCTGCAGTAAGAACTTCATTGACATATCTATATAGATTACCATATGAAGTTTTACTGCTAGTCACTCCAATGAACTAGTTCCCTTAACTAGCATCCATGTTTATCTCCGGACATCCCAATGTCACCAGCCAGTGAGAATCAGCTGAATAGAGAATAACCCATGCTAGTCTCAACAGAATTGATAATGTCCGTTTTTATCAATTCATCGACTAGGGATATTTTCAATACTTCACAATTGCACATTTAGAGATAATCACTAGTTGTGATCCCATCACAAATTCTCTTATGCTGTGAATTGTATTGCGGACATTCAGTAGATGAGTTTAAGATCCCAATCAAATACACAAACATGTATACTCAAATAGTGAATTATCATTTATTAAAATGAATGTTTACAATCATAAGGCGATTGCCTTAGGACACTTCTCTCATATTACTAACAGAACTAACCTTGGATGCAGGGACCAAAGGAACGTGTTTCTGCAGCTCAGAACGCCCCAAAGGAGAGGGGCAGCAGCTGGGCTAGGCGCCCGGGAGGTCCCGGGCGCCCAAGGTCAAAGCCAAACGAACAGCTATGCAAGAATCGCTTCGGAAGCTTACTGGGACAGGCGCCCTCAAGGTCCCGGGCGCCCTGATGGTCCCGAGCGCCCTGGATGTGTCGGGCGCCCTGGGTCCAAGCCAACCAGTGATCGAAGCGAAATCAGCCGAGAAGCCAACAGACCAAGTCAACCGAGGTGCCCCCGTCAGCTCTGAGGCCGATTCTAGAGGGATAAGCATTGACTGAGCTGCGGATGAGGTTTCTCGGATCCGTAGGCACGTGTCAGGCGCCCCCAGGAGCAGTATAAAAGGGACTCGACCCCTAAGGCTTCCATAACACTTTTTCCAACACCTCTACTCTCTTCGTTCAAGCGCTCTGCTCCGGCAAACTCCGTTCTCGACATTCTAGCGCCGACGACGACCCTCCACTCCGAAGTACGATCCACACCGGGCGTCGGTAACGAAGAGTACATTTGTTTAGTTACTGCACTCATATTGTAATAATTACTGTAACCTTTTTGCGCTACTATAGAATTGCCCGCAGTAAACGGTCAAGGACCGTGGGCCTTGGAGTAGGAGCCGAACGCGACTCCGAACCAAGTAAAACCACTTGAGTTCTGTATGTGTTTTGTTTAAATTCCGCTGCGTACTATCTCTTTTCAATCCGAAACGTTTTCACGATATTCACCCCCCCCCTCTATCATGTTTACTCGATCCAACAAGTGGTATCAGAGCGGGGAAGCTCAAATTTGGTGCAACCACCAATTTGGGAGTTTTTCAGAATATTTTTTTAAAATTTTAATTCCTTTTTCGATCGAATTTTTATCGTTAATCAAGGTTGGTGCAACACCACTCGATAATTCTTTTTATATCTATCTTCTTCCCGCACTGATAATCCAAGACCAAGTCTTGGGACATTTTTTTGTTCTTGTTCTTATTTTATTTTCAGAATTACTAAATGGCCATGCAAGAAGGGTTCAGTACGGCCAGACCACCACTCTTTAGTGGGGATGATTTCTCCTACTGGAAGAGTCGAATGGAAGTCCACCTGAAAACTCAGGTGGACATGTGGATAATTATTCAATCTGGATTGGAAATCCCTAAAAACGCTGAAGGAGTGCCACAATCATACACCGAATGGGATACCGCACTCAAAAGAAAGATTGAGGCCAATGACCATTCAACAGTGCAAAGGAACTCTGGGGTAAGCTAATTGAGTTGCACGAAGGAACCTCCGACACCCGAATCAGCAAAAGGGACCTACTACTAAACAAGTTGTACACAATCAAGATGAACGACAGTGAATCTGCAGCTCAGCTCCACACCAGAATTCAGGAGCTGATGAACGGTCTACATACAATCGGTCATAAGGTAGAAAATCGTGACCTGATCAGGTATACTCTTAACGCTTTCCCAAGAAATACTTTGTGGGCATCTATGGTAGATGCGTACAAAGTTTCAAGGGATCTTTCTAAAATCAAATTAGATGAGTTATTTTCCGAACTTAAATTACATGAGCAGACTAACTGCACTCAGGTCGAGAAAGACATTGCTTTTGTTGCAGGTAAGACAGGAAAAACAGTCAAGAAGTAGCCTCAACCTGCACCCGAGTCTGACTCAGACTCAGACTCAGAAGACAGCGAAGGGCATCGACCCAAGCTGGTCCGTCTTGCCCGGAACTATTACAAGGAATTGAAGAATCAGTCCAACAGAAGAAAAGCCAGCCGAAAGAAGGAGGATCCGGCTGAACCATCGAAGAACAATCAAGTGTGAACTGCTTCGAATGCAACAAAAAGGGACATTTCAAATTGGAATGCCCTAATCTGAAAGAAGCCAAGAAGACAAGAAGGAAGAAGGCCCTTCAGGCAACGTGGGACGAATCTTCCTCCGAAGAAGAAGAAGAAGCCCCACAGTCGAACCTGCTCGCCCTAACTGCTTCGGAAGAAATCGAGACCGAATCAGAATCGGAGTCGGACGATGGAAAGCTCACATTTTCAGAGGACGGCAAAATCACTGTAAGAGGATTTTCTAGAATTCAATTATCCGAATTAATTGCCTATGTATCTCGCGACTTGGCGAAAGCCAAAATCCGAGTTGAGTCCCTCCGACAGGAAGTAAAACTCATGAAAGAGGGAGCTGACTCTAGATCCTTAACTGAGAAGGTTCAAGAAGGAACCTCTACTCAAGTTGAAAAACTTGAGAAAGAGAACTCCTCCTTGAAAACTCAAGTCAAGGACCTTAGAGCAGCATTAGAACGATTCACTTCTGGTTCCAAGGGTCTTGACATGATCCTTGGAAAACAGATGTCAGTTCTAAATCGATCCGGGTTAGGCTATCGAACCAAAGCGAGACAGAGGTCATACTATGCTGTACTGAATCAGTCTAGACCAAAAGTTCAGGCATATGGGTACCCAAACTTTGCCTGAACAATCAAACTGAATCAAATCTGTATTGAATCCCCAAGGACAAGATTCATATCTTGCCGAACCATTATCGTGGCTTTAGTCCAGGGGGAGCCAACTTAAAAACAATCTTTATAGTTAAATAAATTTATTTTCTTGTTTAAAATTGCTTGATTGCTTGTCTATTTATTTTCTACAATTCACCATGCTTAGACTTAGGACTGGTTAGATTAAGGACTAAACCAATTAACTGAAATTTGAACAATATAGTATTGGGTGGCGGTGAGATGATAGTACGTTAGGGAAGCCTCTTCTAATAAGGTCAAGTATACACTACTTGGTCTCTTTAGACTGGTGGAACTGGCCGAAGCTACCGATCCAAGACCCAAACTAGTTAGACCTGAATTTTTCAAAAAGTAATTTTGAAAATGAAATTTCATTAAAAGTCTTTGTCAAGGAAAGGGTTGATGATCCAATAAGGCTACGGCCAAAGAAGGCCTTGTGCCTCGCTAAGACCTGGAAGCCAATTTTTGAAATTCAAATTCAATTTACTCTTTGTCAAATACGAATCTAACACAAATGTTCAGTTAATCGTAGATTCAAACACTCTTTTTCAAAATAAATTCAAAACCAATTATTTTCAAAATTAATTTAATTTTTTCAAAATTAATCATGATTTTTCAAAATAACTTCTTACTTCTATTCAAAACCTGTCTCACAGAAACCCATAAGGCTAACGTGATTGATAACTCTAGATTAGGTGAGACAGACTAGGTTGTGAAATTCAATTTAAGCTATCCTTAATTCTAATTGGATCCAAATCAACAAAACTCTTTATGTGTAGGAACATAAAGATTTGGACCAATGGATGTTGGATAGCGGGTGCTCCAGACACATGACTGGGGATAAATTGAAATTCACCAAACTCAAGTTCAAGAACCTAGGCTCAGTAGCATTTGGCAACAATGCTACACTCAAAGTGATTGGGTCAGGTAACATTGAACTCAAATCTGACTTTGTTATTAAAAATGTACTTTTGGTTGAAGATTTTAAATTTAACTTGCTTAGCATAAGTCAATTATGTGATACTGGCTATGTAGTTACCTTCACCAACTCTAACTGCCTGATTAGAAACTTGCAAGACTCAGAAATCATGCTTAAGGGCTCTAGTAAAAATAATGTTTACACTATAAACCTACCCTTAGTACCTAAATGCATGTTAACTCAGTTAGAAGAATCAAACCTCTGGCATAGGAGATTAGGTCACACTAATATGAGATTAATTTCAAAAATCACCCAAATTGGCCTAATTAAAGGTATACTTAAAATTAAGAACCATGAAAACTTAATATGTGAATCATGCAATCAAGGTAAACAAATCAGGTCTAATCACAAACTAATTCAATCAGATCTAACTCAAACCACACTTGAGCTCCTACACCTTGACCTATTTGATTCACATGGAGCCAAGTCACTAAGCGAAAACCAATACTGCTTAGTAATTGTTGATGATTACTCTAGGTTTACCTGGGTTAGGTTTCTAAAGACCAAAGATGAAACCGTAAACCTATTTAGTGATTTTTGTAAGTTAATTGAAAATCAAAACGATGTCAAAATCAAAAGACTTAGGAGTGATCATGGGGGAGAGTTTGAAAATCAACGATTCGATGAGTTTTATAAGTTAAACGGGTATATATACGAATTTTCGTGTCCTAGAACCCCCCAGCAAAATGGGATAGTTGAAAGAGAAATAGAACCCTTCAGGAAGCCGCTAGGACTATGCTTAATGAATTCAACCTAGCTAGCCAATTTTGGGCATAAGCAATTAGTACGGTTTGCTACATCAAAAATAGGGTCCTAATTAACAAACGACACAACAAGACACCCTATGAATTATACTACCATAGACTTCCAAACCTACATTACCTAAGGGTCTTTGGGTGCAAAGTCCATATCCTAAACACCAAGGACTATCTAGGTAAATTCCAGTCTAAGTCAACTCCAGGCATCTTCTTAGGATATTCAACAACAAGTAGAGCCTATAGGGTTTATAATAAATAAACTAAGAAAATTGAAGAAACAACAAATCTGATATTTGATGAACAAATTAACTCAAAATCTGATAATCCAGATCTAAATTCATCAAATACTGATCAAGAAGATAATGAACAAATTGTTGAACCTTTAATTGAACCCCTAAATGAACTAACTATTGAACCAACTGTTGAGTCAATTGAACCAACTCAAGTAGTTGAACCAAATACTGAACCAAACCGGCCAGCCGGACCTGAGGCTGAACCAAGTTCTAGAAGAACTAAGAAACCTAGACTGAGTCACCCAACTGATCAAATTGTGGGTGATCCAACCTTAGGAGTCAGAACTAGGTCCTCCTATAGAAATCTTAGTCAGATTGCACCGATTTTAAAAATTGAACCTAAGACTATAGAGGAAGCCTTACCTGATCTTGATTGGATCATAGCTATGCAGGAAGAGTTAGCCCAGATTGAGAGGAACTAAGTTTGGGAACTAGTACCTAAACTTGAGGGCAAATCCATTATTGATACTAAGTGGGTTTTTAGGAATAAGCTAAATGATCAAGGGGAACTAGTGGGAAATAAAGCCCACTTAGTAGCCAAAGAGTTCAGTCAAGTCGAAGGGTTAGACTATGACGAAACCTATGCCCCAGTAGCTAGACTTGAGTCCATAAGGATGTTGTTAGCCTTTGCATCCCATAAAGGATTTAAACTCTACCAAATGGATGTAAAGTCAGCCTTTCTAAATGGATTTATTAAGGAAGAAGTCTATTTAGGACAACCCCCCGGTTTTGAGGACTTAGAAAGACCTGACCATGTTTATAAACTCACTAAAGCACTTTATGGACTAAAACAAGCACCTAGGGCATGGTATGAACGCTTATCAACCTACCTAATTTCTAAAAAATTTAAACAAGCACAAATTGACTCAACCCTATTTATTAAGACCCTAGAAAAGGACATCTTTATTGCACAAATCTACGTCGATGACATAATCTTTGGGTCCACCAACTCAAATTTCTTAAAAGAATTTGTTAAAATAATGGAAAATGAATTCGAAATGAGCTTAGTTGGTGAGCTCAACTTCTTTCTAGGGTTACAAATCAAGCAAACTAGGGGTGGAAACTATGTCCATCAATCCAAATATGCTAAGGAGTTTATAAAGAAATTCAAAATGGATAACTCCAAAAGCATAAGTACCCCTATGGCCACAAATGTAAAAATAGATAGTGACTCTGATGGTAAACCAGTAGACCTTAAACTTTATAGAAGTATGATTGGAAGTCTACTGTACCTTACAGCCAGCAGACCTGATATCCTTTTTGCTATAGGAATGTGTGTTAGATACCAAACATGTGCTAAGGAAACTCACTTAGCAACCCTAAAAAGAATACTAAGATACGTTAAGGGCACCCTAAATGTAGGGATTTGGTATCCTAGGACCTCAACTTTTGACTTGTCAGGATACTCGGATTCTGACTATGTTGGTTATAAACTAGATAGAAAGAGTACAAGTGGAAGCTGCCAACTTTTAGGAAATAGTTTAGTAAGTTGGTGCAGCAGAAAGCAACACTGTGTAGCTCTATCCACAGCTGAAGCTGAGTATGTTGCTTTAGGAGAGTGTGTAGCACAACTCTTATGGATGATGCACACTCTTAAGGACTTTTAGCTTAACTACATCCAAACCCAAGTCTACATTGATAATATAAGTTCAATTAATCTAACTGAAAACTCACTCCAACACTCCAGAACTAAACACATAGAAGTTAAACACCACTTCGTAAGAGATCACGTAGCCAGGGGTGAGATAGTCCTTAAGCATGTAGACTCAAAATCTAACTTAGCTGATATATTCACCAAACCCTTACCTGAGTCTGAATTCAGCTCACTGAGAAGGCAGTTAGGGTTATGCTTGGTAGAATAGGTTTGCTCTACTTCTGTTTTAGTAAAAATGTTTTATTACATGATTTTAAAATCAGTTCCTACTTAATTTGAAAAATCATTTTTTTTTACATTTTTAAAATAATTTTTTGACTTAGTTTTTATTAAGAAAAATTATCCCCTTTCAAAACTAGGGCTTTTTCGCAAATGGACTTAGCTTAGGCCCTAACCCTAGAACAGTATGCACCTATAGATCTAGAAGCCAGCATCTCACAAGCACCTTAGGGTACTTTTGATTGATCACCTAGAATGGGTTGAGATGCTTAGGTCTTTGCCTTGATTCAAGATGCTTAAGTCTGTGCATCTGCAGTAATTGGGGCACTAAATACCAATCAACAGTAATCAGGTTACGTGTTAAGCTTAGAAAATCTAACTTGAACAGAACACTTAACTTGACTAACCCTAGTGAAAACTACTGTTTATAATAGTTAGTAAGTAGCTAAGTGGGTTAGACAGGACCCGAAAGAGATAATTCAAATTGATTTAGTCCAGTTTATACCTTGAATTGGTTCAGTACAACACATTACTTCTTTTGCTATGTTGTTTTGCTATATTATTTTTTTGATATATGGCAAAGGGGGAGAGATTGGAAAGGAGAGAAGGTTTAAATTTTTTTTCAAATTTCAACACTTTATTTATCTCCTTTTTCAAAAAGTAAAATTTCAAAACGGAAAATCCCTTAAGTCAATTACATCAAAATTATGTCTAAGTACTTGACTTAAGCTGTTTTTCAAAATTATGTCTAAGTACTTGACTTAAGCTGTTTTCAAAATTATGTCTAAGTACTTGACTTAAGCTGTTTTCAAAATTACTTCTAAATACTTGATTCAGCTATGTTCAAAACTCAAAAATATGGTAGAAATTCTTTTTCTATTAAAACTTCAGATTTTCTAAATATCAAAACTTCTGAAGAAGTTTAGAAAATTTTCTAAAGTGCAAAAACTAAGTAATTTACTTGAAAATTTTCTAAGTGTAAACTCTCTAAGTGCAAATTTTCCAAGTGCCCAACCTAAAATTTTTTTATGTGGAAAATGTTTTCAAAATTTTTTGAAAATGTTCTAAGTGTTGAAAAATCAATTCTCTTTTAGACTTAGAAACTTTTTTCAAACCCCGTGAACCTTTGAAAAACCTAGGGGGAGATTCCTTCCAGGGGAAGAAATTAAGTTGGCATTTTTACCTGCCTTTTGTTTAAAACATAACTTTTTGAACCGAGTTGCCATAAATCAAAAAGGGGGAGATTGTTGGTGCAGGTAGCACCTAAGTCGAACCTGGGTTTTGATAATGGCAAAGGGTTCAAAAGTTAAGATGTTGTTTTGATCTAATGTGTTCACTGAGTGTACAGGAAAAGAAGCCCTAGGTACACTAGGCACGAAGTCCTGGTCGAGGACAAGGCACGAAGCCCTGACAAGGAGCTGGGCACCGAAGACCTGCTCGGAAGGTGGGCACGAAGTCCGGGTCAAGGACTGGGCACGAAGCCCTGGCAAGGAGCTGGGCACCGAAGACCTGCTCGGAAGGTGGGCACGAAGACCTGGGCAGGTGCATCGGGCAAAAGTCCAACCGGAGGAGCTGGTTGGCAAAAGGTAAACTCTCCTGAGAGGAGTAGGTGATGACGCATTCCCCGTCGAGGGAATAGTAGGCGTCAGTTCAACCTAGGGTTCCATTTGGGAGACCCGAAGTTAGAACCAAGACAGCTACGGTTGTAAAAACCTAACATTTCTCGCCTTGCTTGTTGTGGAACTAACCTTGGATGCAGGAACCAAAGGAACGTGTTTCTGCAGCTCAGAACGCCCCAAAGGAGAGGGGCAGCAGCTGGGCTAGGCGCCCGAGAGGTCCCGGGCGCCCAAGGTCAAAGCCAAACGAACAGCTAAGCAAGAATCGCTTCGGAAGCTTACTAGGACAGGCGCCCTCAAGGTCCCGGGCGCCCTGGATGTGTCGGGTGCTCTGGGTCCAAGCCAACCAGTGATCGAAGCGAAATCAGCCGAGAAGCCAGCAGACCATGTCAACCGGGGCGCCCCCAGTGTCTCGGGCGCCCCCGTCAGCTCCGAGGCCGATTCTGGAGGGATAAGCGCTGACCGAGCTGCGGATGAGGTTTCTCGGATCCGTAGGCACGTGTCAGGCGCCCCAAGCGTCCAGGGCGCCCCCAGGAGCAGTATAAAAGGGGCTCGACCCCTAAGGCTTCCATAACACTTTTTCCAACGCCTCTACTCTCTTCGTTCAAGCGCTCTGCTCCGGCAAACTCCGTTCTCGACATTCTAGCGCCGACGACGACCCTCCGCTCCGAAGTACGATCCACACCGGGCGTCGATAACGAAGAGTACATTTGTTTAGTTACTGCACTCATATTGTAATAATTATTGTAACCTTTTTGCGCTACTATAGAATTGCCCGCAGTAAACGGTTAAGGACCGTGGGCTTTGGAGTAAGAGCCGAACGCGACTCCGAACCAAGTAAAACCACTTGAGTTCTGTGTGTGTTTTGTTAAAATTCCGCTGCGTACTATCTCTTTTCAATCCGAAACGTTTTCACGATATTCACCCCCCCTCTATCGTGTTTACTCGATCCAACATATTAACCCCCCAAAAATTATACACTTGTTTTGCATCATTACGACACTTTTCGATGGCTGAAAAACATTTTTAGCTTAGATCAGTCGACTACCCTCTGAACTAGTTGACTGGTACCCTGAAAATCCCATTTTCAGCATTTCTGACCCAATTTCAGAAATGCACCAAAAATCTAACAAATCTCCAAAAATTCTCAAATTTTGTGAGAGGTTTGTGGTACCCATATCTACTTGGAAAAAATACATTTAAAAATGTATCTATCACCAATCCCAAGATTGATACAAAACTCAAAACTATCTAAATGGTTCAATTGAACCTTTACCTAAAGTCCTAGTTTTGATCTCCTCTTGATGTATCTACCCATACCAACCCACAATGCATCCCTAGCATTTGTTTATATGGCATCTACCCATCAAAAACCAATTTCCATGCTATATAACCTCAATGTCATATTTTCATGCATGAAACTCAAACCCAATGTGCCAAATCTCTAGGATTGAGACTCCAAATTCGTCTCCAACCCCTTTGGCACACTTCATGACACATCTAGACTTCCGAGAGAAATTTTCCAGGGATCCATAGGCCATGGGTCCTAACTTGGCTCCTAGAGCTCCCCCTTGAGCTCTTAGCCTTAGCCACCTGCCTAGGTGACTCAACAAACACTAGACCACACCGGTATACCTTCGGTGACTCTTGATCTACAACCCTAACCTTTTTAACTTTGGACCCCTTATCCTTAGTTAAGACTTTCTTCTTGCTTTCACATGGCATCCCCTTGCCATTTTTGGACTTCCCCTCCTTGCCATAGTTATATGCTACCCTAGCATATTTTTTTTCATTGTCATTGGAGAACTTAGATCGGTATCCTAGACCCGATCTATCATTGTTGGGTTTTTGACTACCTAAACCCTTAGATCCAATAGTGAATCTATCTAAGATTTTCCCCATTTCTTCAGTCTTGCCCTCAAGACATGATTTTTCAACTCTAGAGCTCTAACCCTAGAGTCAACATGCCCACCTTGGACATTCCTAGACCTACCCGCCTTCCTAGGCATATGTCTCCCCTTCTTGGGATTTGTGCCTTAATCATCAACCACCCTCCTTCCCTTAGGCATGGTTGGGTCTTTCTTGGTCTAGCTTTGGGTAATAATTTCTTAGAATTATCCACCTTGTTAACCTTATTCATATCATTATACCTAAATCCATAATTATTCTTAACAAGCATATAAGAATTAGAAATTGGATTTAATTTTAAATAAGGGATTACCTTCCCTTTTACCTTTGAAGCTCGCCTTGACTTGAGATCCTCTTCTTTTTCAATTTCTTTAAGTGCGCCAATTTCTTGATTTCTCCTTTCTTTGGGCACTTGGTGTAGTAGTGTCCATGCTCACCACACGTGAAGTAAATTATATGCTTCTTATCCTTCTTTGCTCCATCCCTACAACTCATGTTAGTTTTCAAATTATTTGAATTGAGTTTAGGGTTTACCTCTTTTTCTTAGCCAATGGACACTTATCCTTGTAGTGTCCCTTTTGATTGCACCCAAAGTAAATTATGTGATCCTTTGACTTTGCTTTGATGGAGGTGGAAGCTTCTTCTTGCTCCGACATTAAGGATGGTCTCTCCTCTCCCTCAATCCTTGACGTGGAGACTTCTTCTATTTTTTCCTCACTTGAAGATGTGGACGATTCCAATTTCTCCTCCTCTTAGGATGTTGAACTTAATTCATCTTCCGATTGGTCCTTTTCCTTCTCTTGGACCGATGACCCCTTTTCCTTGGGCTCCTCTTCTCCTTGTCTTTGTGTTGAATTTTATATAGAGCTATCACCTTTCTCCATAGCTCATATGCATTCTTGTATTCTCTTACATTTGACACGATATATGGAGGTAATAAATTTAATACAATTCTAGTTATCTCCTTATCTGCCTCCGCTTCCTCCATTTGATCCTTGGTCCAATACCGAGGCCGAAGGCGTTTTCCCTTCTTGTCCGTTGGAGCTTCAAATGAAACCTCCAATGCGGTCCAATGATCCCAATCCATTTGGAACCACGTCTCCAACCGCCTCCTCCAATAATTGAAGTCATCTCGATCGTATGGAGGTGGGATCCGAGTATCCCATCCAAGCGGACCTTCGAAATCCATCTTCCTCTAGCACTTTTTGCTCTCCCGGCGGTTAGTCCATGGACGAGCGAACCTGGCTCTGATACCACTTATTGGGACCTTGTCATTTGCTAGAGGGGGCGAACAGCTACTTTTCGATGTTGTCTTCCTACAATGGTTAGCAAGCGCAAGCGGAAATCTAAAATGTAAACTAAACAATACTAACACATCACCTTTACGTGGTTCGGAGATTAAAATCCTACTCCACGGTTGTCCGTAAGGTGGACGATCTCGATCCATCGATGGATGATTCCTCGGAACACTTCCGGCTAGCTATTGTCGCTCCTTGTGGGTGGAGAAACCTCACCACAATCCCTTGACACGAACTGAGCACTTGCAGGCTACTAACAGGCTTTTACCAAGCTTGTTTCGCCAAGAACTCTCAGCCAAAATCGAGCTCTCTTAAATAGAGCTCTTGGCTGAAATGACCGTTACCAGTCGACTGGTCCCACTTAGATTCGAACGTTACAGCCAACGTTTGAATTTCTGCCGCATCAGTCAACTGATCCAGGATCAGTCGACTGATCTTTCTGTGGACTTCATCAGTCAACTGATCCAAGCATCAGTCGACTGGACCACTTCCAAACCTAAGGTTTCCCTTCCCGATACATTTCTCTCAACACTCGAACCCTAGGATTTCCTTCCCAAGTACAATTCCCTCATCACTCAACCCGTAACAACTTAGCTGACTCTTCATCTAGCAGGCTCGATCTGTTGCCTTCAAGTCCTCTTCGACTTTGGCTCTCGTCCCTTGGATGCATGCAAGCCCACGACCTGTGTCCCATGCCATCCTTCGCGTACACCTCGATGTCCACTTCCCTCGGTTCATCGTCCCTGCTTTGCCCACGATCCCTCGGATGCATACAAGCTCATGGCTTGTCTCCTCACACCATCCTTCACCGAACTCGAAGCCGTCCAACTAAGTCCTTGTGTATCCTGCAAACCTGCACACTCAAATACACATATCAAATACAAGGGTGAACCTAACTTAAACCCTTTGCCCAAACATCAAAATACATGGTCACTTCGGACCATAGATTGCCCCAACATCCTCGTCGTCCATCTCCACCTGGGTCGGGCGAGGCCTTTTCTTTAGGTGCGCCGAGGGGACTGCAGGCTCTCATCTATGGTCTTCTGGCTCGTCTTCTATCTCCACCCCCTCCTCAGGGATACTGGAGAGGTGCCACCGTTTCTTAAGGAGTCGGCATGCTTTCCCTGTATGTGGTAGGCCAGTGGGCCTTGGCGCCACCACAGGAGCCTGAGCTAGCAGGGCTTTTTTGCCCCCTTCGCCCTCGATAGGAACAGGAGGTGGGGCAATCTCTTGAATGCTGGAGAGCTCGACAACGTCCGGATTCTCACTGGGAACCTGTTCGGAGTCCTCGGATGACTCAGCCACGGACAAGGGAGCAGCTGGAGGATGGCCAAGGCTTGTTCATTGGTCTGCTCCCATTTGAGGAGCTTGTTCATTGCCCGGGATAGCATGCTGTATTCTGTGATACAAAAACAAAAAGTCATCAGTTAGAATTAACAAGCATTTAAAAAAATGTGAACTTACTAAGGCTGGGGCTAATGCTGGTGGCTTTGGAGCTGAGCCCAACCCGATACATGAGTTCTTCACACTGCACCAGGCTGGGGTCGTTGAACTCCATGCCGGCCAAGAGGCCTCTGGCCCGCTCGTACCCCGGATCTTGCTGAAAGTCTCCTAGCTCCGGAATAGACGATAGGTCTTCTCTCCAACGGATTAAGCCAAAGGGGCGCTCGGGAAGTCAGATGAAGAAAAAACGCTCCTTCCATCCCTTATGGGAGGAGGAAGGCTTCCTATAAACTTATGGTTGGGGTGAGCCATGAAACTGAAAGCCCCCCTAGATGCTAAGGTTGGGAGGAAGAAAAAATGAAAAAAGTGGAGGGTCAAAGAAATATCGAAGAGTTTGAAAGTATAAACACTCCGCCCATCTGGGCGAAGATGTTGGGAGCCATCTGGTGTAATGTGATATCAAAATAAGCAGATATGCTCATAAAAAAGGGAGGAAGAGGAAAACAGAGGCCGAGCTCTAGTTGTCCTAGGAAAAAGGTGAAAACCCTTAGGGGATGTTCTACGGGGGATTGGTCTAGCCTAGGGGCCTCCACATCCAACTCCGCTGGAATGCCGTACGCTTCGCAGACAGCTCGGAGGGTGTCGAACTTAACCCTAGACGAAGTGGCTTCGTACCACTCCGGACGGTAATCCTGTTCCCCCTCCGGTCTCTCTTTCATACCCTGAGTTTTCTTTCCCTTTCTTTCTTTACCCATGGTGATGAAAAGAGAAGAAGAAGGACGAACAAGAGTTACGCGTGAAGAAGCCTTAGCAGGGTGGAATGCTAGTGAACGGAAATGGAATGTGTAATCTCTGATAGCCAGAGATGTAAGAAGATGGAAGGACACTTTCGCCTCCCCTTTTTATAGAGAAGAAGTCGTCCTCGTGTGGACAATGGGGGCACGACATTTGGACGACGATAACTGTCTATCCCGAGGCGTCGCCTCTCTTTACAACCGTCATTTGGTATGGCTTTGCGGCGCATATCAGAAGGAGATCATGAAGAAAAGATCGGGATACATGGCAATGCTATATTCATAGAAATTTTTTGTCGCCATTAAGAGACCCCATGTATTTTTAATGGGTGATAGACAACTATCATTGCCTTGCCTTGAAACTCACAGGGACTTTTGGACTAATTCAAAAGACTGCCTCGGGCCAAGGGACGAATGTTTCGATTCCTCAGCCCTGGCAAGCCGCCAAGAGAGAAGGAATGACAGTATGGGTCCCACAGATGCGTAGCTTCCTCTCGTTGTACCACCAGCCTAATCAATCAACCACACTTCCTTCGTTTAGACTTGAATGGAGGGACTTGTGATGGGGATAAGCATCCCAGGGTGGACACGTGACATAGGGAAGCTACATGGCAGGGTCCACTGAACCTGAGCGTCGGGGTCATACCAAGATCACCTCAGGAGGACAAACGCCCAAGGTCAGGTCGGGCTTCAGGCTCCCAAGACCTGGTGACAGCCCCCGAGGTCAGACCAGGTGGTCGGGCTCCCGAGACTACTTCGGGAGGACAGACGCCCGAGGTCATGTTGACTTTAGGCTCCCGAGACCAAGGCAAAAGCTTCCGAGCTCAAACCAGGTGGTTGGGCTCCTGAGACTACCTCGGGAGGGCAAACGCCCGAGGTCAGGCCGGGCTTCAGATTCCCAAGACCCTCTTGGTAAAACAAATAAAGGCCCTGAGGCCAGCTCGGGAAATGAGACTCCGAGACTGGCCCAGGAGAGTGGAGCCCAAAGATCAACATATGAGTTAGATATCTCGACTTCAAGTAGTCGTTCCTCTTTCCAGAACAGGAAAGTCATCAGATAATTATTGTCCACAACACGCGGCAATTAAGCCTTAATAATCGCAGCGGTCGTTATCAAAAGATATCAAGTAATCGATGATTAGGGAACATGGAGGAGAACGTGGGGAAACATGTGACCAAAACTCAGGTATATAAGATGCCTCAGCATCCAGGTAAGGGGGTAAGCTTTCCAAACTTCAACAATATTCTAATTCCTCGTCGTCCTCCTCAAAGAAATAAGATTCTTGACTTGAGCGTCCGAGTGAGCTCTGTCGGAAAACCTTCTGGTGTTTTTCCATTAACGCTCGTGTTAATCTCGCAGGGCATGGACATCTTCTCCTCGTCATCGTCTTCGTGGGTTGTGCTTTGGTGACTCGCCATTTACGTCGTTCCCTTCCGGAACATACTATAAGATTTTTAAAAGGGGCACCTACTATTTTGGTTCCAAATTTGATATTAAATTATTGATTTTGATATTAAATTTTTTAAAAAAATTTATAGTCTTAAAGTTGGGTGTTTATTTTTTAACTTAAATTTTAAAAGTAATAATTTTAATATCTTGCAATGCGAGACATCTCAATTTTTTTAAAAAAAATTATTATTAAATATTATAACTCAATTGAGAAGGTGAACTTTAGAGGTTTCTTTTTTAAAGATTTATGATTGAACATTATAATCTAATTGGGAA
Organism: Boesenbergia rotunda; assembly: GCA_024364735.1. Lineage (NCBI taxonomy): Eukaryota > Viridiplantae > Streptophyta > Magnoliopsida > Zingiberales > Zingiberaceae > Boesenbergia > Boesenbergia rotunda. The sequence goes on from JAGFNQ010005696.1 coordinate 71,750, forward strand.
GGTAACCCTAAAAGTTTTTGATTTTTAATTTTTTTAAAAATACTATAATTCAATTAGAAGTAAATCCTATATTAAAACAAAATAAAAAATCTTTTTAAAAATTTGATATTAGAATTATAGTTTAATATCAAGTTTGGCATAAAATACCTTTTTCTTATTTTTTTTCGAGAGGTCTGCGAAATTAAAAAAAATAAAAAAAATTTGAATCACCGTAGACATGAGATTTGTGATTTTTAATATGAGAGTGGAAGTGAAAATTTAAATTTATTTTTTTCTGAAATTAATTGGAATAGTAATTAATTAATAATGAAATTTATAATATTTTTTTATTGTGGAAAGGGGGAGATTTTTATGCCTATGACGTGGTATATTGAAAATTATAACAAAATCTTATTTAAAACTATAATCATTGAAAATGTCTTAAGTTAAATGGTTTTTAGATTTATTTTATAGGTGAACCAAGAGAGATGGTTGTCTATTTCTAAGATTAATAAAGCAAAATTTGTAAATTTAGATATATATATATATATATTCATCCTGTCGTAAAGTGAGGTGGCGTTCCAAGATCGGATGGTCTTTCTAAGCGACACGAGCGGCTGAGTGGTGCCAATCAGGCTCTGGCCTGGCTCCTGCCTGCAACACAGTGACCGTTAGCAAATCCGCCGGGGAGTTTCCCCGGCAAGACACTCCGACGGTCAAGTCAGTATCGCAGGAAATATAGTGGAGCTTAATGGAAATAAAGTAGGAGTGAGAGCTTGCGCGTGCATACCTGCGGAAGGAGGAGTGGAGGGCTTATATAGCCGGGGGAGCTGACAACCCATGCCCGCGCTGACGAGACAGGGGTGTGGTACCTGTCAGCTCGTATGAGAGCATCGGAAAGTACCACGGCATAGCGCGGGGTGCTTGGTCAGTACGACGGTACTGGATGGGCGGATAACCGCGAGGGGTGTCATACATGGACAAGGTGTGTAGTACCATGACGTCAGGATCGTACCCTGAAAGGTAATGACATAGGGCTGCGTAGGGACGATCTGGTCCGTAGCCCGAGCGCCGACCGACGAGTCCATATGTCAAGGACTGGGTTGGGTACCATCCAGGAGCGTGGGCCGCCACGCGTCCGACTGGGAGAGTTGAGACGCGGGGTACGCCCTGAGTCGGGGGTTTATTGGAATATGCCTGTCTGGTTTGTCTCGGTTCGGTTTGGTGGGCTATCGGATCCATGAGCTACTGAGGGCGCGTGGGCTACCACGCGTCTGACTGAATTACCCGACCCAAGTCCGAATCGGGGTGAGGGTTTGGGTAATTGAGTTATGGACGCGATCGGGATCGACCTAACCGACCCTGTCCCGGGTCGGTCGGCGGGAGCCCTGGGGATTTTATGGCTCCAGGACTCCCCTGTCGAGATCCTCGTTGGCCTTTCCACTGGGCTTCCGTGGCGCCAGGTGAGCGAGCTGTGCGGGCCGAGGTACTCGTGAGCAAGGCCGGGATCATGAGCGTCCCCCTCGAGTCTAGTCGAAGGAGGCGTCGAGTCCGACTGACTGGACTACCATCTACTGAAGCGACCTGGCGCATCGGGCTGGCCCGACCCATTCTCGCGGCCGTCGGCGGGCAGGCATCCCGGTCGGTCGGATCTGTCATATAACCTGTCCCTTCGGCTTCTGCTACCCGGGTTGTCTGAGCAGATTCAAATCTTGCACATTAATTACCGCGGTTAATTGCCCCCACACATGTCTTTTCCCCCATTGCCTCTCCGGGTGACGAGGCGTCAGCCGTATGTTCGGCGAATGATGAGATTATGCGTGGGACACTTCGCCTTCGGGGGCTTTTCTGGGCCGGATCGGATGGCTAGCATTCCTCACCGCCATTTCTTCGACCCGTGATCGGACGGTCCGGGCTACTCTCGGGGCCCTATAAATAGGGTTTTACTCGACGGTTTTTACCACCGCCTTTTTACCTCTTACTCCAACATGCTGTCGGATGGGGTTCCGGCGAGGTGTTCTACCTTGTCCTTCTTCTCTGGTGACTTCTTCCCTGGTTAGCTTTCCTTCCCTCGTTTGCTTTTAATGGCTGCTTCATCTCCGTCTCCTTCCCCTTGGTATACCACCACGGTGTCGATGCTCGATTACCACGACCTTGAGGTGATTCGAGCAAACTACCACATTCCCTCCGATCATTCTCTTATACTGCCCTCATCTTCTGACCAACCTATGAGACCTCCATGACATTATATCACTCTTTCTCGAGATCACTTGCAGGTCGGGCTGTGTTTCCCGGTTCACCCCTATATTTCCACTGTGTGTCGTTACTTCCGTATCAACCTGTCCCAATTGTCTCCGAATGACATTCGGCTCCTTTGTGGGTCGATCATCGTTTTTTTCTTATACCAAATTCCCTTTCTCCCCGAAACCTTCTATTACTTCTTTAGCCCAAAAAGGCAAGAACCGGGTGACTTCTTCTTCCAGGCCCGATTGGGGACTTCCTTCCTAATGAATCTCCCATCCTCCAACAAGGGTTGGAAGGAAAGATACTTCTATATTCGTCCTATCCCGAGCCCGACCTGGTCGGTCGGCTTTCTATTGAATTTTCCTGCTCCCCCACCCCTGCACAGGGACTTTCGGTCTTTCCCTCGGTATCAATTTGCCATCTCCAAGATTGGGGGTCGGCATTTCCATGGGGGACAACTGCTGTGCGAGGATATCCTGTCCGTGTTCGGGCTCAGGCCGGCCCCCATTCGTCGGCCTTCTTCCTTCGGTAAGCCCTTCGTCTCTTCCTTATCCTGTTATGGTTTACTGAATATTGTGCCTTTCGCAGTTGCTCTGATGCATTCGGCGACTCCGAAGGAAGGGTACGACCTGGACGACGCGGAGCTGGAGGCCTGTGTGGCCGAGTGGCTAGCAGAGCGGGAGGCTATCCTCCCATCCACTGAAGCGGCGCCTGCCCTTGTTCCTTTTGCACCCGCTCTGGATGATGAGGAAATTTCCTCGTCCAACTCGGCGGACGAACAACCTCTCGCTCTCCGACGGAAGCGACCGCATGGAGAGGAGCTCCCGAATCCGGCAACAGCCTCTTCCAGCTTACCGAGCGACCGTCGAGAGGGCAAGGAGCCCGTTACTGATTTAGCTGTGCTGCCCTCCGCTTCTCCTCAGGTGCCCCTAGAGGAGTCTGTTGTTCCTTCGGCAGGGGAGGCCTCCCCTATCCTGTCGGGGGAGCCTACCGAGGAGCGTCTGATGCACGTGATGCCACCCTCGCTATCCGACCTACTTATGAGTATGACGGTTGATGGTGCCCAATACTAGTGTAACGATGAGCACTCAAATTTAGATATTTATAAACTGAAAACTCTTTGGCTAACAAAGTTAAAATGTAGTAGAGGGGCCTCAGGTCGTATTTTTCCAAGGACTAGTTGAATGAATATTTAATTCGAGCTTGCAAGTTATTTGTCGTTTAATGATTTGGGTTTTCTAATAGAATGGGGGGTTTTGGTGATAAGGAAATGACAATATGAAATATACTAGAATGAACTCAACTAAAGCATGGAATGAATAGGAAATTGCAAGAATTACTCTAATCCTATTGAAAGAAACTAAGCGTTCGATTGCAAACTATTGGAATGAAACTTAAGAACTAAACTTCAATGCAGGAAATAAATTGCAGAGAATTAATTGCAAGGAATTTAAAGCTAGAACAAGACAATTCTTAGGAACTTGACTTAATGTGTAATTGGAACAAACTAAGCAATGTGAAGAAAATAAATGCTTGGAACAACAATTATCCTAGATTAAACATCAAATCAATTTCTACTCAAAACTTCCCTTTGCCGTCACACAAAGGATGAGCTATGAACCCTCTAGCTCAAAAACCAACAAAGACAAGCTTCCTTGCTCAGTTGCTGTGAATCTGGCTGTTCTGCTCTTCCTGATCGGTCAACCGACTGATCAGGTCATCTTCTGATCGGTCACGGGACCGATCAGAGAACCCTCTATCCGGTCACACTATCGGTCAGTAGCTGACGCCGAACTCTTCTTCTTGACGTGCTGATTCGCGATCGACTCCAAAGCCTTCAGACAGCGTCGGAGAACCCCTCCTAACAACCCTTCAGCTTCGGTCGATGAAAACCCGCGATCAAGTGGAAGCAATCGGTGGAATGGAGCTACGGCGAAACCTTCCCCTTTGCTCCTTCAGCTGCGAGAATCTGATTATCAAATTGAACCTGAAATCTCACCTCCGCGATCTGAAAACTTGAGAAGAAGTTGATCTGATGTGGCCGCGCGATCTAAGGAAGAAAACGAGAAAGAAAATGATAAAGGAATGACGAAGAACACGATGAACTCTACGCTACTCTACGATGAAGACTCGGCGACGCGACGACCCTCTTTGGCGGAGAAGAAGACCGAATTAAATTAATCCCCTTTGAATTTAGACGGCTGAGATCGTTCTGTTCTCATCCAACGGTCGGATCTTCTTTGATATGAACCAAACTCCCCAGATCTTGATCAACGGTCCTGATCTACCTGTCCTTAGCTCAGATCAACCAGATCTGTGGCGGATGGCTCATATCTTCCCTTCTCTTGCTTGGATGGTTTAGATCATCTTGAGCTTGATCCAACGGTCAGATTGCTTCTGATTTGGATGAAATTTTTAGATCTTGATATGTGGTCATGATTGACTCTATCTTGAACTCGGATTGATCAGAAGTTGACCGATGGCTCAGATCTAGCCGTTTCTTGATCGAACAACCCATATTAATCCGATGCTTGGTCACTTTGATCCGGATCCAATTCTGACTCATGTTTGACCCAATCTGATTTGAAGCCTACAAAATTAGATTCACATTTTAGTGCCAAAACATCTTAAATATAGAAAGAATTGAATCAAAAGCCAAAATGTAAAGAATTCATGAAACTTAATGTAAATGCAAACTTAAGCATATAAAGTGGATCAAAACATGGATTTGAGAGCCTAAATTTGTCAACAAAATGGTAATTATCAATGGTGCCGAGCGGTACGACCTCCATACGGTCGCAAGACGTTCGGTTGCACGGCACGATGGCAGACCAATTTCTATATGGTCTGCACGAGAGCAGCTTCCGTGGTCCGAGTGTTCGGGCGGACAATTTTATGGCGACAGCCACGCAGGTATACTTGCACCATTTCGGTCGTTTGCTTTCTTCGGTTGGGACACTAACAAGTCTTTTCTCCTGCCCTGCAGTTTTGGGCCACAAGCTACAACATGTGTCTGTCCATGCTGGGTCATACCAAGGCTCGATATCGTGCTGAGCGGCAAGTGAAGCATCTCAAGGCCCAGCTTCAGCACACCCAGCTGGTTTCTGGTGACGCCTCTTTAAATAGCTTGAGGGCGGAAGTGATCGGCCTTCAGGACATGCTGGACCAGGCGAAGGACGAGCTGGAGACCTCCAAAGCATAGATTGTATCGGCCGACGCGACAGCGGCTTGATAACCGCTTCAGTCGTGTCACGGTTTCAAATACAATTTAAGTACCGAATTCCTCAAAACTAATATAGCATAGAGTAACTCGAGTCGTCTCCCAACGAATGTAGTTGGTACATGATAATTCTCAGGATCGTATGTTATTGCTTTTGGCTTTTAGATATGAAACTGGGTTTTGGATTTGAGAGCTATAACTACGAAATGAATAGTAGAGCAAGTATGAAATCTAGTTCTAATTAAGGAAAGACAATGCAGATAAGGAAATCTACTTTACCCTAACTACAATTGCAGCAAAGAAAAGACAATTTTAAAGAAGCATTCAAGAAATAAAGCATCAATGAAACCTAGACATGAAGCAAAACCTACAGCATTAAAGAAATCTAATTTAACCTAACTTACTTGCATGTAATAAAGAACTAAGACTTTAAGCAATGGTAAAAGCAATCCAAAATAGAAGTTAAGCAACTAAGAAACATCACAATTGACAGTAATCATTCTAAGAGGCATTTAACCAAACATCATATAGGCATGAATGAGAATTGCTTCGAGTACGTGCCATTTGAATTGGGAAGGTTCTATTCAATACAAAATTCACTCAAAACAAACACAAAACATTCAACAATTAAGAACAATCAATCAACTAAGAACAATCAACAAGCAGAGCTCCCAGTCGGCTGTGATGAGGAGCTGCTGGTATTGGAATTGAAGGACGGTTGTAAATGAAAACTAAGTTCCGAAGGAATGAAATCTGCTGATGAAAAACTCTGCTGATGAAAAACTCTGCTGGATCTGATGAAGGTGGATCGTCGCTCCCGAGCAACCGCATACGAGAGTGAGATGGCGAGGCTGGTGGAAAGTGGATGGAGACGATCTGATCGAGTCAGGAACCCCTCAAACTGATCGATCGAGCTCCGGCTGGCTAGGGTTGGAACCCCTAACCCTAGCTTGCGGCGGCGATGAAAATGGTGGAGAAGAAGAAGGTGGCGATGATGAACTCCGGCCGGCTAAGGTTGGAACCCCTAACCCTAGCTGTGCAATGGCCGGAGGAAATGAAGGTGAAGGTGAGGAGGAAGAAGAGAATCGGGTGTGTCGAATGAATGGATCGAAGCTTCCCCTTTGGTTTTCTCCCTCTGGCATGCGCGCGGCTTCGGTTCGGCTCAGCATCTCAGTGGTTCGGTCAATCAATTGAGTTCAGCCCAGCAAGTCCTTGGGTTCATCCAAACTTGAGTTCGGCCAGCCAGCTAAGCTAGAGCTCACAGCAGTTGGGTTCAGTCAACCAGCTTCAGCGGTTCAGCCCACAGCTCAGCTTGAGTTCAGTCAAGATTTGGGTTCGGTTCAGCCTAGCCAGAGCTCAGAAATTAGGTTTAGACAGCTTTGGTAGAAGAAGAACTTGGATACTTAGTAACGGACGGCTGAAATCAATCTGACTTCATCCAACAGTCGAATCTCTTCAGATCTGAACCAAACTCCATAGATCCCAATCAATGGTCCTAATCTACCTGTCTCCAGCTCGGATTGACCAGATCAGTGGTGGATGGTCCAGATCTTTCTTTTTCTTGAATGGATGGTCTAGAACATCTTGAGCTCGATCCAACGGTCAGATTACTTCTGATTTGGCTGATATTTTTAGATCTTGATCTACGGTCATGATTGATTCTATCTTGAACTCGGATTGACCAGAAGTTGACCAATGGCTCAGATCTAGTCGTTCTCTAGAATGGACGGCTCCTAATAATCCGATGCTTGATCCCTTTGATCAGGATCCAATACTGACTCAAGTCTGACCCGATTTGATCTAGGTCCATGATCAATTGAAGCTTACAAAATTATATTCAAATTTAGTGTCAAACATATCCCAAATATACAAAGATTAGAATTAAAAGCCAAAATGAAGGGAATACATGAAACCTAATACAATTGCAAACTTAAGCATATAAAATGTGGATCAAACATGGATTTTAGAGCCGAAAATAATCAACAAAATGATGGTTATCACGGCTCAAGCGCAACGCTGAGTTGCACAAGTCGAACACACGCAACTCCGTGCTTGGAAAATCAAGGAGCAGGTGCAGGCGGAACACCTAAAGACTCAGGCCGAGCTTCACGAGATGAATCAAGTCATCCAGCCTTTACACGCACAGCTGGCGGTCAAGGAGCAGGAGGTCGATTCACTGAGCAGTCAAGTGCATGCCCAGGCCGAAGAGCTGGATCGGTTGCGCGGGGGGCAGACGATCGAGGAGGTGATGCAGGCGGAGCTGAGTGAGCAGCGTCAGCGGCAGGCGGCCTGGGAGGCGACCCAGTTAGAGATGGATCAGTTGCGCAGGCGTCAGGCGACCTGGGAGGCAGGTCAGGCAGAGCTGGAGGAGCTACGAGCGTACAGGTCAGAAGAGGCAACCCGGTGGGATGCTCAACGAGTGGGGTATATCAATTCGACGGCTTTTACTGATCAAGTATCCGAACATCTCCGAGCTGTGCTGTGCTGCGCTGCCAGCAGTCTAGCATCCTGAGGCAGCTTAGGCAGGGTGGACACATAGCCCGCGACCTGCCTGACTCCGTGGTCACGATGGAAGACATGTCTGAGGATTTACCCGAGAAGGTTTACCGACCCTTTAAATGAGGGTCGGAATTCTGTTTTCCTTTATTTTTGTAGAGGTTTACCTCAGAATCTCATTTTGTGATACTTCTTTCTGTGTGTTTTTCAAGCATTGTCGACTCGGGTGATTTTTCGTGGGGGTGAGCCGAGAGTGAGGGTTAGCGACCCATTTGATTTGGTGAGCGCCCGTTGACGCGCAATAGTCCCCGAGTGTCGACCACTCGGGTGAAAGTGTGATCGGGTGATTTACCTTTGCCAGCAGTCCCACGGGAGGCTAGGGCACAAGGCCTGGAGGGGAAATACTGGGTCAGTCGATATCCGTGGAGCGTGCGTCACCACGCCTCCTACGGGTAATTCGCGGGAGTGAGCATTTGCCTTCTTGGTCGGAGACCTCTCAGGGAGCGTGGATCGACACGCGTCCGGTTGAGAGTCGAGCCAATGGTCCTGGGAACGTTCGTACTTCTAACTTGCGTGAGCGAGAGTCTGGGGCGATCAGACGGACAAGGCTCATGGGCCGCCACGCGTCCACCCGAGGGCTGATCCGAGGGGTTCGTGGGGGCATGCCCACTTATAACTCGCGAGAGCGAGAGTCTAGGATTCTCGGTCGGGCGAGGCTCGGGGAGCGTGGGTCGCCACGCATCTACCCGAGGGCTGATCCGAGGGGTTCGTGGGGGCATGCCCACTTATAACTCGCGAGAGCGAGAGTCTGGGAAGCTCGGTCGGGCGAGGCTCGGGGAGTGTGGGTCGCCATGCGTCTGCCCAAGGGCTGATCCGAGGGGTTCATGGGGGCATGCCCACTTATAACTCGTAAGAGCGAGAGTTTGGGATGCTCGGTCGGGCGAGGTTTGGGGAGCGTGGTTCGCCACGCGTCTGTCCTAGGGTCGATCCGAGGAGTTCGTGGGAGCATGGCTCACTTATAACTCGCGAGAGCGAGGGTCTGGGACGCTCGGTCGGGTGAGGCTCGGGGAGCGTGGGTCGCCACGCGTCTGCCCGAGGGCCGATCCGAGGAGTCCGTGGGAGCATGCCCACTTATAACTCACGAGAGCGAGGGTCTGGGATGCTCGGTCGGGCGAGGCTCGGGGAGCGTGGGTCGCCACGCGTCTGCCCGAGGGCCGATCTGAGGAGTCCGTGGGAGCGTGCCCACTTATAACTGGCCACAGCGATTGTTGGGGCACTCGGTCGGTCTGTGTCCTTGGAACTTGGACCCACCCGTACTCACCCAGGGGAGGCGAGTGGTGAGTGATCCATCGAAGGTTACCTTATGCGCCGGGGGTCTGGATCGGGGCAGCCTCTTTGGCCCTAGCCACCTGGTTGGCAGGTCGACTGTCCAATCTGTCCACTTCGTACCTTCTTCTCCTGAGGATTGCATTAATTGGCCGAGACACGTGTTCCCTGCCTAGTGGATTCTCAGGCGCCGAAACGTCAGCCACCTGTTACGATTGCCTCGGGCAACGAAACGTCTACCGCCGAGAGTGCATGCGTCTTATCGAGTCCCCACGTCTCCTCGTGGGTCCCATCTGAAGCGATCTTGTTTTTACTCACGGCCCTCCTTCAACGGCTGCGATTGGCCACTGCCTCCCTATATAGGTGCCAGCGGTGGTCTTCCTCGTAGTTTTCTTTCTCTCGGCGCTCTTCTGCTTCCGGCGTCCTCCGTCTCTTAGCCAACTTCTCCGGTGACACCGTATCTTCTTTTGGGTCCAAATGTTGTCGGAATCCCTGAAGGCAGGGTTCGTCTTGGATGATGTCGTGTTTGCAGCTGTCGCAGCTGCCATACTCGCTAATTCAACAGGTTCATCGTCAGCCACCCCGATATCCATTTCTCTGACAATAGCTCCCACCGACGTGCCTCCTTCGAGTAAGGGGAAGGCGCCTGAGGGGGAGGTGCTAGACGTGGACACTTGTCTACTGGAGACCAGGCGCCGACGCGATCGATCGGGCGATCGTTCACCTCCGTTTGGGACCACCACCACACCTTCGAAGAGGACTCGCCTCGCGTCCCCTCTGCTGGTGGCTCCTGCTACGCCGGCGTCGGCGCCCAGTGCCCCAGTCTCTTCTGTTCAGGGAGTTATTCTGCAGGCACCCCCTTTGATCCAAGCTGGATCTTTGGGTGTGCGGATCGATGGGCCTCCCCCTTCTCTCCCCGAGGGAACTACATGCCCTCGTCCTTTGCATCTGATCTTGCCGTCTCGGGCGGACCCCCGTACTGCCTACGAGACTCCTGTCCCCGAGCCGCTAGGGTCGGCCCGGGTAGTCCATTTATATGCTCCGTTGAGCGACCATCTGTACCAGGGCCTTTGAGAGTTTGACTATCAGGACCCCCTTACGCGAGCTAATGGCGTCGTAGCGGGGGCCTGTCAGGTGCGTCTTACTAACGGCCTGCGCTTGTCTTGCTCTCTACCGCCTAAAACTTTTGTTTTCCTTGCAGCTCATAGGCTCGATTTACGACATGGGCGTTTCCTTTGCGGCTCAAGCTCGATCCCTTCGCCAAGCCGAGTCCCGAAAGGAGGAATTGCAGGCTCGGCTTCGCCATGCGCAGCTGCAACCTAGCGACAGGGTAGGGAACACTCTGCGGGCTGAGAACGTGGCTCTTCAAGAGCGTGCATTCCGTGCGGAGGTGCGGCTCCAGGAATGCCTGGTGGAGCTGGATACAGCTCGTGCGATGACTATCCAGGCGCAACGACAAATCGCCTGTCTGAAGCATAGGGAGCGCCTGGTGATAACTAGCATTTTGACGGATAAATTTTGTGCAATTAGTGAGGGAATTTGAGGCTTTGGGGTGTATTTATTTATGAAATGATGCATAATTATGAATAGGATGTATTTTCATTGGCTAATTAATTTTCTTGCATTTTCATACTCATATTTCATTCTATTGAACTTTTGGGACAGCTTGTGCATCATCGCATCAAAAGGGCACATCCGGGGCGAAGATGGATCCATAAAGAACGACATCAGACTCAAAATTTCATTCTGTTGGAGCCCTGATTGGTCACCAGACCAATCAGGGGGAGGCCTGATTGGTCACCAGACCAATCAGGGAAGGCCTAATCGGTCCAGTGACCGATCAGGAGCAGATGGCACAAAAGAACTCAGAATTTTAGCTACTGATCAAGTCCTGATCGGTCCCCAGACCGATCAGGGAGCATCCAGACCGATCCAGAGCCATTCAGTCCGATCAGTAGCTATCCAGATGCTATCGGATGCGCGGGTCATCACAACCCTCCACTTGAATCTGGCAACGACGATTGATGGAGCTTCATTGCAAGTGATCTCAGCCACTCATCAGAGGAAATCAAGGGTGGAAAGGAGGAGTAGAAAAGGGGATTAGGGTAGCAAAAGAAGGGGATCTCATCTGACGCCATCACAAAAACCCGACGCCCTCTTCTCCATTCATCGCCACCAAGGGCCGGCGGTTCCTCCCTCCACCTTACAGCCGCCGGTCGGCCATTCCCTCTTCTCCACTGTCACTCCGGCCAACAGCTTCTTCTTCATCAGATTCGGCCAGCAGCCCCTCTTTACAGTTTTTTACAGCAGCCCTTCATCATCCAGTGATTAATCTGTGTCTTCATCAGATTGGTGTAGTTGGGTTGATGTAGTGGATGTTTTTATTGATTGTTGAATGCTTATAATCCATTTCTGTCATCTATGTTTAAGTTGCTTGCATTTTACTCATTTTGATTCATGCTTGTTACTTGTTCGATGAAATGCCCAACCAATTGTTTTAGTTTATCTCAGCTTAAATTTTTGCTACGGGTTATTAATTGAATGTTTCAAGTTCTCTTATGTTTAAGTATGCAATTAGGTTAGATTATGTTAAATTTCATTAATGTTCTATTTCCTTAATTGCTTCCCTTGTGTTGCCTTTCATTTCCTTGTCAAGTGTAGTTAGGTTAGATTAGATTTCTTTACTCGCATTGTCTTTCATTAATTAGGATTAGATTTCATACTTGCGTTGCTATTTCATTTCGTAGTCTTAGTTTTCAAATCCAAATCCCCAGTTTAATATCCAAAATCCAAAAGCAATAATTTGGAATCCTAAGATTATTAACCTATCATTACATTCCTTGAGAGAGACGACTCGAGTTACTCTATACTGCATTAGTTTAGAGGAGTTCGATACTTTGATTGTATTTGAAACCGTAACATGACTAAATCTGGTTATCACCTGGCCCGGGTCCTAGAGCAACAGGTCCAAGTAGACCTAGCCAAGGTCAAGGCGGAGCTCCTGGAGGCCCGCCAGTCAGCCGCGGCGCTACGTACCGGTCTGTCGGTCAAGGAGGAGGAACTGACTATCCGCTCGAGAGACCTCACACGGCTTAGAAGGCATCGTACGGCTCTGGAGACTAAGCTGAAGGCGGCTCAGGAGGAGTTGGAGACGGTTCGGGCTCAGGCCGCGCCCTAGCGACCTGCCTGTAAGCCTTAGTCTGGCGTTGTTCTGTTTTACCTTCTTCGAGTAGGTAGAGGCCAAGCTTCCTTTTGACAATAGCATTACTTATGAATGCTAATCCTTTCGGCTTTTGCATGTTTTGTCGTTTAAATGATGGGCGTCCGGGTGCAAGCAACTTGGGGGAATGCTTGCCCGACCCCTTTTGACTAGCGAGCGCGTGCGATATCTGAGTGCGACGGTTGATATGTATCCGCTACTCAGGCGGGAATACGATTGCGTGATTCGGTCTTTGCGAGTGGCAGGGTAAAATATTACTTCTCCCCAGTGTCCACCATTCGGGCGGGCTCGAGTGAGATCTCAAAGATCTAAACTACCATGATTGAATAATGCAGCCAACTTGGGTGGTTTAGAGGATCTCTCTTTGGGTGCGCCCGATCGGGAGGTTAGGCTACAACAGTCATGAAGACATCGTTGCGTGTAGGCAAAAAGTGAGGCGCTCGGCTGGGCGACACTGAGGGTCGAGCCGAGAGGTGCGCGTGAGTTGAGCTCGGCTATGACTTGCTGGCGAGACGAGGGTTTGATCTCTTGGTCGGGGATGTCTTAGGGAGCGTGGGCCACCACGCGTCCGGCTGAGAGCCGATCCGAGGGTCGTGGGATCATGCCCACCTATAACTCGCGCGGAGCGAGAGTTTGTCTTCTCGGTCAGGGACATCTCAGGGAGCGTGGCCCGCCACGCGTCCGGCTGAAAACCGAGCCGATGGTCATGGGAGCATGCCCACTTATAACTCACGCGGAGCGAGAGTTTGGCTTCTCGGTCAGGGACGTCTCAGGGAGCGTGGGCCGTCACACGTCCGGCTGAGAGCCAACCCGAGAGTCGTGGGAGCATTCCCACTTATAAATCGCTCGGAGCGAGAGTCTGGCTTCTTGGTCGGGGATGTCTCAGGGAGCGTGGGCCGCCACGCGTCCGGCTGAGAGCCGAGCCGGCGGCGTGGGGGCATGCCCACTTATAACTCACGCGGAGCAAGAGTCTGGCTTCTCGATCGGGGACGTCTCAGGGAGCGTGGGCCGCCACGCATCCGGCTGAGAGCCGAGCCGAGGGTCGTGGGGCCATGCCCACTTATAACTCGCGCGGAGAGAGAGTCTGGCTTCCCGGTCGGGGACGTCTCAGGGTGCGTGGGCCACCACGTGTCCGGCTGAGAGCCGAGCCGAGGGTCGTAGGAGCATGCCCACTTAGAACTCGCACGGAGCGAGAGTCTGGCTTCTCGGTCGGGGACGTCTCTGGGAGCGTGGGCTGCCATGCGTCCGGCTGAGAGCCAAGCCAAGGGTCGTGGGAGCATGCCCACTTATAATTCGCGCGGAGCGAGAGTCTGGCTTCTCGGTCGGGGATGTCTCAGGGAGCATGGGCCGCCACGCGTCCGGCTGAGAGCCGAGCCGAGGGTCGTGGGAGTATGCCCACTTATAACTCATGTGGAGCGAGAGTCTGACTTCCCGGTCGGGGACGTCCCAGGGAGTGTGGGCCGCCACGCATCCGGCTGAGAGTCGAGCTGAGCCGAGCTGAGGGTCGTGGGAGCATGCCCACTTATAACTCGCGCGAAGCGAGAGTCTGGCTTCTCGGTCGGGGACGTCTCAAGGAGCGTGGGCCGCCACGCGTCCGGCTGAGAGCCGAGCCGAGGGTCGTGGGAGCATGCCCACTTATAACTCGCGCGGAGCGAGAGTCTGGCTTCCCGGTCGGGGACGTCTCAGGGAGCGTGGGCCGCCACGCGTCCGGCTGAGAGCCGAGCCGAGGGTCGTGGGAGCATGCCCACTTATAACTCGCGCGGAGCGAGAGTCTGGCTTCTCGGTCGGGGATGTCTCAGGGAGCGTGGGCCGCCACGCCTCCGGCTGAGAGCCGAGCTAAGGGTCGTGGGAGGATGCCCACTTATAACTCGCGCGGAGCGAGAGTCTGACTTCCCGGTCGGGGACGTCTCAGGGAGCGTGGGCCGCCACGCGTCCGGCTGAGAGCCGAGCCGAGGGTCGTGGGAGCATGCCCACTTATAACTCGCGAGGAGCGAGAGTCTGGCTTCTCGGTCGGGGACGTCTCAGGGAGCGTGGACCGCCACACGTCCGGCTGAGAGCCGAGCCAAGGGTTGTGAGAGCATGCGCACTTATAATTCGCGCAGAGCGATAGTCTGGCTTCTCGGTCAGGGACGTCTTAGGGAGCGTGGGCCGCCACGCATCCGGCTGAGAGCCGAGCCGAGGGTTGTGGGAGCATGCCCACTTATAACTCGCTCGGACTGAGAGTCTGGGCCGTTAGCCGATTCTTGAGAAGGTTGAACTTCCACTAGATGTGTGAGGGTTGTAAAATACTTCTTTTTCACTACCCCGGAGGGTGAGAACCTTCTCAGGCTAACTTGCTTGAAACCATGCGCCCTCCCCTCTTAACAGTGTTCCACCAATTGGCCTGCTACTTGTCCATCCTTTCAGGCTCACAAGGTGGCCTCGATGGGAGCAAATCACGAGCGATTGGGGGATCTGGTCCTTGTCTCTCGACTGGAGCCCGGGCTGGTCCTCCCCAGCCAAGGTCCTGCCCTGGGGCAGCTTGTCCCCTGGTACCGGGAGTCCAACTCTGGCCAAGCTATCGGCATTCCTCAGTATCGTGGGTGTGACTATGATGAAATGTGCAGTAAGGTCTCCAGAGGGTCGACAGGCAATCTTGAGCTACTGGTTGTACCTGTCGACGTTCTGTCTCCGTTCGGTTGATGGGTCCCCGCGGACTTCGAATGGGTCCACCCGACGGTCTGCTAGGCTGTGACGAATTCCTGGGGGGGGTGTGCTGGCTGGCTCCTTCTTTCGGGTAGCCTGCGCTTCTTCCACATTAACGTACTTGACAGCCTTACTCAGTAGACTGTCGAAGTCCTTGGGAGGTTTTCTGATGAGCGAGCGGAAGAAATCTCCCTCTTGCAATCCCTGGGAGAATGCGCTGATCAATATCTCAGGTGCGATGGTTGGCACGTCCAGTACCACCCCGTTAAATCTCTTAATGTAGGCCTGAAGTATCTCTTTCGGGCCTTGCTTTAAAGTGAATAAGTTGACACTGCTTGTCTTGTGGTGTCTTCGACTGCTCGCAAAGTGCTGAAGGAATGTCCTCTTGAGCTCGTTGAAACTAGCTACCGATCCACTGGGGAGCTGTCTGAACCATCGTTGAGCGACTCCAGAGAGCGTCGTCAGGAATGCTCTGCACTTCACGCCTTCGGGATATTGATGGAGCAGTGCAGCACTCTCAAACTTCATGAGGTGCTCCTCGGGTCAGTGGCTCCAGCATACTCGGGCATGGTGAAGAATCTGAGATGTCGGGGGACTGGATCCTCCAGGATCCATGGAGCAAAGGGCTATGCGCCCGTGGGATTGGTAGCGCACCGACTAGGGCTTTCCCCTGATCGCGGCGCGGCAAGTGTGTTTGGCTGGATGCGGGTACTTCGACCGCAAGGGTTTAACCGTGTCGGCCTGGCTATGGTGCATACGCGAGAGGGAGAGGGTTGGGCCTCAGGCTGGTGGAACGACTTTTACCCGCCTTCTGAGGGTGGTATGTCGCGGGTTCCTGGGGCCGGGTTGTCGGGCCATCAGCGCGCGACACCTCAGTGGAGCTCCCCTAACCCGGGCGGCTGAAAGGCACTCGTACTCTTCGGGAATAACGGTCATCACAACCCGGTTGGGATCCTCCATCTTCACTTCCAATCAGGCGAGATGCCCTCCTTCTACGCCAAATTTGATCCTGTCGCGAATAGAGTGGCGGTCCCAAGGGCCGGATGGTCTTCCCAAGCGACACGAGCGGCTGAGATGGTGCCGATCGGGCTCTGGCCTGGCTCCTGCCTGCAACACAGTAACCGTTAGCAAACCCACCGGGGAGTTTCCCCTGGCAAGGCACTCCGACGGTCAAGTTAGTATCCGCAAGAAATATAGTGGAGCTTAATGGAAATAGAGTAGGAGTGAGAGCTTGCACGTGCATACCTACGGAAGGACGAGTGGAGGGCTTATATAGCCGGGGGAGCTGACAACCCATGCTCGCGCTGACGAGACAGGGGTATGGTACCTGTCAGCTCATATGAGAGCACCGGAAAGTACCACGGCATGGCGCGGGGTACTTGGCCAGTACGACGGTACTGGATGGGTGGGATAACCGCGAGGGGTGTCATACATGGACAAGGTGTGTAGTATCCTGACGTCAGGAGCGTACCCCGAAAGTAATGACATAGGGTTGTGTAGGGACGATCTGGTCCATAGCCCGAGCGCCGACCGACGAGTCCATATGTCAAGGACTGGGTCGGGTAACAGCCAGGGAGCGTGGGCCGTCACGCGTCCGACTGGGAGAGTTGAGGCGCATGGTACGCCCTGAGTCGGGGGTTTGTTGGAATATGTCTGTCTGGTTCTATCTCGGTTCGGTTTGGTGGCCTATCGGATCCATGAGGTGCTGAGGACGCGTGGGCTGCCACGCGTCTGATTGAATTACCCGACCCAGGTCCGAATCGGAGTGAGGGTTTGGGTAACTGAGTTATGGAGGCGATCGGGATTGACCTGACGGACCCTGTCCTGGGTCGGTCGGCGGGAGCCCTGGGGATTTTATGGCTTCAGGACTCCCCTGTCGAGATCCTCGTTGGCCTTTCCACTGGGCTTCCGTGGCGCCAGGTGAGCGAGCTGTGCGGGCCGAGGTACCCGTGAGCAAAGCCGGGATCAGATATATATATATATATATATATATATATATATATATATATATATATATATATATATATATATATATATATATATATATATATATATATATATATATATATATTTTTAAATTAAAAAATATCAAAGTCTCACAAATGAACCAATCTAACGTCATGAACACAAAGAGTCTAAAATCTTAATAAATCAATCTGTGACATCCGAGGCCTTGAACATAAAAAAAAAAATTAAAACTTTAAATAACAAATCGGTGACAACTTTAACAGTAGATTAATGACACAAAAGATAATTAATTACAATGAGAAGCTTGTTAATTAAGCTCGTCGAGGAGAAGAATGCAAAGGAATCACATCAATTAAAAAATTAATGCACGGAAACAAACTAAAGCAACTAAAAAAATACTCAGATATACCAAAAAAAAACATCATAAATTATAATTTCTTTCATCTCAGATACCTTCACCTCAATCGTTTCTTCTTTGTCTTATTACAGATTTTTTTAAGGATGAGCGATATATTATTATTTAACGTGGCCGGCAATTGGCCTCTTCTTCCTCTGCACTCTCTGAATCTCAAGCTTTATCTTCTTTACAGTGAACAAAGGAAGCAGAAGAGAGAAATGAAGGGATCGCTCCGCCATGAGCTGGAGGTCAAGCTCGACGCCGGTGAACTCTGGGAGGTCTTCGGCCACCTGAAACTCGGCCAGCTGGTCCCCCAATTGCTCCCTAATATCTTCGAAAAGGTGGAGCTCCTCCAAGGGGACGGCGGCGTCGGCACCGTTCTGCTCTGCACATTCGCCGCCGGTGAGACCATCGCAACTTCACGCATGGCTAATCTTGTCGTCGACGATGATGCACGGTATATATATATTTGTTTTTCGTCAGGAATTGGAGGGCCGAGGCACTACAAGGAGAAGTTCGTGAAGATTGATCACGAGAACAGAGTGAAGGAAGCGGCTGGAGTGGAAGGAGGGCTACTGGAACTGGGCTTCACCTACTATTTGATTCGGTTTGAGATTGTGGAGGAGGAGAGCGGCTCGTCCATCATCAGATCGACGATCGAGTTTGAAGTCGACGAAGAACACGCGGCCAATGCCTCTCTGGCCAATACTGATACAGTGGCAGGCATAGTTGAGGCTGTTGCTGGCTACCTCTTGGAGAAGAAGAAGAAGAAGAAAGGTGAAGCTTTAGATTCTAATTAAACGTGTATTTTGTAAGTGTGGATTGATTGAAGCTGGACGAATCAGCATCCAATAAAAGTATTTTTAAGGCTAACAAATTTTGAAACACAATTAAAAAAAATAAAAAATAAAAATAGTCATTTGCTTGAAATGATAAGAAAGTTTTTATAAGACAAGATTAATTAGTTGCTAAATAATAATGAAAGTATTGATAGATTAAAGTTAAATGATGAAGTTTTAAAAAATTAAAATTAATTGAATACAGATAAATGAAGTGTGATAAGTTAAAGTTGATTGAATATTGGACAAAAAAATTATTGTAAATTGAAACCAATCGAATATTAGGTAATGCGAGAATTCAATCTTGGTTAGATTGAAACAAAGATAATAAAATCTTAAATCATGAATTTGAGAGATTTAAGGGGGTTTACGATATGATCAATCGACTTCTGTAATTCATTAGTCGACTGATGTCATTATTAGAGCAGACAAAATGTCTGAAAATCCTCTGATCAACTCGATTAATCATCGTCAATAGATTGATGGAGATGATCAATCGACTAATGACATAGTGAAGTGAGCAATGAGTTTCTGAGTCAATTCGGAAACTTGACTGTTGATGCAACATTCGACTAATAGGATATAACAGTCAACTGTCGTGGTTAATATTTAGGTAGAAGAGCATTTCTACAGTTATAACATTTGAATTATGGAAGAATAATCAATCGATGATAAGCAATCAACTATTAGGTGATTTTCATTCATTATAGCAAACTTAGGATTTCGTGGAGGATTTCAAATGCTAGTTCTTACAAGTTTTGGGAGAGTATTATTGCATTCCAAGCCTTGTATTGCAAACAATGAACAGTGAACAAAGTACAGATTTCATGTGTAAATTATTTATTTATATTGTATTCGTTTTCATTTTATCTTTGTATTTTACCTCTATTTATTTATAAGAACAAGTGTTTGAAAGAGATTTTTTTCTTCTCCGAAGGTGTATGATAAAAAAAAAAATTATAATAATGCTAACGCTAAGAATGATGGTGTCACTAAGTGATAGTGATTCATGATTTGCTTTGAATCGATCGTGCTCGTATGTGTGCTCATCTACAATGAGTTATACACAAATTAAGGAAACAAAACATACAATTTACATAAGAGATACACGCAAAGACAAATCATTTAATATGGTTCAATGTTCTAGCAAAATCACCACTAAGCTCTTTCCTTGTTGGATACCTTCCAGAGGTACATAAATCTCTTATAACACCTGTTGTTATAAAAGCAATACAATATAAAATAAAAATACAATTACAAATGAAAAACATTGCTTTTGATCATGTTGGTTGATTTAGATTGCCTCCTGAGATATGAAAATACAACATTTGTGTCCAAAATCTTTAAGAATTGACATCAAAAATTAATCTCCACGAAGCCCTCCCTTTATAGCCTTTGAGCTTGGGATGATTTTCATCTATTAATCAACTATTCATCACCATGTGTCGATTGCTCCACTTAATTCGATCATTGTATTTGCAAAATAGTTTTTACCAACTTTGGTTTGACTATGAATAGTTGGCTGTTACTACACATTAATCAATTAATGCTCAAACAATTGAGTGTTTAGTTGACTTAGAAATATTCTATTCGCTGGAACAGTCCCAACGATTAATTTGTTATTGTTTATCAATCAACTAATTCAATTCGGTCGAGTTGATCAAGTTTTGAATTTTTTGTGTACTGCTATAGTGTCATAATTAATTATTATTGTTCATCAATAGACTATACAGTAGCATAAACATTGTAGCAGACTATAGTAGAAATACTTATCACACTCGACTAATACTTTTCATAGTGTTGAAAATACTATTCACACTGAATTCGTTTATGCCATTATGTCTCCAGAACTTTTTTGTACTATTAATACTAGTTAACCCCAACTTATTAGGGTATTATTCTCGCATAGTATCCAATTGACTTCAACCTGTCAAGACTTTAATGATTTAACATCCGGTCAATCTCGACTTGTAAGGACTTTGTCATTGTCAAACATTCTATCCTCATTGACGTGTTTAGACTTCATCATTACTACATATTTGGTTGTCTTTAACCTATTTTGTCTTTTAATCACCAAATATCTGATTAATCATTACCCATTTGGAATTCTCTTTTGTCAACTTCTTATCTATCAAGCGTTGAGTCAATCGTGGCCTACGTGATAAATAAATTGGAGAATATAAAGTAAGTTATGAAACATAGTTTAGTTAATTTATTTGGGGCTTTAATATATAATCTTATCAATTTCTTGGCAGGTTGGCTAATGAATTTATCTGGGAGGATGCACCCTTTGCTTTGAAATTACATTCATTCTTACAAATCCTCAATGGAGAGGTTTTTACAAAAGGCGAGGTCATTGATGCCTTCTGTAAAATGTTATTTAGGGGAGCATCCACATCTGGTAGGTCATACAACAAGTCAATATATTGTTCAACCTTCTTCACAGTAAGTGATGTAAATTAGTATGAATTAATAGATTGTAGAAGACCTACTATTATGATGTGGTTATTAATAATTTTGATTTTGCAACTTTTTAGGCTTCAATAAGATCGTCAAGAAAGTTTTTCCTGCAACAAGTGATGAAGACGGATATGATAGAACAAGGGTTTAGATATATTTTAATACCTTTGTGCAGTGATAATACATACTTTCACTTGTTGGTGGTGGATACAGAAGCAATGACTTTCATTCATTTAAATTCTCTTGCTAGTGGCCGTAAATATAAGCATGATTTTGACTCAGCGGTGAGCTACCTACCTTTATTCATATATATGTTCATCATTTGGTAAAAAATGTCATTGAAATTCATGATATATTTGACAGGTAAAAGAACTTAAACAATATACTCACGAGGAACTTACGGCTATTCATCCATATCTACAAAGTCATCATCCCTTGGACAAATGGCCCTTCGTCAGACAAAAATGTCCCCAACAAGAACATAGGTCAGTAAGTGAGGAAGAGTTTGAAAATTTTAAAATCATCAAAGTATCTTATAACCCCACTTATTGAAATCAGAAATACTGTTTGTTATTTTCAGCTTGGACTGTGCCTTCTTTGTTATGCAATACGTCCGATGTCTCCTATACGATGAGAAGATGGATTTCAAACAAGGAGATATGACGAAAATGAGATTTGATCTGACAGTAAATATTATGGGAGACATGTATTGTAAAACATGAGACTGTCAATCTCTTGAAGTAATGTTGTAAAAAACCATCCTTTGCTGGTGATTCAGCTCCATTTGTATAGAAATTGTGTAATTTGTATGAATATAATTTATTGTCCAAAAAAATAAAACAATTGTGTGATGTTGATTCACATCGAGTTGATGCAATGTAGTCTACCAACTGATACGGTAAGAAAACATAACTCATAATGATTTGGACTAAGTTTGCACACCAGAAATAACATCTCTTTGGTTAACTCTAACTACTGATATATATCCAAGTATCGAAGGTTCATCAGTGAGTTTCTGATACATAATTTGAAAATATGACTTAATCGTCTCGAAGGAATTAAAAATTGGTATGCATTCTGTATTGACTTAGTAAGCTGGATTATCTCTACCATAAATTTAAAAAACTTGAGGCCAAATTCTAAAAATTAATAATTAAATAAAATTACAGGATTTGGTCACGACTTGTAAATAAATATAGAATATTAATCAATAAATCATTATTTTATTTAATGACCAAGGTGAGCATGAACTTAACTTTTCAGGCCCACGGTGGGTCTGAAATAAAATGATTTTAGGCCCACGATGGACCTGAAATAAAACGATTCAGGCCCACGACGGGCCTAAAATAAAAACATTTCAGGCCCAAGGAGGGTCTGAAATAAAAACATTTCAGGCCCAAGGAGGGCCTAAAATAAAAACTTTCAGGCCCAAGGTGGACCTGAAATCACTTCAATTCAGGCCCAGTGTGGGCCTGAATAGCTCCATTTCAGGCCCAGGGTGGGCCTGAAATCAAGTGATTTCAGGCCCACCATGTGCCTCAACTGGGAAAATTTCAGGGTCTCTGTTAACCATAAAATACTTCTGATTTAAGTTGGTGGATAATAAATTTGTAGTTGTATAGGTGTAATACGTTTATAGAACATAACTCATAAATATTAGTACTTAGTGTGCACATAAAAACCCACTGATATACCTAAAAACCTCCTATTGCAAATTACTGCTATAG
This sequence comes from Boesenbergia rotunda, assembly GCA_024364735.1. NCBI lineage: Eukaryota > Viridiplantae > Streptophyta > Magnoliopsida > Zingiberales > Zingiberaceae > Boesenbergia > Boesenbergia rotunda. The sequence continues at coordinate 94,311 of JAGFNQ010005696.1, forward strand.
CATTGGTGATACAGGAAGATTAGAGGTTTGGGCAACCAAAATCTCATCTCCTATCTCAACCCTATCTACTGATATAGGGTTTTCAGAATTCCAAATATAGGAGCTCCATCAGTGAGTTTTGCTCAAAACTCACTGATATACCTAAACCACTCCTATAGCATTGGTAATACAGCTAGATTAGAGGTTTGGCCACCCAAAATCTCATCTCCTAGCTCAACCCTATCTACTGATATAGGGTTTTCAGAATTCCATATATGGGAGGTCCATCAGTGAGTTTTGCTCAAAACTCACTGAAATACCTAAATCACTCCTATAGCAATGGTGATACAGAAAGATTAGAGGTTTGGGCACCCAAAATCTCATCTCCTAGCTCAACCCTATCTACTGATATAGGGTTTTCAGAATTCCAGATATGGGAGGTCCATCAGTGAGTTTTGCTCAAGACTCACTGATATACCTAAACCACTCCTCTAGCATTGGTGATACAGGAAGATTAGAGGTTTGGGCACCCAAAATCTCATCTCATAGCTCAACCCTAACTACTGATATAGGTTTCTCAGAATTCCAGATATGGGAGGTCCATCACTAAGTTTTGCTCAAAACTCACTGATATACCTAAACCACTCCTATAGCATTGGTGATACAGCAAGATTAGAGATTTGACCACCCAAAATCTCATCTCCTAGCTCAACCCTATCTACTGATATAAGTTTTTTAGAATTCCAGATATGGGAGGTTCATCAGTGAGTTTTGCTCAAGACTCACTGATATATCTAATCCACTCCTATAGCATTGGTGATACAGAAAGATTAGAGGTTTGGGCACCCAAAATCTCATCTCCTAGCTCAACCCTATCTATTGATATAGGGTTTTCAAAATTCCAGATATGGGAGGTCCATCAGTGAGTTTTGCTCAAAACTCACTGATATACCTAAACCACTCCTATAGCAATGGTGATACAGCAAGACTAGAGGTTTGGCCACCCAAAATCTCATCTCCTAGCTCAACCCTATCTACTGATATAGGTTTTTCAGAATTCCAGATATGGGAGGTCCATCAGTGAGTTTTGCTCAAGACTCACTGATATACCTAAACCACTCCTATAGCATTGGTGATACAGCAAGATTAGAGGTTTGGCCACCCAAAATCTCATCTCCTAGCTCAAACCTATCTACTGATATAGGTTTTTCAGAATTCCAGATATGGGAGGTCCATCAGTGAGTTTTGCTCAAGACTCACTGATATACCTAAACCACTCCTATAGCATTGGTGATACAGGAAGATTAGAGGTTTGGGCATCAAAAATCTCATCTCCTAGCTCAACCCTATCTACTGATATAGGTTTTTCAGAATTCTAGATATGGGAGGTCCATCAGTGAGTTTTGCTCAAGACTCACTGATATACCTAAACCACTCCTATAGCATTGGTGATACAGGAAGATTAGAGGTTTAGGCACCCAAAATCTCATCTCCTAGCTCAACCCTATCTACTGATATAGATTTTTCAAAATTCCAGATATGGGAGGTCCATCAGTGAGTTTTGCTCAAGACTCACTGATATACCTAAACCACTCCTATAGCATTGGTGATATAGCAAGATTAGAGGTTTGGGCACCCAAAATCTCATCTCCTAGCTCAACCCTATCTACTGATATAGGGTTTTCAGAATTCTAGATATGGGAGGTCCATCAGTGAGTTTTGCTCAAGACTCACTGATATACCTAAACCACTCCTATCGCATTGGTGATACAGGAAGATTAGAGGTTTGGGCACCCAAAATCTCATCTCCTAGCTCAACCCTATCTACTGATATAGATTTTTCAAAATTCCAGATATGGGAGGTCCATCAGTGAGTTTTGCTCAAGACTCACTGATATACCTAAACCACTCCTATAGCATTGGTGATACAGCAAGATTAGAGGTTTGGCCACCCAAAATCTCATCTCCTAGCTCAACCCTATCTACTGATATAGGTTTTTCAGAATTCCAGATATGGGAGGTCCATCAGTGAGTTTTGCTCAAGACTCACTGATATACCTAAACCACTCCTATAGCATTGGTGATATAGCAAGATTAGAGGTTTGGGCACCCAAAATCTCATCTCCTAGCTCAACCCTATCTACTGATATAGGTTTTTCAAAATTCCAGATATGGGAGGTCCATCAGTGAGTTTTGCTCAAGACTCACTGATATACCTAAACCACTCCTATAGCATTGGTGATACAGCAAGATTAGAGGTTTGGGCACCCAAAATCTCATCTAGCTCAACCCTATCTACTGATATAGGTTTTTCAGAATTCCAGATATGGGAGGTCCATCAGTAAGTTTTGCTCAAGACTCACTGATATACCTAAACCACTCCTATAACATTGGTAATACAGGAAGATTAGAGGTTTGGGTACCCAAAATCTCATCTCCTAGCTCAACCCTATCTACTGATATAGGGTTTTCAGAATTCCAGATATGGGAGGTCCATCAGTGAATTTTTCTCAAGACTCACTGATATACCTAAACCACTCCTATAACATTGGTGATACAAGAAGATTAAAGGTTTGGGCACCCAAAATCTCATCTCCTAGCTCAACCCTATCTACTGATATAGGTTTCTCAGAATTCCAGATATGGGAGGTCAATTAGTGAGTTTTGCTCAAAACTCACTGATATACCTAAACCACCCCTATAGCATTTGTGATACAGCAAGATTAGAGGTTTGACCACCTAAAATCTCATCTCCTAGTTCAACCCTATCTACTGATATAGGTTTTTCAGAATTCCAGATATGGGAGGTCCATCAGTGAGTTTTCCTCAAGACTCACTGATATACCTAAACCACTCCTATAGCATTGGTGATACGGCAAGATTGGAGGATTGGCCACCCAAAATCTCATCTCCTAGCTCAACCCTATCTACTGATATAGGGTTTTCAGAATTCCAGATATGGGAGGGCCATCAGTGAGTTTTGCTCAAAACTCACTGATATACCTAAACCACTCCTATAGCAATGGTATAATGTAAGTTTGATGACAAACAATATATGTTTGTAGTTATAATGTATCTAAACCATTTTGATACAGCAATGGAGCATGAATTTCGATCCTTGTTATTGTGTAATCTCTAATCTATAATCTGTCCTCTTGTCGATACTATAAGTAATATTGAAATGAGATTATTCAGGCCTATAAGTAATTTGATACCCTAATTTTAAATCACAGCCCACGTTGGGCCTGAAATGAGATCATTTCAGGCCCACGCTGGGCCTAAAATAATTCCATTTCAGGCCCAAGTTGGGCCTGAAATAATAATGTTCAGGCCCAAGCAGGGCCTGACACAATAATCTCATTTCAAATTTCAAATAATTCAATAATAGAATGATTAAATATTTTATATAAATATACATGTTGTGAAATTATTTCTAATATTAAATAAAAAAGAAAGTACCTACATAGACATTGCATACCATAATTTAATTCCATCCACATCATTACCTCATATTTTCAGAATTTGGCACACCAGGAGGTTTGTTTCATGGACCTATGATATTTTGATTTCTCAAAACTCATTAACAGTAGTTAGAGTTTAGATAGCTAGGAGATGGTATTTTTGGTCTCCAAACATAGTCCTAATGATTATCAATTACGTGTTAATACAGTATCAGTTGGCACAGAACAATGAATCAACAAAGCAAACAAACAGAGGGTCTCAAATGACAGATATTCACAAACCATAGGACTTCAGGACTTCAAGAACTAAAATAACATTATTGTGGGTTTCAAAATCGGAAAACTTCACAACTGCTCAATTCTGCTTACATAAATTTACACAAGAAGAAATGTATCATAATATTGAAATACTTCTTCAAGTCACAACATTAACAACTAGTTTTTTGACAATACTATAGTTGTACAATATACAAAATATATACATTCAGTTATCCTACATACAAAATTTAAACTTCAATCAGAATATTGGGTCACTACATATACCAATTAACTCAAGACCTTGGGGCTGGCGGCATTCTACATGTCCTTTTATTATGACCAAGTTGTTTGCACCGGCTGCATTTTAGTTTGACCTTGCCATTGTGTCTGGACTCTATCCGTGCCTTCTTCCGTCTACCAGGCTGCACAAGGCTACGGGGACATAGAACTGTAATGTCGTTTAATCCAGTAGGCCAAAACTGCTTGCTTCTACAAGGAAAAATACGATCCATGTAAACCCACTTCCAAGTTTCAGAATAAAAATAATGCTCACAATTGTTGATGCAGTCTGGCCCAGTTGTTGTTTTGGTGTTTGACAATGATTTAAGTTTCGTTGAGCGAATTTGGGTTAAAGTCCTGGTCGGGGACTGGGCATGAAACCCTGATGAGTGAAGCCAGGTCCTAGCTTGTGAAGCTAGGTTGAAATCCCGGTGAGTGAAGCCGGGTCCTGGTGAGTGAAGCCAGGTGTTGGAAAAGTCCTAATTCGGAAGGGTTGGGTGAAAAGTCCTAGCTTGGAGGGCTAGGTGAAAAGTCCTAGCTTGGAGGGCTAGGTGAAAAGTCCTAACTTGGAGGGTTAGGTGCAAATTCCCATCCTGGAGAATTAGGTGAAAAGTCCTGGCTTGGAGGGTCAGGTGCCTAGCTTGGAGGGCTAGGTTGGATAAAGTCCTAATTCGGAAGGGTTAGGTGAAAAGTCCTAGCTTGGAGGGCTAGGTCAAAAGTCCTAACTTGGAGGGTTAGGTGCAAATTCCCATCCTGGAGAATTAGGTGAAAAGTCCTGGCTTGGAGGGTCAGGTGCCTAGCTTGGAGGGCTAGGTTAGATGAGGTTCTAACTCGGAAGAGTTGGGTGAAAAGTCCTAGCTTGGAGGGCTAGGTGAAAAGTCCTAGCTTGGAGGGCTAGGTGAAAAGTCCTAACTTGAAGGGTTAGGTGCAAATTCCCAACTTGGAGAGTTAGATGGAAAAATCCTTAGCTTGGAGGGCTAAGGTGGATGAATTCCTAGCTTGGAGGGCTAGGGTTGAGTTTCTGGATCGGTCTGGTGACCGATCAGGGACATTGGCACGTTGCTCCTTAGTGGATCGGTCTGGTGACCGATCCAGCTATGTCTGATCGGACTGGTGACCGATCAGGGAGCGCACAGTGAGATTGGAAATCTACTGTGTGGCTCCTGATCGGACCGGTGACCGATCAGGGAGCAGGCTGCTTCCTTGCTGTCTTGCTCCTGATCGGTCTGGTGACCGATCAGGGAGCAAACGGTGAGTGAGTTCCCTTGCTAATCAAAGTCTTGGATCGGTCCGGTGACCGATCAGGGATCTTGGATTTGATTAAAAAGTAAATGTTCATCTGCCCTGATCGATCTGGGTGACCGATCAGGATCCATTCTGATCGGTCTGGTGACGGATCAGGCTTCACCCTGATCGGTCTAGTGACCGATCAGGCGCAGAACTTTAATTCAAATACGTTGTCAGAAGCTCTGATCGCGTCTGTTTTCACTGCCGATTCTCTGATACACTACTGATATGTTTTGATATGCATTGCTAAGCCTCTGTTGAAGTGTGCAAGTGATAGCTGGTGATTCAAACACTCAAGGAGGGTCAATGGGAGGCTTTCCGTTGAGCAGGTTTGGCTGTTTCTCATTCTCAGGTTTCAACGAGCAACTGACGCAGCTGGCGACTGACGGAGGCTCAGCTGGAGAGGAGGTCTTCAGTGGACTGAGTGCTCAGGGAGGTCAGTGGGTTCAGGCTGGCTCAGTGGATGCTGATGAAGCTTGTGATGGTGAGCAGAGCTTAAGTGGCGAAGCTGGAAGCAGAGGCGAACAAGACAGAAACTTGGGAAGTTTGGCTGGGCTGTGTTCGTGCTCTCTGTTGCTTTGTGCTTAAGCGATCTTGTTGCATTCCTGTGAGAGCTTTGTGAGTGTTCCTTCTTGTGTGATTTCCTGTACTCATGTTATATCATCCGTGAGATCTATGGAGAGGTTTCTCCACCGAGAAGGAGGCTCTATCTTATCCGGGTTCACCGGGGCTTGATCTGCCGACGATCAAGGGATCGCCCACCTTACGGGCACGCCAAGGAGTAGGGGCAAGTTATCCCCGAACCTTGTATATCGAGGTGTTAGCGTCGATTTGCTTCCCTTTGTGTTTTGCTGTCTGTTCTTTATTTCTGCTTCTGTGTTTTTGTTTCCGCTGCTACTAATCTGATCACGCAGAAGTATCAAAGAGCAAGAAATTGTGATTGGCTATATTCACCCCCCCTCTATAGCCATCTCGTACCCAACAAGTGGTATCAGAGCTTGGTGCTCTATTTACGGCTTAACAACCGAGAGTCAACAAGATAGCCATGGGAGGAGAAGGCTACAGCACAAACCGACCTTCATTCCTCGACGGCACTGATTTTTCATATTGGAAGTCAAGAATGGAGTTTTATTTGAAGACCAACATGTGCATGTGGTTCTCGGTCAAAGAAGGTTTCATCCCTCCAAGGGATGCCGAAGGCAGAGACCTCGATTTCTCATGTTGGTCGGCTGAGCAAATTAGAAAGGGTGAAGCAAATGCCAAAGCTGTGGTTACCCTGCAGTGCGGAATGTCCAAGGACCAGTTAATCAAGGTTGGCCCCTTCACCTCTGCCAAAGACCTATGGAACAAACTCCTTGAGCTCCATGAAGGAACCCAAGACACCCGGACAACCAAGAAGGATCTCCTTCACAGCCAACTCCAGAACCTCACCATGGGAGAAAATGAAAAGGTAAGTGAACTCCATGGACGGTTTAAAGAAGTGTTGAATGGTCTCCACTCCATAAATGAAAAGGTAGAAAATAGAGACCTAGTGAGGTATGTACTCAAAGCTTTTCCTAGGAATGCCTTGTGGTCATCCATGGTGGATACTTACAAGGTGTCCAAGGATTTATCTTTTGTCAAGTTAGAAGATCTATTTTGTGAAATGGAACTACATGAGATCTCTAACCAAAGCCCAAAGGAGAAAGGGTTTGCTTTTGTGGCTGGTGACAACAAGAAGAAGGAGGAGAAGAACACTCACTGTCATGTGGCTCTAGTGGCCTTAGAAGATTCAAAGAAGGAGAGTGATGACGAATCAAGCTCCTCAACCGCGCCTTCATCATCTTCGGATGATGAAGAGGTAATTTCTCCCGAGTTAGATAAGTGCTATCGAGCCATCGCATGTCTAACTAAGATGCTTAAAAATTCTAAGGCCAAAGTTAAATCTTTGAAATTGGAGGTAGAAAAATTGAAAACCTCTAAGGATGAGGTAATTGATGACTTGCATGTTAAGACCCTTGAGAATGACAATAAGGACTTAAAGAGCGAAGTTGAAAATCTCAAGAATGTTCTTGAGAAATTCTCATCTAGCTCCAAAACCTTAGACATGATACTCAATTCCCAAAGGGCGGTTTACAATAAGGCCGGTATGGGTGACCGACCTAAGGAACCAACCTTTGTATCATTAATGTCAAGAACCCAATTTAGATCATCAAATGATTCTAGGGTTCAAAAGGTTAGAAAGAAATTGATTAAGGCATGGGTGCCTAAGTCCCTCATTGTTGATGCATTAGGTCCCAAAATTTGGGTACCTAAAACCTCCATATTTCGAATTGTATAAGCATTGTTTGAGGGGGAGCATCTATCAACATAGGTTGTTGATAAGTGGTGCTCCAAATCCAAGGCTAAAGTTACACTAGTTTCAAAATAAGTCAACAAGCCTTGGAAATTATTTTTATATATAGCATGAAGGGTTTAGATTCACACATAATTTGCTCTTGCCATGAATTGCTTCGAATAATTGATTTTCTTGTAGCAATTTATGTTTTACTGCAATTTGTGTTTTCATGCAAGTTATAGTTTATGAAATGTCTTATCTCAAGCCCAAGTATGCCATGAGTATCTTGTATGTGTTATAGCACATGAATGCATGTTTAAGAACAAGATGAACATATAGTTTGGGCTGATCATTATAAAAATCTCACAAGGCATCACCATGAGTTTTAAAATTCACTGTTTAACCTTCTATGACCTAGTGATTCCCTTGTATCAAACTAAGGTTTCTTGATATGATCATGCTTTGATACAAACATGTTTCGATACTCAAGTTCATGCTTAGAAAATACTATCATGCTATGACACAAATCATGATATATATTTTGATTAAGGGAACCTTTAGAATCAAATGAATTACCTCTATGCTTTGACACAAATCATGTTGATCATGTTTTGGGAATTTGGTATTAGTATCATATATTGATGATTGTTTGAAGAAATGTATTTTGATTGAAGGAACCCTTAGGAACAAACGGATTACACATGATTGTATTAGGGTTTAGGAATGGTTGAGATTTGAAACAAAGTTGATTTCATAGTTTCTGAAATGTTGTTTCTGAAACTGAAAAACCATTTTGTATCAGACCTGATCGGTCCATTGACCGATCAGGGATCACTCTGATCGGTCCGGTGACCGATCAGACCAACTCTGATCAAGGAACTCCCAGATCGTTCCAAATTGATCCAAAACCTCCTCAAGCCAATCTCTTCTCATCAAATTGTATCAGTGTAATGATAATACCACATACAAATCTGATACAAACCAATTACAATTGACACATATTTGATCACCCATTGGTACAAACCTGGTACTAAGGGAGCACAAATTTGTTCAAGTGATACAAACCTGGTACTTAATAGTGATTTGATACAAACCTATGTTGGGATGTTCAAATTCATAAGAAAGGGTTTGTTGAGTCATAACTCTTGATCTTAATGTCGTGTTTCGGAAATTTTTCTGAAATGACGAATATTAATAGAGTCATCTCCCCTGTTACGGAATGTAAATTGTCAATGCAGTCTGATCAGGAACGTATCAGAGGTTCAGGAATTTTTCTGAAATCTGATCGCTCCCCAGACTAATCAAAATATTTCTGTATCACGTAATCAACAGACCTGGTTGGTCACGGAGACCAATCAGGACTATGTTTCAAATACAGATGCATTCCTTACTAGTCCTATGAAGCATATACATATTTGACCATAATATACTTCTGTATATGTCTTCACATGGAAGTCCAAGTGATAACGCAGTCCGATCTTGAACGAATCAGAATTACAGAAATTTTTCTGAAAATTGATCGTTCATAGATAAATCAGAAATTTTTCTGTATCGATCATCAGTCTGATGGAACTGCGATAATTGTTGTCATATGATGCATATACATTGTTGCCATGATACATTTATGGTATATGCCTCTCATATACAATTCCAAAATCATCCTTTGACTTATTTGTCATATGAAACATATACATGTTTGACCATGATATTATTCTGTATATGTTTTCATGTGCAAATTCAAAACTTCACTTTGATTATTTTGGGTTTGGAGAGAGACCCGTGTTTGAGAGGGAGGTATGCTCAAACTTAATAACCATACCCTTTTCGATGTTTGACAAGGGGGAGAAATGGCTGATTAAGTTTATAGTTATTATAGGAGGAGGATCATGATTCCCTTATGAGAATTGAACGGACTTCAATTGATTGATACCTAAACTTAAATCGGGTTGTCAAACAACAAATAGGGGGAGATTGTTGATGCAGTCTGGCCCAGTTGTTGTTTTGGTGTTTGACAATGATTTAAATTTGGTTGAGCGAATTTGGGTTAAAGTCCTGGTCGGGGACTGGGCATGAAACCCTGGTGAGTGAAGCCAGGTCCTAGCTTGTGAAGCTAGGTTGAAATCCCGGTGAGTGAAGCCGGGTCCTGGTGAGTGAAGCCAGGTGTTGGAAAAGTCATAATTCGGAAGGGTTGGGTGAAAAGTCCTAGCTTGGAGGGCTAGGTGAAAAGTGTTGGTGCAGGAAGCACCATATCGAACCTTGTTTTGATATTGGCAAAGGATTCAAAGTTAAGTGTTATTTGTGATCTAATGTTGTTACTTGAGTGTGTAGAAACAAAGTCCTAGCGAAGGGCTGCTAGGCACCTGGCGAAGGGCTGCCAGGAAACCAAGTCCTAGCGAAGGGCTGCTAGGCACCTGGCGAAGGGCTGCCAGGATACAAAGCCCTAGCGAAGGAATGGTAGGCACCGGGCGAAGGGCAGTCCGGAATCCAAGACCTGATAAAGGACCGTCAGGCAAAAGTCCAACCAAAGGAGCGGTTGGCATCAGGTAAATTCTCCCGAGAGGAGTAGGTGAGGACGCGTTCCCCGTCGAGGGAACAGTAGGCGTCGGTTCAACCTAGGGCTCCATTTTAGAGACCAAAGTCAGAACCAAGATAGCTAAGGTTGTATAATCAAATATTTTATTACTTTATTGTGTTTTGGACTAACCCTGGATGCAGGACCAAAGGAAGGAGTGTCTGCAGCTCAGATAGCCTCAAAGGAGTGAGGTAGTAGCTGAGTAGGGCGCCCGGAGTGTCCCGGGCGCCCTCATGGGCAATACAAAACAAGTAAAGTCAAGGGAGTTCGAATACAGGCTGGGCCGGGCTGACCCGGGCACCCCCGTGCTCCCGAGCACCCGTGCTGCTCCCGGGCGCCCCCTGCGCTGCGGGCGCCCCCAAGCGCAACCCGAACCCGCGCACCTGCGAAGCCGAGAAGATAAGGCGTTGACTGGTCAATGCGGGCGCCCCGAGCGCTCCGGGCGCCCCGGTCAAAGCGGATCCAGAGGATAGACGCTGACCGAGAGCTCTGCGGATCAGAGGCCATGTGGGGGGCGCCCTCGACGTCCCGGGCGCCCCCAGGCCCTATATAAAGGGCCCTCGACCCCAGGCTTCAATAATCAATTCGCTCAACGCTTCCACGCTCTTCTGTGCTCACACATTGCTCCAGAAACTGCCCAACTCGAGCCGACGACGTCCTGCTGCTCCGGAAAGTCAACCTACAACCGGACGTCGGTAAAAGAAGAGTTCCTTTTATTTTGATAGTGCTATACTTGTAAATCTATTCTTGTAAACTGATTTTGCGCTTATATAGAATTGCCCAAAGTAAACGGTCAACGACCGTGGGCCTTGGAGTAGGAGTCGACACAGGCTCCGAACCAAGTAAATCGACTGTGTCTTTGTGCTGCGATTATTTTTGTCTTTATTTCCGCTGCGTACGTGCTCTTTACGTAAATCCGAAAATTTACCGATATTCACCCCCCCTCTATCGGTTTTCTCGATCCAACAAGTGGTATCAAAGCGGGGTAGTTCAAACTTGGTGCAACCACCAGTTTGAAAGTTTTTCGGATTTACGAAATTTTTTATCTTATTTCTTTTCTTTTTTTATCAACACCACTACATCTTTTCGCCTTTTATTTTAAAAATAAATAATATCTGTGGGAATTGTTAAATAAATAACATCTTTTCGCCTTTTTCAAATTTGAATTCTCATTTTTTCACCATAAGTCAGAATTGTTAAAACAATCAACTTTTGAAATTTGTCATAAATTTTTTTTATTATTATTTTAATATTATTTTTTCTCGAAATTCGTGCTAAGCAAACTTTTTCCCAAACAGTAAATTCTTACCTTTTCATTAATCAGAATTAATAAAGTCGATTTTTTCAAAAATTAGTCATAATTTTCTTTCCATTTTTTAATTATTATTTTACCTCGAAATTCGTACAAACTCCTTTTTGAGCTAGTATTTTTTTCTCCCGCACTACTAATCCAAGACCAAGTCTTGGTACATTTTTTTTGTTATTTCTTGTGTAAACGAGGTTTAGAGTTAATGGCCAACCAATAGTGGAACAGTGTCCGTCCACCGCTATTCTCCGGCGATAACTTCAAATCTTGGAGAAATCAAATGGAGTCCCTTCTGAAGGGCCACATGGACTTATGGCGGATCATCCAAACGGGGTTCACATTTCCCACAGAAGAAGGAACATCGATCACTTGGGACAAAATGGATGAACCGACACTGAGGAAGATCGAGACAGATGCAAGGGCTACTGCAATCCTACAATGTGGCCTAACCAATGAAGAATTGAAGCGGGTCGGATCCTTCAGATGTGCTAGAGAAATCTGGGAAAAACTGATTGACCTTCATCAAGAAATCTCAGATGAAGAAGAAGATCAGGTAAGTTATCTTGCCCTTTCGGTTCAAGAACAAGCAGCTGAGGTTGACTCGACACCCGACATCGAAATCGAACCAGAGTCAAACGATGAATTGACTGAGACAAAAAGGGTAACCAATTTCGAATCGTTTTCTGAATTAAAATTAAATATTCAAGCTGATACTGCAATGGTCGAGGAAGGTATAATTTTTATTGCAGGAAAAACTCCAAGAGAACCACCAAAGAAGAAGATTCAACTTGTACCTGAGTCCAACTCAGACTCAGAATTTGATGACAAAGAAGGAGATCGAACCAAACCGGTCCGGTCAGCTCGTGATCACTACAAGATGCTAAAGGCACAAAAAGGAAAGACGGCAAGTATTAAGGGGGAGATTCCCAACCGGGAATCAAAAGGTAAATTTACAGTATTTAAAAATCCATTATTTATCTCAAACAACGTAATTAATTCATATAAATTTAATATGTTAGAAAATTTAATTCATAATCTTGCTAATTTTGAAAATCCGGAATATTACTCCAATGGTGACCTTACTTAGATAATTATTTGCTTTAATTGTATGTTTCTTTTTATGTTTATTTTTTTGCTTAAAATTAGGATTGATTAGTTTAAGGACTAAAAGTTTAACTGAAATTTGAATAACATAGTATTGGGTGGAGGTGAGATGATAGTACGTTAGGGAAACCAATTCTAATAAGATCAAGTTTACTTGATCTCTTTAGACTGGTGAAACTAGCCGAAGCTACCGATCCAAAACTCAAACTAGTTAGACCAGAACTTTTCAAAGATTAATTTTGAAAATGGAATTTCATTAAACGGCTTTGTCAAGGAAAGGGTTGATGATCCAATAAGGCTACGGCCAAAGAAGGCCTAGTGCCTCGCCAAGACCTGGAAGCCAATTTTTGAATTTCAAATTCAAATTACTTTTTGTCAAATTCGAATCTAACACAAATTTTCAGTTAATCATAGATTCAAATATTCCTTTTCAAATTAATTGTTTTCAAAATTAATCTAACTTTTCAAAATTAACCATGTTTTCAAAATTAAAATATTTGTCTCACAAAACCCATAAGGTTAACATGTTTGATCACATAGAACTGGGTGAGATATCTAGGACCTAAGAATATATGTCACTATCCTTTTAAATAAAACTTAAAGTGCTTTCAAAAATTATTCAAAATTATCTCTAGTTTTTTCAAAATATTGAATGTTAAAATAGACTCGTTTTAAATAGAATTTAGGGTTTGATTAATTTAGTTATTTGATTGGTCAATCATAGTTAACTGAGTCAAACCTGGTCAACACAGTCAACCCTAGTCAACATAGTCAAATATGAACATTAGATTAAGTTAAACGGTACAGGGGGAGTGGTTTATTCTTTTCTTTCAAAGTATTTTTGAAAAATTATTACCATTTCAAAAGGGTTTTTAAAAAATTATGTTATCATACCAGATTGTATTTTCAAAAATCTATCTCCTTAAAAATGATCATACTCAAAAGGCATGCTCAAAATTGTTTCTTTAAGTTTGACAAACCCTAAGACTAAGAGGAGGATTAACTTGTGGTCAACAAGCCTCCTAGGACTATGTCAGATTCAGGGGGAGCTCAAATTAAAAGAAGAAGTTTAAAAATACTATATTTTCCAATAATCACAATATTTTTTTTGTGCTTTACAAAAACCATTATTATTTCAAAATGTTTTTCGAAAACAGGGTCTCTGCTCAAATTGAATTTACTAAAAATTCTATTACCATGCTAGTATTCAAAACTATTCTTTTGATTTTAGTAAACCCTAAAGACACAAAGGAAGGTCTACTTAATGATCTACAAGGACTCCGAGGATGTGTCAAATTTAGAGGGAGTCTAAACCAAAAGAAATTATTTCTGACAAGTATTTTCTTTGGCAATTATATTTGAAATTATTAAATAATTCTTTTGATATGAACTGAACCCTAAGAACTCAGAGGAAGAACACTTGTGGTCGACAAGCTTCCAAGGACTGTATCAAGTTTAGGGGGAGGTCAAATTAAAAGAGTTATTAAACATTTCTAAATAATATGTTTTCATACACTATATTTTCAAAATTGTGTCGAAAACATTTGTTTTACAAAATAATATTATTTTAAAATGTTTTGTGGCTTATAAAATTATTTCTGAAATCATTTTTTAAATAATATTTACTTTGGTTGAAAAATTTCCAGGACACTTAGAAAAATGTCCTTGTAGTTAACAAGGTTTCCTAGGATTGTGTTAGACTGGAAAATAAACCAAGTCTAGTAAAATATTGTGCCTCCAAAGTTGATACATTTTTCAAAATGTACTTGCATATATTTTCAAAATACTATCATTTTGGCTTATCAAAATTCTTTTGGAAATAATATTTACTTGAGTTGGAAAATTTCCAGGACACTTAAGGAAATTTCCTTGTAGTTAACAAGGTTTCCTAGGATTGTGTCAGACTGGAAAAGAAACCAAAGCAAGTAAAAGATTATGTGTAAGTACTTTCAAAAAGATAACTCAAGTAATTTTAATAATTTTCTTTAATATTTTAAAAGTACTTATGTTTTTCAAATTCATAATATCTTTCAAAATACTTATGCCTTTCAAAAGCTCAATAAAGTACTTGCATTCTTGTGCATTTTTCAAAATATTCAGAACAAGTAAACTTATTGTTGACTCCAATTATGATTTTGAACATAAATTTTTCAGTCTTTCTAAATTTTAATTATCATAACACTTGACATTACTTCGCTCAATTTTTTTCACAAGCTCTGATACACAAATTTAAATTTCTTTCAAAATATATTTTACAAAGTTTTTATTGATATAAGACCAAGGGGGAGAGTAGAAAAAGTGAAATTAAAAATTTCTTTCTTAAAATTTTTTTTCCCTTTTCAAAGAAAGTTTTTCTTAGAATGGTCTAAAACATAAGAAGAAGAATTTCACATTAAGGGGGAGAAAAAGGAAAGAGAAAAAGGAATTTTTTTTACAAAAGCTTCAAAAATTTCGAAGTATTTCTATGTGTTTTTCAAACTTTTTGAGCACATATTTTTCTCCTAAGTAAAATTTTCCTTGGTAAACAAATTTATTCCCAATTCTCAAAATTTGAAACTTTGTTTAAGGGAAATCTAGCTTCAAAATTTTGCCTAAATTTTGAAAAATTTTGCCTAAAATTTGAAACAAGTTTTGTTAGTGAAAATGCTTTTACTCCATTTTTTGAAAAACAATTTGTTAAAGACATGAAGCACTTAAGAAAACTCAAAAATCCCTGTTAAATACCTTGAACACCCATTTTTGTTTTTGATATATGTCAAAGGGGGAGGAAAGGCCAAAGTTAAGGATTTTGCAAGTATTCAGGGTTTTAGGGGGAGTATGAGAAAAATAAATTTTTTGAAGATAAATTTTTTTTGATATACTTCATTGTGTTTTTTCTTATACTTCATTGTGTTTTTACCTTCTTTTATTAACTATTATAAGTTTTTACTTAACTTTGAATTATGTTGCCATAAATCAAAAAGGGGGAGATTGTTGGTGCAAGAAGCACCATATCGAACCTTGTTTTGATATTGGCAAAGGATTCAAAGTTAAGTGTTATTTGTGATCTAATGTTGTTACTTGAGTGTGCAGAAACAAAGTCCTAGCGAAGGGCTGCTAGGCACCTGGCGAAGGGCTGCCAGGAAACCAAGTCCTAGCGAAGGGCTGCTAGGCACCTGGCGAAGGGCTGCCAGGAAACCAAGTCCTAGCGAAGGGCTGCTAGGCACCTGGCGAAGGGCTGCCAGGATACAAAGCCCTAGCGAAGGAATGCTAGGCACCGGGCGAAGGGTAGTCCGGAATCCAAGACCTGATAAAGGACCGTCAGGCAAAAGTCCAACCAAAGGAGCGGTTGGCATCAGGTAAATTCTCCCGAGAGGAGTAGGTGAGGACGCGTTCCCCGTCGAGGGAACAGTAGGCGTCGGTTCAACCTAGGGCTCCATTTTGGATACCAAAGTCAGAACCAAGACAGCTAAGGCTGTATAATCAAATATTTTATTACTTTATTGTGTTTTGGACTAACCCTGGATGCAGGACCAAAGGAAGGAGTGTCTGCAGCTCAGATAGCCTCAAAGGAGTGAGGTAGTAGCTGAGTAGGGCGCCCGGAGTGTCCCGGGCGGCCCCATGGGCAATACAAAACAAGTAAAGTCAAGGGAGTTCGAATACAGGCTGGGCCGGGCTGACCCGGGCGCCCCCATACTCCCGGGCGCCCGCGCTACTCCCGGGCGCCCCCTGCGCTGCGGGCGCCCCCAAGCGCAACCCGAACCCGCGCACCTGCGAAGCCGAGAAGATAAGGCGTTGACTGGTCAATGCGGGCGCCCCGAGCGCTCCGGGCGCCTCGGTCAAAGCGGATCCAGAGGATAGACGCTGACCGAGAGCTCTGCGGATCAGAGGCCATGTGGGGGGCGCCCCCGACGTCCCGGGCACCCCCAAGCCCTATATAAAGGGCCCTCGACCCCAGGCTTCAATAATCAATTCGCTCAACGCTTCCACACTCTTCTGTGCTCACACCTTGCTCCAGAAACTGCCCAACTCGAGCCGACGACGTCCTGCTGCTCCGGAAAGTCAACCTACAATCGGACGTCGGTAAAAGAAGAGTTCCTTTTATTTTGATAGTGCTATACTTGTAAATCTATTCTTGTAAACTGATTTTGCGTTTATATAGAATTGCCCAAAGTAAACGGTCAACGACCGTGGGCCTTGGAGTAGGAGTCGACACAGGCTCCGAACCAAGTAAATCGACTGTGTCTTTGTGCTGCGATTATTTTTGTCTTTATTTCCGCTGCGTACGTGCTCTTTACGTAAATCCGAAAATTTACCGATATTCACCCCCCCTCTATATGGTATATGCCTCTCATATACAATTCCAAAATCATCCTTTGACTTATTTGTCATATGAAACATATACATGTTTGACCATGATATTATTCTGTATATGTTTTCATGTGCAAATTCAAAACTTCACTTTGATTATTTTGGGTTTGGAGAGAGACCCGTGTTTGAGGGGGAGGTATGTTCAAACTTAATAACCATACCCTTTTCGATGTTTGACAAGGGGGAGAAATGGCTAATTAAGTTTATAGTTATTATAGGGGGAGGATCATGATTCCCTTATGAGAATTGAACGGACTTCAATTGATTGATACCTAAACTTAAATCGGGTTGTCAAACAACAAATAGGGGGAGATTGTTGATGCAGTCTGGCCCAGTTGTTGTTTTGGTGTTTGACAATGATTTAAGTTTGGTTGAGCGAATTTGGGTTAAAGTCCTGGTCGGGGACTGGGCATGAAACCCTGGTGAGTGAAGCCAGGTCCTAGCTTGTGAAGCTAGGTTGAAATCCCGGTGAGTGAAGCCGGGTCCTGGTGAGTGAAGCCAGGTGTTGGAAAAGTCCTAATTCGGAAGGGTTGGGTGAAAAGTCCTAGCTTGGAGGGCTAGGTGAAAAGTCCTAGCTTGGAGGGCTAGGTGAAAAGTCCTAACTTGGAGGGTTAGGTGCAAATTCCCATCCTGGAGAATTAGGTGAAAAGTCCTGGCTTGGAGGGTCAGGTGCCTAGCTTGGAGGGCTAGGTTGGATAAAGTCCTAATTCGGAAGGGTTGGGTGAAAAGTCCTAGCTTGGAGGGCTAGGTGAAAAGTCCTAACTTGGAGGGTTAGGTGCAAATTCCCATCCTGGAGAATTAGGTGAAAAGTCCTGGATTGGAGGGTCAGGTGCCTAGCTTGGAGGGCTTGGTTGGATGAGGTTCTAACTCGGAAGAGTTGGGTGAAAAGTCCTAGCTTGGAGGGCTAGGTGAAAAGTCCTAGCTTGGAGGGCTAGGTGAAAAGTCCTAACTTGGAGGGTTAGGTGCAAATTCCCAACTTGGAGAGTTAGATGGAAAAATCCTTAGCTTGGAGGGCTAAGATGGATGAATTCCTATCTTGGAGGGCTAGGGTTGAGTTTCTGGATCGGTCTGGTGACCGATCAGGGACATTGGCACGTTGTTCCTTAGTGGATCGGTCTGGTAACCGATCCAGCTATGTCTGATCGGACTGGTGACCGATCAGGGAGCGCACAGTGAGATTGGAAATCTACTGTGTGGCTCCTGATCGGACCGGTGACCGATCAGGGAGCAGGCTGCTTCCTTGCTGTCTTGCTCCTGATCGGTCTGGTGACCGATCAGGGAGCAAACGGTGAGTGAGTTCCCTTGCTAATCAAAGTCTTGGATCGGTCCGGTGACCGATCAGGGATCTTGGATTTGATTAAAAAGTAACTGTTCATCTGCCCTGATCGATCTGGGTGACCGATCAGGATCCATTCTGATCGGTCTGGTGACGGATCAGGCTTCATCCTGATCGGTCTGGTGACCGATCAGGCGCAGAACTTTAATTCAAATACGCTGTCAGAAGCTCTGATCGCGTCTGTTTTCACTGCCGATTCTCTGATACACTACTGATATGTTTTGATATGCATTGCTAAGCCTCTGTTGAAGTGTGCAAGTGATAGCAGGTGATTCAAACACTCAAGGAGGGTCAATGGGAGGCTTTCCGTTGAGCAGGTTTGGCTGTTTCTCATTCTCAGGTTTCAACGGGCAACTGACGCAGCTGGCGACTGACGGAGGCTCAGCTGGAGAGGAGGTCTTCAATGGACTGAGTGCTCAGGGAGGTCAGTGGGTTCAAGCTGGCTCAGTGGATGCTGATGAAGCTTGTGATGGTGAGCAGAGCTTAAGTGGCGAAGCTGGAAGCAGAGGCGAACAAGACAGAAACTTAGGAAGTTTGGCTGGGCTGTGTTCGTGCTCTCTGTTGCTTTGTGCTTAAGCGATCTTGTTGCATTCCTGTGGGAGCTTTGTGAGTATTCCTTCTTGTGTGATCTCCTGTACTCAAGTTATATCATCCGTGAGATCTGTGGAGAGGTTTCTCCACCGAGAAGGACGCTCTATCTTATCCGGGTTCACCGGGGCTTGATCTGCCGACGATCAAGGGATCGCCCACTTTACGGGCACGCCAAGGAGTAGGGGCAAGTTATCCCCGAACCTTGTATATCGAGGTGTTAGCGTCGGTTTGCTTCCCTTTGTGTTTTGCTGTCTGTTCTTTATTTCTGCTTCTGTGTTTTTGTTTCCGTTGCTACTAATCTGATCACGCAGAAGTATCAAAGAGCAAGAAATTGTGATTGGTTATATTCACCCCCCCTCTATAGCCATCTCGTACCCAACAACAATATAGGAGTGTATCCTGTTGGTGCAAGTTGCATCAATGATGTTCTCCTTTAAGTGTTTTAATGTTTGACAATATACTTAAGTCAGTGATACATTGAACAGACAAAGGGGAGCAAAGGAGAAGTAACCTATGTTGAAGAAAAGTCCTAGTTAATCTAGGCATCGAAACCCTAAGACCTGGCGAAGGGCTGCTGGGCACCTAGCGAAGGGCTGCTAGGTATCGAAACCCTAAGACCTGACGAAGGGCCGTTGGGCACCTAGCGAAGGGATGCTAGGTATCGAAACCCTAAGACCTAGCGAAGGGCTGCTAGGAGTTGAAGACCTGGCGAAGGGCTGCTAGGCACCTAGCGAAGGGCTGCTAGGAGTTGAAGACCTGGCGAAGGACTGCTAGACACCTAGCGAAGGACTGCTAGGCACCAAGCGAAGGATTGCTTGGTACCGAAGACCTGGCGAAGGATTGCTAGGCACCAGGCGAAGGACTGCTTGGTAACGAAGACCTAGCGAAGGGCTGCTAGGCACCTGGCGAAGGACTGCTAGGTAATGAAGTCTTGGTCCAAGGGACTGAGCAACTTAGCTGAGCGATGACTAAGGACAGGAGTAGAGACGGGTCGGGGTTCGGGCGTTTCGAGATCCGGAGTAATCGGAACCTAAGCAAAAAGTTCACCCGAAGGACTGGGTGGCAACCGGCTCCTGAAAGGAGTAGGTGGAAGGCGCGTTCTCGGGGGTGAGAACTTGCGCCGGTTCAACCTAGGGATTCATGGAAATCCGAAGTCCAAACCAAGTCCTTAAGGCTAATATTGTATGTACATTTGCTTTGTGTTTGTGTATCTTGCAGGTATCAAGAACTAGAGACAAAGCAGGTAACCAGGCAAAAAGTGTGCTGCCAGCTTTGAAGCAGGGCGCCCCCAGCAGTGGGGGCGCCCCCAGCAGTGGGGGCGCCCCCATGCATCCAGGGCGCCCCCAACAGTGGGGGCGCCCCCAACAGTGGGGGCGCCCCCAGACAAAGCTAAAAAGTGCAGTAAAGTATTGAAAGCAGAATAGGTGTCAAGCGGGGCGCCCAGAGCGTCCGGGGCGCCCGGGTTCAAACCTGTTTGTGCTGTTTCGAGTCCGAAACACAGATAAGCCTTCATGAGGGCGCCCGAGAGGTCCGGGGCGCCCTGGTCAAAGGTTTTATCAGCTGCGGCGAGGTTGACGCGGGGATAAGGTTTGACCGGGTTTATCGGGGCGCCCCCAACGTCCAAGGCGCCCCCAGAAGGCCTATATAAGGGGCTTCGACCCCTCTGCTTCAAACACAACTTCCAAGAGCGATTCCAAGCATTCTGACCGACGACAACGCGCTAGAGACGAGGCTCTACGACCGGGAGGCTCCAGGAGGAAGTGTGCGGCACTTCGGAGGTCCAGATCGGCCGAGCTTCAGACTTTGTCTTGTTGGTTTGCTCTTATTTCATTCCGCACTTAATTTTATTTATCTTGTGATTGTAAACTTGCACTGTAAGTCGGGTTTCTCCGCCTCCGGAAAGTCCGAGAAGGAGACCAATAGTAGACGGGCGTTCCCGTGCATAGGCCTTGGATGTACTGACCCTGGGGGGTCGGGAACCAAGTAAAAATCCCGCAGTGTCCCTGTGTCTGTTTATTTTCGTTCTGCTTTACTTTTCCGCTGCACTAACGCTCTGAGTCCAGAACGACAATCGAAAGTCTTACGAAGTTTCCGAAATATTTGAACGGTCGATATTCACCCCCCCTCTATCGATGGCATCGGTCCTACATATCCATGTTCCTGTGAATGATTACGGCAATAGCATGTGAGCAAGGAAGTCCTGAAATTTGAAACTCCCCACAATGACAAAACTTTTTTTCCAAATCAACAATGTATGAAGTGTCCCATGTTTCTACTTCCATTTCTGATTGAGAGTAAGGGTGAACCTTATAAGCTCTTGCTTTCTCTCTCCTTGAATACATTTCTTTTGTAGCATAAGGTGTCAAAGCAAGATGTCATTTGGAGACTTCCTCTCTACGGTTATAGAACCATTTAGCAACTTTCTTCTTGTATTATCAATTAACCTGTTTATGGGAAGCTCACGTGTAGACTTGAACAAAGTATTTAAGCTCTCCACACAATTCGTGGTAAGCATTCTGTACCTTCTCCCTGTAAAGTGTGCATTTGCCCACCTTTTAGGGTCAATGTTGTGAAGCCACTTATGGGCAACTGGATGTTTTTCAAGAATTGTCTGTATTATCATATCATATTGGAGTGTTGTGTTGGCTCGTGTTGCTGCCGAAAACAAACCTACAGCAGCTCTACTTCTAGTATCAGTTATCATATTACAACACATGTGGTGGCAACAAAAGGCATGATGCGCGTTTGGGTAGACTTTTCTAACTGCTGATATAATGCCCCGATGTCTATTTGATAATATGGTGATTGAGTGATCATCGACACCAAAGAACCTCTTTGTATGCTCCAAAAACCACTCCCATGCAGA
This sequence comes from Boesenbergia rotunda, assembly GCA_024364735.1. Lineage (NCBI taxonomy): Eukaryota > Viridiplantae > Streptophyta > Magnoliopsida > Zingiberales > Zingiberaceae > Boesenbergia > Boesenbergia rotunda. Next base: position 116,017 of record JAGFNQ010005696.1, read on the forward strand.
CCCACATTCAACTTCAGCTATTGCGAAGGCAACTGGAAGAACATTGTCATTACCATCAATCGTCGTTGCAATCAACATTACTCCCGGGTACTTTCCTCTTAGGTGTGTGGCATCAATTCCAATAAGTCTATACAAATAAGACCTGAACACCCTTCGGCAAGCACCAAAAGCCCAAAAACACCGTTGGAACTGATTGTCACCATTCCTGCATAGTGTCACATACGTTTCAGGATCTCTAGCTCTTAACTCACGCAGATATTGTGAAAGATCTTTGTAAGTCTCATCATAATCTCCAACAACATTTTTCAATGCTTTCTCCCTAGCTATGTATGCTTTTCTGTATGATATGGTCACTCCAAATCTAGCTTTAATATCTGATATAATCATACTGGGTTTGTATTTGTCATTATGAAGAAATTGCTCTTCAACAAAAGAAGAAACAAATGATGAAGAGCATGCATGATGATCAGCACTTTCCCTAACAGTTCCACATTGGTGTTCCTTTATATATTTTGTAACAGTGAACTCTACTTCCCCCCTTACTACTACTCTCCATGTATATGGTTGGTTGAAGCACACTGCTTTAACTCTATTTTTTCGGGTGTCAACTGGGTTATATCTTATATGCTTAACCATGGCATGTTTGACAAGTGCATTCTTGAATTCTTCTCTAGATGGAAATATCTGCCCTACAAAAAATTCATGTCCATCTCTTGCCTCTACCTCTTCAATTGGCCCAGCAAGCAATCGAGAATTTAAAATATAAGGATCTTCAGCTAATGGAAACTCCTCCTCTAAGTTACTGTACTCATCTGGGGGAAATTCATATTGCTCAATCTGCATATCATCGGCTTGGAATTCTAGTACACTTGTAATGGGTTCTAATTCATCTGCATTCCGGATTTCATTCCTTCCTCCCCACTCCAGGTTGGCTCAAAGAATTCAACAACTCTTGTAGAAGAATTCAAACCATCACCTTCTATATTAGTTGCTTCTTCATTTAGATTAATTGTCAAATTCCTTGAAATTTCTGATTCATTCCCCGTGACAACATTATCATCAAGAGTATTCCATATCTCGGATAGAATTTCGTCAACAACATTATCATCCCTGAAAAATAAATTACAATTACATTTTGCAAACTTTGAAAATCATAATCAAGGACCTAGGAAGGCCTGAGGGCCTGAAATATTTTGATTTCAGGCCCTCACAGGGCCTGAAATATTTTTATTTCAAGCCCTCATAGGGCCTGAAATCTTTTGATTTCAGGCTCTCACAGGGCCTGAAATCAGTATATTTCAGGCCCTCACTGGACCTGAAATCAGTATATTTCAGGCCCTTGGAGGGCCTGAATTATATTGATTCAGGGCCTCCCAGACCCTCAAATCCAATGATTTCATCCCTTGTAAGGGCCTGAACTCTTTTCATTTCAGGTCCTGGAAGGACCTGAATTCCTTTTATTTCAGGCCCTCCCAGTGCCTGAAAACAACATATTTCAGTCCCTCCTAGGGTCTGAAATCTAATGATATCATGCACTCACAGGGACTGAGCTCCTTTAATTTCTGGCCCTTCTAGGGCCTGATATGGTAATATATCACCCCTAGGTCGAATTCAAACATTTATTTATCTTAAGTTTAACAAATTTCAGAGAACCCTTATTATGTAATGCATATCATCCTTAGACTCCTCCAAACATAAAAATTGTAGCAAGAGTTGATAAGTATAAAACTAGGTCTGATACCATATCAAAGATGACAATCATACGTACATTACTATTTGTATTTGTTACCAATCTGTTGCTTGCTTTTTCTCCTTCAACACCTATCTTCCTCAGCTGCCTTGATGAATTGAGTTGTGCAAGGTCTAAATATATACGTACTCTCATGATGATTCGACTTGTGCAAGATAGTAATATATATATAGGCTGAGAAAATTTCTACTACCTGTCCATCCGAACCACAAATTCTTATTTTACTTCAAAAGTGATTCGGATGTCTCGAAAATGTGATCAAAAAAGGTATTTTGTGGTGGGAGGGGTATATTAGATAGTTCACTTTAAGTCGTGAGCCCTTTAGTAAAATAGAAACTATGTTACGTTTTTTGATAATTTTTTATTGTTATGTACATCTTTTCATAAATTATCGTATAATTAAACGGATAAACGAAGCTCATGCGACAAGCCACAAAGCATGAGATGACGGTTAACAATCGTGTCGTATGGGACAAGAGAAGAGCTAGGAAGACACGCCATCCCCAAACCACAAACCAAGCCCGCCTTTATGGGTCGTTATCTATCCCATCACACACGCCACCCCCCTCCAATTTTCTCCGCCATAACAATTTTTTTTTTCAAAATTTTTAATTTCTCAAATATTTAAATATCACTCTCAATATTAATGAATTAACAAATAAATTTTATTTAATTGATGATCGATTCAAAAATGTATATGACACGTAAATGAGCAGGTGAATTTCCTATCAAATTTCTACTCCCAACAACTATAATTATTACCAACTGACTATCAATCCAAAAACTATGAATTGATGAATTTTTCTATCATATAAACAAAACCTCATCAAAATTATTTACTAGTCTTCTTTGCTTTACATGGGATTTTTATATAAATCATTATTCAATTTCGCCTAAAAAAAGAATCAACAAATTAAATTCTATATATCAAGATGTAACAAAAATTAAATGACTGATGATTAATCTACAATTTGCAGCTGGTCGTCGACGGAGCTGGGCTTCCGGCTGCGCCGCCGCGGGACCGACCGCGCTCGAAGCTCCCTGGGAGGGACCTTGTTGTCGCCCCACTCCCCGAACCGGCTGTGCTCCGACGAGACGTAGTCGCAGTCCGGGAACGTGACGTTGCCGTATCGGTGCTGGTCGTAGCAGAAGCAGTAGATCATGTATCGCTCCCGGAACCGCCGCATGGCGGCGCGCTTCCGCGGCGTGAGCAGCGCGAAGTCGGCGGACATGAGCTCCTCCACCGACTCGGCGCACCGGTCCGCCGCCTCCGCCGCCAGCTGCCGGATGGGGTCCACGCGGCAGCCGCGGAGGACCAGGTCGCCGAACTCCGCCGCGTACGGCGCGTACCGGTAGTTGATCTTGATCCGCCCGTAGGCCGTGGCCCACGAGCTCCCGTCCCATATGGTGGCGTACACCGACATCGGCTTCGCCGGGAAGTCGCCGCCCATCGCCTCCGTCCTCACCACCTCCCTGATCGGCACCTCGTCAATATAAAACCTGCATGGCACGCCGCGCCGCCGCCGCCGGTCAACACCGCCCGAATCAATTCAAAACGCATCACAAATTAAAAACCAATTAATTACACGATGTAATCGGGCGTCCACAAGATGGAATATCGGTGCGCCGCCTCGGTGGGATCGAAGGGGACGAGGTACCGCTCCTCGCGGCCGCGGCCGGTGCTGCCGTTGCCGTAGATGTTGGTCTGAATCCGCCAGTCCTTCCCCTTCACGTTCCCCAAGAACTCAAAGTCCAACTCATCGTGATTTTTCGGAAACAGGTCCCCATTCGAAGTCTGCAATCAACCAAACGCTAGCTCTCAATCTTTTCTCATCCCATCCAACAGATCGAAATGGGCGTTTTCAGTTACGTAACGCCAACAAATTCGATCGAATAATTAATGATATATATATAAATTAAGAAGAGACGGCGTACATAGAACGCCACGACGACGCCGGCGGTGTAATCTTTTGGCAGCTTGATGGACGCGCTGAAGAATCCGTGATCGTAGAGGTCGGTGGAGATGAAGCCCGAACCTGACGATCGACGGGTTGATTACTCATTAATCAAACGAAATCGATCCTTATGCTTGATCAATTGTATTACCGGAGTAGCGGTTGAGGGTGAGGCGGACGCTCCGGTCGTCGGCGGCGCGGATGAGGTTGTCGTTGCCGAAGAGGTGGGAGAACCCCTCGCTGAAGCTCACCGTCGTCGGCGTGTTGAACCCTGCCACCGCCGCCGCGGCCAGGATGACGTAGGAGAAGAAACCGGCGATCGCACCGGTCGCCGCCATGGCCAGCTGCCTTCGGAATTCCCTTTGCTTGCGACGTATCGTCAAGGACTCTCCCCTTTATGCTCTCGCTTTCTTCTTCGCTTCGCTTATAAAGCTGGGAACTGGAAGATTTTAATTACGACTATGCCACCGAACCGCGTCCCCTTTGACTCCGATTAAACAAATCCTAGAACCGAACCGGTCTTAAATTAACCGGGTCGGTCGAACCGCTCGGCTTTTTTTGTTGATCGGTCGCGACTCACGGCACGCATCGTCACGTGTTCGGAAAGTGACCTGAACCTACTCCGGCTCGGACCCGACCGTGTTGTTGGTTTGAGTTTAATTAGTTTAATTATGAGTGGATTAATTATCTTATCGTTATGAATGAGGGGTGACGTGGAGGAATGGTGCCGAGTAGAGTTTTGAGAAGGAGACAAGATTAAACAGTGGAGAATGTAATGGACATTCCAACGACTGAGTGCAATAGATCGATGATATTCGATTATTCGATAGGTGGCGAATGAGTTTGGCCCTTTACTTGCAAGGGAAAAGATCTTTTGATTCCCTTTTTTTTCAACTTTATATTTGTCATTAAAACCTAATGATTCTTCTATGCGTAGTAGTCGATTCTTATGGGATAGATTGATAACTAACGTATAAGATATTATCATCATGAAATTTGAAAATAAATCTTGACGAAATCATATGCTTATCTTTTCTTATGTATTAGTCATTATTCGGATTAATAATCCTCGTGATTTATTTTCTCCATGTTGATCCTGTGATCGATTGATGAAGACATAGGGATGAATAAATCAACTTTTACGATTTTGTATCATTGTTCATAATTGATATTAGTTCTTATCAATTTATTCATTGTTCATATTTTTCATTTTCTCATTATTGAATAAATTTGTCTTATTTTTCTTTAAAAGATAACTCATGGGATATTTTCTTGTTCTTGTGATATAAAAGTAAAATAGTCATCATCAAGCTAATGAATTTTGATTAATTTTTCAATAAGTTTAGTTGATTGATACTTTTTGACTTTTAGTTGATATATTATGGAAAACACTAAGTTTAACATTGTTAAACTTAAAATAATAGTTATAACAATAATATCTATCACAATCACATGATGGAGGATCATTGGAATTGAAGCACTAAAAATTATCATGAATATATTTTTTATTCTCACTAATAATAATTTTTGGCATTTACTATGTCAATGTATTAGGAATAAATTAATAATTCTGTGGCAAGACAATAATCTTAATCAATAATAAAGTTCTTTGGCGCCTTAACAAACACTCACTACTTGAAAGGTTTGATTGGTTAAGATAAAATTTTGATTTGAATTAATGGTTGAATGATAATTATCTTCTAAAATAGTATGGCTATTTTCTAAGATAAAAAAAACAATGTAAACAAAAAGAAAATACCATAATTCACGAATAAAAAATAATTGCGCAATTATAAGGGATACACTTGTGTAATATAAGCCGCGCGTGTATATATATAGGGGTTAGATATCTACATGACAATCTTGTGTGTGGCTGTGAGTGATGGTCGCACTTGTCAACTGCTCGCTCGATCGTCATCCGGTCATCCGCCTACCCTGAACCCATATTATATCGGGTACGAATGGAAACAGGTCAGGCCAGGTTAGATTTTTTACTTTAATAGGTTAGGTCTGTGTAGTAACAAAATGGTTTGAGCCTGACCTGTGACCTGTTATAGGTTTTGTTCTTGACCTAAGTTTGGCATGTTCAATTGTCTGGTCTGGCCTGCGACCTGTTTACAAAGCCTATAATTTACAACATTTTATATAGGGCAACATGCCAAAGTATGAAACTGGTCGAAAATCATTCTTAACAGATCTTGCATTATGTAGACCTCAAAATATGTCTGACATTATACAGATCTCAAAACATGTCAGACCTACAAATACATACATATGTATCTAATCTTAACAGGCCAGGACAGTCTATCAAGCTTGATAGTCTTTATATTGACCCTGAATCTGGCCTAATAAGAAACATAGGTTTGAAATAACCCTGAGTATTTTCTTATTTCTAAATACGTCAGGCCGGGCCAGGCTAAACACAGGCCAAGCCACAGCCCCTGATAGACCGCCTGGCTTATTTTCATCCCTATAATTGGGGAGGAAAATTAAACTCCGAGAGAGCGGAATCAGATCGCGATGCCCACGGCACAACGTTTTGAATGGATTCAGGGATGCCACAATGTATTAATGTATTTCAATCAATTGAGGCTCTCCTGCCTCAATCAATCGACGCCTCTTGATCGTGCACGTACGGTCAAGCATAAAATTGTCATGGAGTATATATATATCTTGCGTATTTTATCCCTGTGCACTTGTGAGAATCGAATTCAAGCGCTAGATATTTTTATTTTTTATTTTATTTTTTTTAGTGGGTTCGTGCTTAGTCTTTAACTTAATTTTTTTAAAAAAATTAAGTATTTATGGAATATAATATATATATATATATCTAAGATTTATATTTAAAAAAAATTAAATCGCAACGCCAAAATTAAATCCTGACGCTCCGAGGGAGGTGCACGAAAATGAAATCCAGATACCAGGCTTCTACAAAACTAATTTATCTCAAAATTAATTTAAAAATTGATGAAAAATCAAACAAACTTAATATTTTAAATCAAGTACCAAACAAACACGTGGTATAAAATTTGTGCGATATGTGTATCTATACAACGTTATCTTTTTCTTTGTCGATAAGGCAACCGCCCACCCACCGCTATCTGTTATCCACCAACAGCAGGCACCAGCCACCGAGTTCCGTGAGGCACCAAGTCTCGTGGTGTCGTGGGTCCCGCACCCGCGGTTATGCGAGACACGTCAGCGTGGACGATATCTAGGAATATCATTTCTGTTGCCTCTTTCGGTAATCCTAATCGAACGCGTTGAAACTGACCCGGTCGCCGACCCGGGGGTCGGGACCGACGTTCGACACGCGTCGATCCACCATTGGACGTACGAAGGACCTACTGAGAAGAAAAACTATTTGCAAATTTATAATAATTAATTAATTAATTAGAAAATGCGAGAAGAATAGAGAGAGAGAGAGAGAGAGTGTGAGAGAGATGTGAATGGTAGCTGAGCGGGAGCTGTCGACATGCGACGGGGAAGATAAAGGAAAGAAGAAAGGAGAAGGGTCCAGTTTGGCTTGCATTGGATGGAGCTAGCACATCGGATGGATCGGTACGCGACGTCAGGGAAGCATGAGCGCATTGCGGGCGTGGGATAGCTAGCTGTCCTCGTCTCTTGGTCACTTTCGGTGATGGTCCAGGGATTGGGCGAGGTGGTCGATCGCCAATGGCACGACATTGTTGAATATTGTGGCAAAAAGTATTTGGGCCGGTTCGATCTGATGGATGGGTTTAAAAGGGTTGGAATTATAAGGGTATTCATTGACGGAAGATTGAAAATTATAACATCATGTTTGGAAAGTTTTTCAATAATAAAATTTAATTAAATTCTATCAAAAATTAAATTTCATCGAGAATTTAATTCAATTTTTATATTTAGAATGAATAAGTGAATAACAGAATCGAATTGAATTACTTAATTTGGAATCTATCAAATTGAATTCAATTCTTATATATTTAACAATTTATCCGTCATCAATAAAACTTAATATTTTACTAGCAACTTAATCATCTAAATGTCATCGGCACCCACCGCCACTGACGGAGGAAGTGCAACCGCCACAAGGAGCAACGACAACAGCAAAGAAAAGGAGGGCTCACATAGAAAAGAAGAAGGAATCACCGGTGATGACCGAGAGCGATAGCGTCGCACGGTTTGCCTTACACTGTAGGCAACCCGACGTCGCCGCCCCACAACAGAAGATGCACACGAGAAGAGCTCCGACCAAGAGGAGGGTTTCGGCCTCGCGTGTAGAGGAAGAGAAATCAAGTTGGGAGAGGAAGTCGACATGGAAGGTTGTGGGGTGATTTGCGAAGGAAAGATGGGCTATTTTAGTAATTTTTTTTAGAGGAATTGGAATCTAAATTAGACCTTTACTTTCAACCTGTTTAATTTGATGGAATTGGAATTCAATTCTATTTCAATTCCATACAAAAGTTTATTCTAAAGCACGAAATTGAAATCCTTTCCAAACAGGATGTAAGTGTTTGGCTCTTCTCACTGTCAATTGGACTTTGGTTTAATCAAATACAATGATTGTTCTGTGGCTTCACAAGTTCTTCCCATTACTCTAGTCTGCGTTATTTGTTGCTTGTTTGAGGAGATTTGGAATGCATATGGTAGTAAGTGTAAGGACCTTAATTTTAATTATTTCATTCGTTCATAATGTGATGCAGGACCAACCTAAGATGACTGAATTTTTAACGGGTCGTAACTTTTGAGTTGAACTTGGGACTTAAATCAGGTTCTGTTGGTGCTCATGTATACAAAATTTAAAAATCTACGTTTATTATTGAGAAAACTCATAACCATCAAGTTTCGAGCCCAAAATATATTAGGATCCATATGAGTTAAAGTGGGATGAATAACTTCGATCACTTTTCGATTCCTCTTTGTGCTTGTTGTTGAATGTGCAATGGACCTTCAATCAACTTGGATACTAGATGCACTACTTCTTGATTTTACTTAGTATCCATCTCCTTGAGGCAATTAATTAGAGGGTCCACTCCAGCGATCACATTCACTATGAACACTCTCATTCTCGAAAACTTAGAAGTCTCGTACAAGCTTATTCTTAAAAGAATACAACAATAAAAAGCAAACATGATTACAAAAGAAATCGAAAATGACTTTATAATGAAAAACCTTATTTTGCTTGCTTTTTTCTTGATTTGGATTATCTTTTGGTGGTAGAAAATGTAGCAGCACTTTATCTTCAAACGTTCAAGAATTGGCTGCAACAATCCTTCTCAAAATCCCCTTTGGAGTTGATTTTCGCCTAGAAATTGATTGGCTTTACTCACCAATCGATTGTCATGTTAGATCTTATTGTTCGAACTTGCAGAACGACTCTTTTTCACCTGCCCAATCTATTGGTAAGTCATATCAATCGATTGCTGGCTTCCAATCAATTCTAAAGCCTTATGCTTTCCTAAGAAAACACTACCAATCGATTGACAAAGTTGAATTGATTAAGCCAATCAATTTGATAGACTTCTGTTTCCTTGTGAAACTTCTATCAATTGATTACTTTAAGCTCAATCGATTGCTTCAATCAATTTCGGACCCTACTGTGCTCCCGAAATAAGCTCCAATCAATTATTTTGGGTAAATCAATTACACAAATTGATTGCCCAATCCTAAATTCTGAATCCAAGTTTAGGGTTCATCAATCTATTGCTATCTCTCGCCAATCGATTGGTTATCCTAAATTCAACCATTTCAAGGCTGAATTCACGTTTTACTTGGTATTTGATTGACCTCAACTTACCAAGTCTTTTTTGTTAGGATCTTATCGTTTGCTAGAGGGGGGGGGGGTGAATAGCAACTTTCGATTCTTCTTCCTACAATGTTAGCGTGCGCAAGCGGAAATACTAATAACAAAATCAAACAATCGCTAACACGTCACCTTTACGTGGTTCAGAGATAAAGCTCCTACTCCACGGCTGTCCGTAAGGTGGACGATCCCGAGCCGTCAGTGGCTGACTCCCCGGAAGACCTCTGGCAAGCTCGTGTAGCTCCTTGTGGGTGGAGATACCTCGCCACAATTCGGACAACACTCCTGAGCACAAAGACTACTAACTGGCCTTTAACCAAAGCCAATTTCGTCAAGAACTCCCAGCCAAAACCGAGCCCCTTTAAATAGTACTCTAGGCTGATATGACCATTACCAGTCGACTGGTCCTACTCAAATTCGACCGTTACAGCTTAACGTTCAAATTTGAGCCACCATCAGTCGATTGATCCAGGGGCAGTTGATTGACCACCAGTCGACTGGTCCATTACCAGTCGACTGATCTTTTTGTGGTATACACCAGTCAATTGCCCTGGCACCAGTCGACTAATCCACTTCTACACCTAAGGTTTCTCTTGCTCGAGTATATTTCTCTCAGCACTCGAACCCTAGAATTTTCCGAGTACATTTCCCTCAGCACTCGACCCCTCACGACCTGGTTGACTCTTCATCCAGCAGCCTCGATCTGTAGCCTTCAAGCCCTCTTCGACTTTGGCCCTCGTCCCTCAGATGTGCACACAAGCCCTCGGCTTGTCTCCATGTCATCCTTCACGTACTCCTCGAAGTCCGCTTCCCTCGGCTCATCGTCCCTGCTTTGTCCACGGTCCCTCGGATGCACACACAAGCTCACGGTTTGCCTCCATGCCACCCTTCACCGTACCCGAAGACGTCCAACCAAGTCTATGTGTATCCTGCAAACTTACACACTCAAATACACATATCAAATACAAGGGTGAACCTAACTTAAACCATTTGCCCAAATATCAAAACACATGATCACTCCGGACCATAGATTGCCCCAATAATCTCCCCCTTTTTGATGTTTGGCAATACGTTTAAGTTAGAGAAAACAAATAGCAACAACAAAGCTAATAACCATTTGGACTTACGTTGCCAAGGCTTCACCTTGGACCACCAATGCATATGCAATGCAAACATGTATGGATCATATCACAAGGAATTCTCACACCTAACCTCCCCAAGAGTTTAGGACTTTTACCAAAAACGGGCTTTTTAAAGCCTCTCCAAGGCTCTCCCTACATTGGACTTACAAAGACTTTTTAAGAACCTCTTCAAGGTTCCCCTTACGCCACCAATTGAGCACCAATGCTCCCCCTTTATCTAAACTTCCCCTTGACCTAGGATTTCTTGCAAAGGTGTGTTTAGTTTCCCACTTAAACTCAACACTTCTCCCCATTTACCATACATCAACAAGACTCCAATAATCTCGCTTTTATTAGATCCTTTAACCTCTAATGATCATAAACACAGTGTACTAACCTCCCATAAGATTACACACTTATTTTACATCATTTGAACACCTTTCGACTTGTTGAAAAACAATTTCAGCCTTTACTAGTCGACTGGCATCCTGAAAATCCCAATTTTAGCATTTCTGACCCAAATTTAGAAATGCACCATAAATTCCACAAATATCCAAAATTTTTTAAATTTTGTGGAGAGATTTGTGGTACCCATACCTACTTGGGAAAAATACATTCAAACATGTATCTATCACCATTTCCAAGATTGACACAAAACTCAAAACTAACTAAATGGTTCAATTGAACCCTGACATAAAATCCTAGTTTTGACCTCCTCTTGATGTCTCTACCCATACCAAACCACAATGCATCCCTAGCATTTGTTTATAAGGTATTTATATATAAAAAATCATCTTTCATGTTATATGACCCCAATGCCATATTTTCATGCATGAAACTCAAATCCATTGTGCCAAATCCCTTGATTGAAACTTCAAATCCATCTCCACATCCTTTGGCACACATCATGACCCATCTAGACTTTCGAGAGAAATCCTTCCGGGATCCAAAGACCATGGGTCCCAACTTCGCTCCTAGAGCTCCACCTTCAGCTCTTAGCCTTAGCCACCTCCCTAGGTGACTCAACAAACGCTAGACCACACCGGTGTACCTCCGGTGACTCTTAGTCTACAACCTTAAACTTCTTAACCTTGGACCCCTAGTCCTTAGTTAAGACCTTCTTCTTGCTTTTAAATGACATCCCCTTGCCATTTTTGGACTTCTCCTCCTTGCCATAGTTATATGCTACCCTAGCATACTTTTTTTCACTGGCATCGGAGAACTTAAACTGATATCTAACCCCGATCTATCATTGTTGAGTTTTGACCACCCAACAACATATCTAAACCCTTAGATTCAATAGTGAATCTATCTAGGGTCTTTTCTAATTTATCAAGCTTTTCCATTAAAGCTTGACTTTCCCTTTCTAGGTTCTTAAACCTAGAATCAACATGCCCACCTTAGACATTCCTAGACCTACCCATTTGCCTAGGCATCTGTCTTCCCTTCTTGGGATTAATGCCTTGATCCTTAGGTCTAGAGGTTCTAGGTTTATCATGTTGCATGAATTCCCTAGGGTTTTGATATGTAACATTAACCCTATTTTTATCATGATATCTAAAACCAAAACTATGCATGGATAAATAGTTTTCATTATTTCTAACATGCATGGAGGAGTTTAAATTTGAATTATATTTAACCTTAAAGTTAGGGATTACCTCCCTTACCCTTGTAGCTCCTCCTTGATGTGAGCTTTTCTTCTTCTCCTTCTTCTCCTTCTTCTCCCATTTCCTCAAATGCTCTAATTTCTTGAATTCTCCTTTCTTTGACCATTTGGTGTGGTAGTGTCCTAGCTCACTACACGTGAAGCACCTTATATGCTTCTTATCCTTTTTTGATATATCCTTGCAACTCATGTTAATGTTCAAATTATTTGAATTGAGTTTAGAGTTTACCTCCTTTTTCTTACCCAATCGACACTTGTCCTTGTAGTGTCCCTTTTGATTACATCCAAAGCAAATTATGTGATCCTTTGACTTCGCTTTGATGGAGGTGGAAGCTTCTTCTTGCTCCGGTGTCAAGGGTGGTCTCTCCTCCCCTTCAATCCTTGAACTGGAGACCTCCTCTTCTTCCCTTGATGAAGAGGATGATCTTTCACTTAATTGTGCCACTTCACTTGAGGAGATGGATGAATCTTTTTCTTCTTTCTCCTCCTTTTCGGATGTTGAGCTTCTTTCCTCATCCGATTGGTCCTTTGCCTCTTTTTGGACCATTAAGCTCATTTCCTTGGGCTCTTCTACTACTTGAGCTTGTGTAGGATTTTTATGTAAGGCTATCATCTTGCTCCATAGCTCGTGAGCATTTTCGTATTGACCTACATCACTAATTATATCATTAGGAAAAACCTCAAGTAATATTGAAATTACCTTCTCATTTGCCTTCGATTGAGTTTGTTGCTCCTTGGTCCAATATCTTGGTCGAAGCTTCTTCCCATGCTTATCCTTCGGGGCTTCAAATGGATATTTTAGTGTGATCATTCGCTCCCACTCCATATTGAACCATACCTCTATCCGCATCCTCTAATAATCAAAACTCTCTCGGTTGTAAGGAGGTGGAATGTTGATGTCGTCCCCTAATCTTTCTTCGAGCGCCATTTCCTCTAGCTTTTTGCTCTCCTGGCGATTAGTCCGTAGATGAGCGAACCTTTGCTCTGATACCACTTGTTAGGATCTTACCGTTTGCTAGAGGGGGGTGAATAGCAACTTTCTATTCTTCTTCGTACAATGTTAGCGTGCGCAAGCGGAAATACTAATAACAAAATCAAACAATCGCTAACACGTCACTTTTCGTGGTTCGGAGATAAAGCTCCTACTCTACGGTTGTCCGTAAGGTGGAAGATCCCGATCCGTCGGTGGATGACTCCCCGGAAGACCTCCGGCTAGCTCGTGTAGCTCCTTGTGGGTGGAGAAACCTCGCCACAATCTAGACAACACTCCTGAGCACAAAGACTACTAATTAGCCTTTAGCCAAAGCCAATTTCATCAAGAACTCTCAGCCAAAACTGAGCCCCTTTAAATAGTGCTCTAGGCTGATATGACTGTTACCAGTTGACTGGTCCCACTCAAATTCGACTATTACAGCTTAACGTTTAAATTTGAGCCACCGTCAGTCGACTGATCCAGGAGTAGTCGACTGACCACCAGTCGACTCGTCCATTACCAATCGATTGATCTTTTCGTGGTATACACCAGTCAACTGCCCTAGCACCAATCGACTGATCCACTTCTACACCTAAGGTTTCCCTTCCCCGAGTACATTTCTCTCAGCACTCGAACCCTAGGATTTCCCGAGTACATTTCCCTCATCACTCAACCCCTCACGACCTGGTTGACTCTTCATCCAGCAGCCTCAATCTGTTGCCTTCAAGCCCTTTTCGACTTTGGCCCTTGTCCCTCAAATGCGCACACAAGCCTTCGGCTTGCCTCCATGCCATCCTTCACGTACGCCTCAAAGTCCGCTTTCCTCGGCTCATCGTCCCTGCTTTGTCCATGGTCCCTCGGATGTGTACACAAGCCCACGGCTTGCCTCCATGCCACCCTTCACCATACCCGAAGACATCCAACCAAGTTTATGTGTATCCTGCAAACTTGCACACTCAAATACACATATCAAATACAAGGGTGAACCTAACTTAAACCCTTTACCCAAACATCAAAACACATGGTCACTCCGGACCATAGAATGCCCCAACATTTCTTGGTCTAATATTCAGTTATCTGTGATCTATCGGGACTTCCCGTTGCCTAACATCCGGTCAACCTTGACTTACCAGGGCTCCTTCACCAAGTGTTCGGTCCTTCTTGATCCACTTGAATATTCTCTTGTTAACTTTCTCGTTGGACTTTCAATTACCAAGCGTCCAGTCAACCTTTGACCACACTTGGAGTTTCCTCTTATCAACCTTCCTGTTGGACATCCCATCACCATGTACCCGGTCAACCTTTGAGTCACATGGATTTTCGGTTACCAAGTGTCCATTCCTCTTTGACCTACTTAAATTTTTCTCTTGTCAACCTTTGGTTGGACTTCTGCATACAAGTATTCGGACAACCTTTGATCCACTTAAACTTTTCTCGTCTATGCCAAGTGTTCGGTCATCCTTACCCACTTGAATTTTTCTCTTGTCAATTTCGTGTCAGATTTCTGACTTGGTCAAGTATTTGTTGATGCAGTCTGACCCTGATTGTTGTTTTGGTGTTGACACCGATTTTAGTTTAGGTTGATGAGATGATTATGATTAAATCCTGACTTGGAGGGTCAGGTCCTAGCCTGGAGGGCTAGGTGGATGAAATCCTGGCTTGGAGGGTCAGGTCCTAGCCTGGAGGGCTAGGTGGATGAAATCCTGACTTGGAGGGTCAAGTCCTAGCCTGGAAGGCTAGGTGGATGAAATCCTGACTTGGAGGGTCAGGTCCTAGCTTGGAGAGCTAGGTGGATGAAATTCTGACTTGAAGGGTCAGGTCCTAGCTTGGAGAGTTAGGTGTGAAAAGTCCTAGCTTGGAGGGCTAGGTGTGAAAATTCCTAACTCGGAGGGTTAGGTGGATGGAAATCCCGGTGAGTGAAGTGTCCTGGTGAGTGAAGCCAGGTTGACTAAAATCCCGGTGAGTGAAGCCGGGTCTTGGTGAGTGAAGCCAGGTTGACTGAAATCCCGGTGAGTGAAACCGGGTCCTGGTGAGTGAAGCCAGGTTGACTGAAGTCCCGGTGAGTGAAGCTGGGCACGGTGTCTTGGTCCGGGGGCTAAGAACGAGTCAGAGAAAGGCTGGAGGCTTGTTCTCGTGACTTAGAGTAGATTTGACCTTGCCTGGATTGGTCTGGTGATCGATTAGGGAAGTTGGCACGGATTTCCCTCGTGGATCGGTCTGGTGACCGATTCAACTGTGTCCAGACCGATCAGGGAGTACACAGTGAGTTCGGATGCTTACTGATCGACTCCTGATCGGTATAGTGACCGATCAGGGAGCATACAGTGAGTTTTGGGAACCCTACTGATCAGCTCCTGATCAGTCTGGTGACCGATCTGGAATATGTTGGATCGAGAAATGCGAGAGAGGGGGGGTGAATGTCGCAATTCGTTCGGATTAAAAAAAGAGCGGGTGCGCAGCGGAAATAAAAGCGAACACAACAACGCAAACACAGCAGGTTTACTTGGTTCGGAGCCTGGGTCGACTCCTACTCCAAGGCCCACGGTCGTTGACCGTTTTCTGCGGGCAATTCTATAAGTTCGCAAAGTTTACAAATAGATTTTACAATAAGGCAGAATAGTAAACTTTAAATACAACTCTTGTTACCGACGTCCGGTGAAGATTGAAGTTCTGGAGCAGCGGGACGTCGTCGGCTTGAGTTGGCAGCTTTCTGGAGTGTGTCGTGGAAGCAGAAAAGCGTAGAATTGTCGAAGGAAATCGTTGTTCTTTGAAGAGGGTCGAGGCCCTCTTTATATAGGGCAGGGGGCGCCCGACATGCTCGGGGCGCCCTCCACGTGGCTTCTGATCCGGCGTGCTCTCGGTCGTGACTGATCGCTTCGACTTCGGGATAGCAGTTGACTGGGGCGCCCGACGCGCACGGGGCGCCCGATTGACCGGTCAAAGCTTTATCACCGAGGCTTCGCGAGGGTGAGCTGCAGCCGCCTTCAGTGGCGTGGCACAGTGGGCGCCCGAGACACGCGGGGCGCCCGATCTGCGCGGTGCCCGATTTGCGCGGCGCCCGCGACAAGAGGGGCGCCCGACATGCGCGGGGCGCCCCCCAACGCGGTGCTGTCGGAGGTTTACTTCTCTGCTGACTTTGGGTTGACTCTGGGGCGCCCGACACATCCGGGGCGCCCTGCTCAGCTGCGGCCTCACTCCTTTGAGGCCCTCTGAGCTGCAGAAACACAGTCCTTCGGTCCTGCATCCAGGGTTAGTCCAAAATAGCAAATACTAAGTTGATTTTTCACAGCCTTAGCTGTCTTGGTTCTGACTTTGGGTCTCCAAAATGGAGCCCTAGGTCGAACCGACGCCTAATGTTCCCTCGAGGGGAACGCGTCCTCACCTACTCCTCTCGGGAGAATTTACCTGGTGCCAACCGGCTCCTCCAGTTGGACTTTTGCCTGACGGTCCTTTGTCAGGTCTTGGATACCGGCAGTCCTTCGCCAGTTGCCTAGCAGTCCTTCGCTAGGGCTTTGATACTGGCAGTCCTTCGCCAGTTGCCTAGCAGTCCTTCGCTAGGGCTTTGATACTGGCAGTCCTTCGCCAGTTGCCTAGCAGTCCTTCGCTAGGGCTTGGATACTGGCAGTCCTTCGCCAGGTGCCTAGCAGTCCTTCGCTAGGGCTTTATATCCTAGCAGTCCTTCGCCAGGTGCCTAGCATTCCTTCGCTAGGACTTTGTCTCTGCACACTTGAGTAATATTGTTAGATCACAAACAAACTTAACTTTGAATCCTTTGCCAATATCAAAACAAGGTTCGATATGGTGCTTCCTGCACCAACAGAATACTGTTCAGATCATTCTGGTGAACAATCAAGTGTCGCGGACTCCGCCTTATAACCAATCAGGCTGGAGCCTGATCGGTCAGAGAGCTTGCTGATCGGTCAGCAAACCGATCAGGGCACAGCCTGATCGGTGTGGTGACCGATCAGACCCTTGTGGCTGCGAAAGCTAGGAGTCCCAGCAAAGTTGTGGATTGGTCAGTTGTGGATCGGTCCGGTGACCAATCCACCATCCCTGGATCGGTCTGGTGACCGATCACTTTAATTCAAACGCGCTGTCAGACGCTCTGATCACGTCTGACCGCGACTGCTTTCTCTGCTCTTAACTTCTGATTGTTTGATTCTCTGTTGATTTGCTGCCCTAATGAGCTGCTAAGTGTGCATGTGACTCAGGGATCATCCAAGGGGAGTCAAACGAAGGCTTTTACTACAGCAGGTTTGGCTGTTTGCTTCCGCAGGTTATAACGTCTTCTGGCGTGAGCTGCAACGGCTGAGGAGCTGATGACCTGGGGCTCAACTGGAGGGGATTCAGTGAGTCCATAGGAGGTCAGGGTAGCTGGCTGTTGCAGGTGAGCAGCTGGGAGCTGCTGCAGAGGAGCGTGTGACCTGGCGATGGAAGCAGGATAAGCCGTGGAGTGGAGAAGGAGCGAAGAAGTTTTTTTTGAGTTCTCCACAACATCGAAAGCTTTATTGAATCATCTGTGTGCACTACTGTGAATCACTTGAAGCGATCTCTTGTGAAGCTGTAACCTTGAGTTTGTGGAGGGAGTCGCGAGTGGATCAGCAAGCGAACTAAGAGCTGGGAGCTCTTGCGTTGGTGGCGCTGTGCTGTGCTCGGTGATCTGCTCTCTCATTTCTCATCCTTGTGCTTTGCTAGCAATCTGTAAGATCCTTCTTGTTGTCTCTGTGCTTAATTTCTGATTCATTTGAGACCATTTGTGTGGAGAGGTTTCTCCACCGAGAAGGAGGATTTGATATCCGGATTTCTAGGGCTTGATCTGCCGACGATCAAGGGATCGCCCACCTCACGGGCACGCCAAGGAGTAGGGGCAAGTTATCCCCGAACCTTGTATATTCTTGCGTTAGAGTTTTTGCTTGATACTTAGAGGATTTGATATCCGGTTTGCTGTCAAGGAAGGTTTTTCCACTCCTAAATATGCCGAGGGAAAAGAGATGGACTTTTCAAGTTGGTTGACAGATCAAATTCGGAAAGGTGAATCCGATGCGAAAGCGGTGGTAACTTTGCAATGCGGGTTGACCAAGGACCAACTAATCAAGGTTGGTCCCTTCACAAGTGCTAAAGACCTATGGAGCAAGATCATTGAGCTCCATGAAGGCACTCATGAAACCCGAACAGCCAAAAAGGACCTCCTTCTCAGCCAACTTCAAAACCTTTTCATGGAAGAAAACGAAAAGGTAAGTGAACTCCATGGAAGATTCAAAGAGATCCTCAACGGCTTGCACTCCATCAATGAAAAGTTGGAAAATCGAGATCTTGTAAGGTATGTCCTTAAATCATTTCTTAGGAACGCCTTGTGGTCACCCATGGTGGATGCTTACAAGGTTTCCAAGGACTTATCTTTTGTTAAGTTAGAGGATTTGTTTTGTGAGATGGAGCTACACGAGATCTCTAACACAAGCCCAAAAGAGAAAGGGTTTGTTTTAGTGGCAGGTGACAAAAAGAAAAAGAAGAATGACAAGGAGGAGGAGGAAAGCCACTATCACGTGGCTCTCGTGGCCTTAGAAGAGTCATCCAAGGAGAGTGACAATGAATCAAGCTCCTCAACCGCGCCTTCATCATCTTCAGATGATGAACAGGTAATCTCTCCCGAGTTGGATAAGTGCTATAGAATAATAGCATGCCTAACTAAGTTGCTTAAGAAATCTAAGGCAAAAGTTAAATCATTAAGATTAGAAGTAGAGGAATTGAAAACCTCTAAGGATGAGGTAATTGATGACTCACATGATAAGTCCCTTGAGAATGAAAATAAGGACTTAAAGAGCAAAATTGAAAATCTCAAGAATATTCTTGAGAAGTTTTCAACTAGCTCTAAAACATTAGACATGGTACTAAATTCCCAAAGGGCAGTTTACAACAAGGCCGGTTTGGGTTGCCAACCTAAAAAACCTAGTGTCATATCACTAATGTCTAGAACACATTTTAGATCACAAAATAAGTCTATGGTTCAAAAAGCTAGAAAGAAAATGACTAAGACATGGGTGCCAAAGTCTTTCATTGTATATGCCTTAGGTCCCAAAATTTGGGTACCTAAAACTTCCATATTTCGAATTGTATAAGCATTGTTTGAGGGGGAGCATCTATCAACATGGGAGGTTGATATTTGGTGCTCCAAACCTATGACTGAGGAAAAAATTGTCATTCACATGGTTGGTTATGGAAAATTCGAATTAAATGCTTTGAGCTTCATTGTCTTAGTTCTTATAACAAGATGATCCCTTAGCTAGTGATTTATGAAATCTCATTTGGGAAATAAGGAAACTTATCATGCAACGAATGATAGTATATCCATGCTTCAAAATAAATAAACAAGTTTTGAGAAAAAAATATTCACATCAATGGTTTAGGTTGACACATAACTTACTCTTGCCATGGATTGTTTAGGATAATTAGGTTTATTGTTGCAATTTATGTTTTCCTGCAATTCATGGTTTATGATATACCTTATGTCAAGCCTAAAGAGTCCATTTTCTTGTATGTGTTATACAACATGAATGCATGCTAAAGAACAAGGATTAACACATAGTTTGTACTAATAAGGCATCACCAAACAAAGAATATGAGCTTAAGGTTTAGGCTTAAGTTTTTCTTAATATTTTGGAGATGAACTTAGTTGAATATGCCATGATCTTACTGTTTGTGTGATTAACCTTAATGTATGATACCAATTTTGTTTAAGAATAGCATGCTCACATAGTTCATGATGTTTCAAGTTCCGTGACTTGTTTTGTTTTCCCACTTGACTGATATCAAACCTAATGTCATCCATATGCCTAATATTAATTGGATGACTAAGGTATTAGTACTTAAGTATAGATTGGATTATCAAGATTGTTAGGAATAAACAAGAACATACTTAGAACATAACTGACCATTCAAACCTAGTGTTGGTACTTTAATCCATAGAAATTCTTGATTATTGATATGAAATGAAGCCTAGTTAAGGGACCCAAATCAGATTGCTTGTTTTGATTTAATGAATTATGGTTAATGGAACTCATTTAGGGAGTAAATCTGATTGTATTAGGGATTAGAGTGATTAAGAGTTGAAACGAACTTATTTTGAAATTGATCAGTTTCAGAAAACATTCTGTATCAGACCTGATCGGTCCACCGACCGATCAGGACTCACCTTGATCGGTCAGATGACCGATCAGATCAACACTGATCAGAGGTATCAGACTACTCCTCAGTCCGATCCCATTTCATCAAGTTGTATCAGATTACCTGATCATACTGATACATACAAATCTGATACAAACCAAGTACAATTGAAACATACTTGATCCTCCATTGGTACAAACCTGGTACTAAGTAAGTACAAGTTTGTTCAAATGTTCAAAGAAGGATAGGAATTTTTAAGACCCTTGATTCTCATAAATTTTTCTGAAACATCAAGTATTAAAATGCTGATTTGATACAAACCTATGTTGGAATGTTCAAATTCATAAGAAAGGGTTTGTTGAGTCATGACTCTTGTTCTTAATGTCGTGTTTCAGAAATGTTTCTAGAATGTCGAATATCAATGGAGTCTACACCCTTGTTTTAGAATGCAAATTGTTAATGCAGTCTGATCAGGAACGTATCAGAGTTTCAGAATTTTTTTAAAAATTTGATCGCTCCCCCGACTAATAAGAAATAGTTCTGTATCAAATAATCAACGAACCTGATTGGTCCGGAGACCAATCAGGATTATATGTCAGATACAGATGCATTCTTTACTTGACATATGAAACATATATAGGATCGGTGCCGTCGATAGAGGGGGGGGGTGAATATCGACCGTGAAAACCTTCGTAAGAAAATCGTAGACTTTCGAATCTTCATTCTAGACTCAGAGCGTTAGTGCAGTGGAAAATAAACAGAACGAAGAAAACAACAACCAACACAGATTGCACGCGGGATTTTTACTTGGTTCTCGACCCCCTAGGGTCAGTACATCCAAGGCCTATGCACAGGAACGCCCGTCCACTATTGGTCTCCTTCCTGGACTTTCCGGAGGCGGAGAAACCCGACTTACAGTGCAAGATTACAATCAAAAGATAAATAAATTGAATGCGGAATAAAATCAAACCGAACAAACAAGATCTGAAACTCGGCCGATCTGGACCTCCGAAGTGCCGCGCACTTCCTCCTGGAGCCTCCCGGTCGTAGAGACTCGTCTTTAGCGCGTTGTCGTCAGTCAGAGTGATCAGAATGGCACTTGGTAGTTATTGTTGAAGCAGAGGGGTCGAAGCCCCTTTTATAGCACTCCTGGGGGTGCCCTGGATGTCGGGGGCGCCCCGATAAACTCGGTCAAACCTTATCCCCGCATCGACCTCGCCGCAACTGATAAAACCTTTGACCAGGGTGCCCCAGACCTCCCAGGCGCCCTCATGAAGGCTTATCTGTGTTTTGGACTCGAACAACAAATACAGGTTTGAACCCGGGCACCCCGGACCTCCCGGGCGCCCCGCTTGAGGCCTATTCTGCTTACCACACAACACTTGCTTTTTCCTTCTTTAGCTTGGGCGCCCCCACTGATGGGGGCACCCTGCTTCATAGCCTCCAGCCCTTATTTTTTCGCCTGCTTTGTCTTCCAATCTTGGTACCTGCAAGATACACAAACACAAAGCCCATATACATATAATCTTAACCTTAAGGACTTGGTTCTGACTTCAGATTTCCACGAAACCCTAGGTTGAACTGGCGCAAGTTCCCACCCCCGAGAAGGCGCCTTTCACCTACTCCTTTCAGGAGACGGTTGCCACCCAGTCCTTCGGGTGGACTTTTGCTTAGCTTCCGATACCTCCGGACCTCGAGACGCCCAAACCCTGACCCGTCTCTACTCCTGTCCTTAGTCATCGCTCAGCTAAGTTGCTCAGTCCCTCGGACCAAGACTCCGTGCCCAAACCCAGGTCCAGGACTTAGGTGCCCAACCCTTGGCCAGGTCTTCGTGCCCAATTCCCCGAACCAGGTCTTCGGTGCCCAACCCTCGGCCAGGTCTTCTGGCCCAGTCCCCGACCAGGACTTAGTGCCTACCTTTCGAGCAGGTCTTCGGTGCCCAGCCCTTGCCAGGACTTAGTGCCCAATCCTCGATCAGGACTTAGTGCCCAATTTCCTGAACCAGGACTTATTGCCTAGGTTTACTAGGACTTGCTTCCACTTTGGTTACTCCTCTCTTAACTCCCCTTTGTCTGTTCAATGTATCACTAACTTAAGTCTATTGTCAACCATTAAAACTCTTAAAGGAGAACATCATTGATGCAACTTGCACCAACAATCTTCCCCTTTTTGATGTTTGACAATATCTTAAGTTGGATTGGCTGAAGGGACTAACTTACTATTCTTGGGATAAAAAACAAAAAAATGGTATAATTTTTGAAGCTACATTTTTTATCTTTGGGAGAAAAAAAAATTCTAACTTAAGCACACCTCTCCCCCTTTGTCATACATAAAAAAAACCAAAAAAATACTTGCACCAACAATGAAAACCTTTGGTTCTTTTTGAAAATATTTAGTGCAAATTTTTGAAAGCATTGTATTTTGAATGATATATTGCATTTTTGAAAAATGCATAATTTTGAAAAATGCTATGTGCTTTGAAAAGTACAAGTACTTTGAAAATTATTATGATCTTTAAAAAAATGCAAGTACTTTTGAAAGATTATGTAATTTTTGAAAAATATAAGTACCTTTGAAGATATATGCTAGTACATTTTGAAAAATGTGTGAACTTTTGAGGACCCAATATTTTACTTGACTTTGTTTATCTTCCAATCTGACACCATCCTAGGAAACCTTGTTGACTACAAGGACATTTCCTAAGTGTCCTGGAAATTCTCCAACCCAAGTAAATATTATTTCAAAAATAATTTCATAAGTCACACAAATTCTGAAAAATAGATTAATAGTATTTTGAAAGACTTAGATTTTTAGCAAGATTTTGAAGATATGAAAGCATGTTATTAAATAATTCTTTTAATTTGACCTCCCCCTAAACTTGACTCCGTCCTGGGAAGCTTGTTGACCATAAGTACTTTTCCTCTGAGTCTTAAGGTTTGATTCAAATCAAAAGAATAATCTAATAATTTTCAACATAAATAATGTAAAGCTTGTCAGAAGTTTGACTCAGACTCCCCCTAAATCTGACACATCATGGGAGTCTTTTTAGATTATGAAGTGGACCTTCCTCTGTGTCTTTAGGGTTTATCAAAATCAAATGATAATTTTCAGGTAGATAAATTTTGAAATCACAATTTGGAAAGATGATAATTTTTAAAGTGTAAGCCCTTTTTTGAAAACATGTGATAGAAATTGATGCGCAGTTTTCGAAAAGTCTTTTCAAAAAAAATTTAAAGAGTGAAACCACTCCCCCTGTACCTGACATCGTTTGACTCTATCTAAGTGCCTCAAGGAACTTTAGTGTTGTCCTAAGAGGCTTGTGTCTAATTGAGTGAGTCAAACAATTTTGAAAAGATATACTTTTGAAAAATGTATAATATGTATAGTCAATCAGACAAGCATGAATTCCATAAAAACATTATTATGTTGAAGTACTATTTTGAAAATATATTTTTAGGAAAATATTCTAACAATTTTGAAAAACAATTTTTAAAAAAATATTTTTCAATTCATTAGTCCTTAACATCTCACCCATTTTAGATGTATCCATACAACAAGCATGGTTGCCTTATAGATGTATTGTGAGATGCTTGAATTATTTTTATTAATTTATTATTAACTCTAAGATTTAATTGAAGCTTGTGTTAGATTTGAGTTTGACAAAAAGTAATTTGAATTTGAATTTCAAAAATTGGCTTCCAGGTCTTGGCAAGGCACTAGGCCTCTTTGGCCGTAGCCTTATTGGATCATCAACCCTTTCCTTGACAAAGCCTTTTAATGAAATTTTATTTTCAAAATAACTTTTTGAAAAATTCTGGTCTAACTAGTTTGGGTCTTGGATCGGTAGCTTCGGCTAGTTTCACCAGTCTAAAGAGACCAAGTAGTGTATACTTGACCTTATTAGAAGAGGCTTCCCTAACGTACTATCATCTCACCGCCACCCAATACTAGGTTGATCAAGTTTTAATTATTCTTTTTCCTATAGTCGTTCTAATATATGCATAAAATTTAAATATGAATGACATGTCATATAAAAAGAAGTAGCAAATGCATGGCATGACAATTATGCATGAGTCAAACAATTCAAATTATTTTATTTAAGTTTCTAAAAATGTATCACATTCCCGATTTGATACATGTCGTGTGAACCCGCGAATATGTCAACCTATTTTGACATATTTAATTTTATTAAATTAATTATTGCGGTTTGGGTAGGATTTTATTTTAGTTCGAGTTTAAGTTCATCAAGATTTAGTTGGATTCAAGTTAATTGAAGTTGCATTAATTAGAAATTAATTAAGGTTGAATTAATTTAAGTTCGAATTAATTCAGGTTTAAATTAATTTAGATTTACTTGAATTAATTTGAATTTAATTAAGATTTAATTTGAATTTAATTAAGATTTAATTTGAATTAAATTAAGATTTAATTTGAATTTAATTAAGATTTAATTTGAATTTAATTTGAATTAATTGAATTTATTTGAATTTATTTGATTTAGTTGAATTATTTGAATTAATTGAATTTAGTTAAGATTTAATTTGAATTTAATTAAGATTTAATTTGAATTAATTGAATTTATTTGAATTTATTTGAATTTATTTGAATTAATTGAATTTATTTGAATTAATTTGTTTTATTAATAATTACGGATTTAAGTTCATCATTTTCATTATTTCGAAAATTTCTGCTTCATCTTTATCTATCTTTTCAAATTTTTCTAACAATTCAGATTTATTTGAACCTTTGTAATTTTTATTAATTATGACCTTGATCTTAGATAGTTCCATATCTCCTTATCCTCAAAATTATATCTTTTGGTATCCTCAAAGTAGGAGGAGTAATTTGGGCCACTAGTTAAGGTTTTGTAATAACTTTCAAGATTATCTATAGTTAAGTTATTATCTAGGAGAATTTCATCTTCAAAATTATCTTCAGAGATAATATCTTCAGAATTAACTTCTGGATTATTTTTAGAATTTTCAAATTCGAATTTAGAGTTATACAACGGATTTTCAAATTTGAATTCATAATTATCTAAAGGATTTTCAAATTTAGGATTATCCTTAAGATTTTTTTAATTCAGATTTATCCTTAGGATTAAATTTGTCTGAATTAAAATTATCAGATTTATCTGAATTAAAATTATCAGAATTACAATTATTAGAATTAAAGTTATGATAATTTATTTTAGAAATTACTGAATTGATGTTCTGGATTAAATAATTAATTTATGATATTTTAGTCATATCTGCATTTTCTAATTTGACATGCAAAACATTAATTTTACTATGCAAAAAATCTAATTTATCAGAAAAATTATCTAAGTTATCAAAAGACAGTGTAGGAATTTTGTAACTTTTCGGAATATAAATTTTACGTACCTTTGTCGGACATTTGTTCTTGTAGTGTTCGTATTTTCCGCACTTGAAGCATTGTACGTGATCTTTGTTTTTCCGGACTCTTGGCGCTGGTGCCCCCTTTGCCGCCGGTGGTGTAAACCGAGTCTTACGAGTAGGGCACTGATTTTTATAGTGCCCTCTCTCCCTGCATGTGAAGCACGTAATATGAAATTTAAACACAGACATTTAAATAAAATATACCTGATTCACCCCTGGGTTCCCCCTCAACTCCTGGCGTCGTTGATCCGTCGGCGGTTGGTCCGGTGAAGAGAGGCCTGCTCTGATACCAATTGTAGGATCGGTGCCGTCGATAGAGGGGGGGTGAATATCGACCGTGAAAACCTTCGTAAGAAAATCGTAGACTTTCGAATCTTCGTTCTAGACTCAGAGCATTAGTGCAGCGGAAAATAAACAGAACGAAGAAAACAACAACCAACACAGATTGCACGCGGGATTTTTACTTGGTTCTTGACCCCCCAGGGTCAGTACATCCAAGGCCTATGTACGGGAACGCCCGTCCACTATTGGTCTCCTTCCCGGACTTTCCGGAGGCAGAGAAACCCGACTTACAGTGCAAGATTACAATCAAAAGATAAATAAATTGAATGCGGAATAAAATCAAACCGAACAAACAAGATCTGAAACTCGGCCGATCTGGACCTCCGAAGTGCCGCGCACCTCCTGGAGCCTCCTGGTCGTAGAGCCTCGTCTTTAGCGCGTTGTCGTCAGTAAGAGTGATCAGAATGGCACTTGGCAGTTGTTGTTGAAGCAGAGGGGTCAAAGCCCCTTTTATAGCACTCCTGGGGGCGCCTTGGACATCGGGGGCGCTCCGATAAACTCGGTCAAACCTTATCCCCGTGTCGACCTCGCCGCAGCTGATAAAACCTTTGACCAGGGTGCCCCGGACCTGCCGGGTGCCCTTATGAAGGGTTATCTATGTTTCGGACTCGAAACAGCAAATACAGGTTTGAACCCGAGCGCCCCGGACCTCCCGGGCGCGCCGCTTGAGGCCTATTTTGGTTACCACACAACACTTGCTTTATCCATCTTTAGCTTGGGCGCCCCCACTAATGGGGGTGCCTTGGATGCATGGGGGTGCCCCCACTGATGGGGGCGCCCTGCTTCACAGCCTCCAGCCCTTGTTTTTTTCGCCTGCTTTATCTTCCAATCTTGGTACCTGCAAGATACACAAACACAAAGCCCATATACATATAATCTTAACCTTAAGGACTTGGTTCTGACTTCGGATTTCCATGAAACCCTAGGTCGAACCGACGCAAGTTTCCACCCCCGAGAACGCGCCTTTCACCTACTCCTTTCAGGAGACGGTTGTCATCCAGTCCTTCGGGTGGACTTTTGCTTAGCTTCCGATACCTCCGGACCTCGAGACGCCCAAACCCTGACCCGTCTCTACTCCTGTCCTTAGTCATCGCTCAGCTATGTTGCTCAGTCTCTCGGACCAAGACTCCGTGCCCAAACCCTAGGTCCAGGACTTAGGTGCCCAACCCTAGGCCAGGTCTTCGTGCCCAATTCCCCGAACCAGGTCTTCGGTGCCCAACCCTCGGCCAGGTCTTCTTGCCTAGTCCCCGACTAGGACTTAGTGCCCACCTTCCGAGCAGGTCTTCGGTGCCCATCCCTTGCCAGGACTTAGTGCCCAATCCTCGATCAGGACTTAGTGCCCAATTCCCTGAACCAGGACTTATTGCCTAGGTTTACTAGGACTTGCTTCCACTTTGGTTACTCCTCTCTTAACTCCCCTTTGTTTGTTCAATGTATCACTAACTTAAGTCTATTGTCAACCATTAAAACTCTTAAAGGAGAACATCATTGATGCAACTTGCACCAACAACATATACATGTTTGACCATGATATAATTCTGTATATATTTTCATACAAAATTCAATCATACCTTTGTTGTTTTGGGATAACCCCTAGGATTGAGGGGGAGGTTTTAAACTTAACAACCACTCTAGACCCTTTTCGGTGTTTGACAAAGGGGGAGAGTGTGGTTGGTTAAGTTTAGGACTATTACGAGTTTAACTATTGTAGGGGGAGGATCCTGATTCTCCTACGGTTCTGAAATTTAAGAAAATTGATTTCAAATCCCTAAACTTAAAATTGGGTTGTCAAACAACAAAAAGGGGGAGATTGTTGATGCAGTCTGACCCTGATTGTTGTTTTGGTGTTGACACTGATTTTAGTTTAGGTTGATGAGATGATTATGATTAAATCCTGACTTGGAGGGTCAGGTCCTAGCCTGGAGGGCTAGGTGGATGAAATCCTGACTTGGAGGGTCAGGTCCTAGCCTGGAGGGCTAGGTGGATGAAATCCTGGTTTGGAGGGTCAGGTCCTAGCTTAGGTGGATGAAATCTTGACTTGGAGGGTCAGGTCCTAGCTTAGGTGGATGAAATCTTGACTTGGAGGGTCAGGTCCTAGCTTGGAGAGCTAGGTGGATGAAATCCTGACTTGGAGGGTCAGGTCCTAGCTTGGAGAGTTAGGTGTGAAAAGTCCTTGCTTGGAAGGCTAGGTGTGAAAATTCCTAACTCGGAGGGTTAGGTGGTTGGAAATCCTAGTGAGTGAAGCCGGGTCCTGGTGAGTGAAGCCAGGTTGACTGAAATCCCGATGAGTGAAGCTGGGTCCTGGTGAGTGAAGCCAGGTTGACTGAAGTCCCGGTGAGTGAAGCTGGGCACGATGTCTTGGTCCGGGGGACTAAGAACGAGTCAGAGAAAGGCTGGAGGCTTGTTCTTGTGACTTAGAGTGGATTTGACCTTGCCTGGATCGGTCTGGTGACCGATCAGGGAAGTTGGCATGAAGTTCCCTCGTGGATCGGTCTGGTGACCGATCCAGCTGTGTCTGATCGGTCTGGTGATCGATCAGGGAGCACACAGTGAGTTCAGAATCTTACTGACCGGCTCCTGACTGGTCTGGTAACCGATCAGGGAGCATACAGTGAGTTTTGGGAACCCTACTGATCAGCTCCTGATCGGTCTGGTGACCGATTTAGAATACTATTCAGATCGTTCTGGTGAACGATCAAGTGTCGCGGACTCCACCTTATAACCGATCAGGCTGGAGCCTGATCAGTCAGAGAGCTTCCTGATCGGTCAGCAGACCGATCAGGTCCTTGTGGCTGCGAAAGCTGGGAGTCCCAGCAAAGCTGTGGATCGGTCCGGTGACCGATCCACGATCCCTGGATCGGTGACGGGCCCAAAATATACTGTCACAAATGTGGGTCCATCAAATTTAAATATATAAATGAATGAAATGCTGGAAACCCTTTTACAATCAAAAACTGAAAATGTAATATAGGGGCCACAGGTCGTATTTTTCTCGGGGCTAGTTGAGGTTTATTTGATTCGCGCTTGTATTTGTGTCGTTTGTGTTTTCGGGTTTCAAATAAAGATTTGGGTTTGGGTTAAATCGGAAATGAGAATGCAATAAGATATAAGATGCATGCCACCTAAAACTTGATACACAATCAAATAGGCAAGCTGAGATGCAAAAGCAAACTGATGCAACAACTGGAAATTACAAACTGCACATTGAGTTGTTAATTGAAACAAGAACGAACCAGACTACAACCAATGGAAACAAGTAAATGTGCAGCAATAAGCCGAATGCAAGGTTCAGGAACAAAGGAATGCAGAAACAGAAATTTGGAAGCCAGCTGATGTGCAGAAGTATCTGATGCAGAAACGAAATCTGCAAACTTCATAAATTGAAGCAGAGATGCAGTCAAATTGAGTGAAAAATCAAACACATCAGCTTAGTGCAAGAACGCAATTTTGATGATCAGGTAAGATTAGAGAAGCTGATGCTTATCTGGGCACAATCTCAGCAATAGTGAGCTGAAACCTTGCTGAGTTAGAACTGATATGCAACAAATGAAACCCACACGCAAGAAAATTGAGATGAATGGCACAAAACAGTGTTCAGACAGGATTTAGAAAATCTAAGGTTCACTTGATACCATCTTCAGAAGCTAATAACCAATTCTACAGGAATGTAACCTAATTCGCAGAGATGGAGCTCAATTTTTCAGAAACAAGATTGATACAAATTAGTAGGATCCAAATGCAGAAATTGAGATGACTTGTGCAGAAATTGATGCAGAGTTTCAAAAACCTCCTGCTGAAAATCAGCAAATTGATTTCAGATTCCACCCAAACAACTTAGGTCAAGTTTTCTAGTCTAGTGTTCAGGTGAAATTTAGTCATGCTACTGTTAACTTGGTACGGGTTCAGAAGTTATTCACTCAAACCTTGCAGCTGTGAAAATCAAACTGCTGCGCAGCTCAATGAAGCTAACTGCAGAAATATAAATCAAGTTGCAACAAACTGGTATGTATGAATTTACCTTGACTACTATATGAATGAAACACGTTGCAATGTAATGATCAGAAGGAAAACTACACTTCAGGCACGTTGCAGAAATTTCGAAGAAAGAAGTGCAGTCACTTATGGGAATGCATAATCTCTAATCGAACTGATGCAGAGATTGATTTCAGAATTGCAAAAAGTTGGACTGCAGGAATTTCAGAACCAAGTGCAGAAATCAGAAATGAAGGGACTGAATGTTGAAGCTATTGCAATAGTTCTCTAACCAGAAAAACTCTTGATGAGCTGTAATGAAAATTGCAGATACGAGCTGGAAAAATGCAGAATCGATACAGACCTTGCTGACTGTAAAACTGGAACGCAGGAAAGAAAAGGGCTGATGTGAATGATGCAAACAGATACGCATCAATTGATATCAAATGCAGTGTAATTAGAGCAGGTTGCAATGTAAGTTCAGAAGAAACTTAATGCTCAGAATCAAGTTAGAAAAGAACTAATGATACGCAGCAGGTTATCAGAAAATCAGAAATGAACTTTGGCACGCAAGAAAAAGAAGATTGATACGCAACAGTAAAGCATAAAAGAAGTTAAAATGAAGTGTAACTACTCATTAACAAGTAACTAAACTAATTAGACTGAAGAATTAAAACAAACTACAGCAGAAACACATCTAAAAGCTACTTAACTAATCTGAAAATTTCAGAAACTGCTGATACGCAGCTGCAAAAAACAGGGGATCTGATACACGAGCTGGAAAACCGAAAATAAAACTGAATTTAAAGAGATTTTGCACTAAACAAACTCATTAACTACTGAGCTTGAAGATTGAGACCTAATTTAAGCAGAAACAAGTAGTAAACGAAATTACAGCTAATGAAACAGAAAATTCAGTAACGAAACATTTCAGAAATGAAACTACAGCTACGAAACATGAGTTTAAACCAATTAAACTACTCCTCAATCCTCCCTAAGCTCAAATTCTTCTTGGTCGTCAAGCAAGAGCCGGCTTCGAACCCCTAGGCACAACAAATCAGTGGAATTAAGCTTCAATTCATCAAATCTGCTTAAACTACTTCAGCTGGGAGAATTCCAATCCAAATGCTTCAATCTTCGTTTGTGGAGCTGCGATGGTGATTTGGAAACAACCTGAGGTCACCTGAGAACCCCTACAAGTGCCTCAGATCATCGGAAATGGATTGTGGCGAAGATCTCAGTGCTCGGACCACAGAGATTGTGAAACCCTTAACAAGCTCTGTCCGGATGAAATTTGAGAAGAATTCTTGATCGATGCCTTCTTCCAAAGATTCAGATGATGAACTGCAGTTGGAATTGAGGGGTCGCACCCCTTGGATGAAGAAATTGCGGAAGAAAACTAAAACTAGCTGAAGAACTCAGTTGCGGCGAAGAAGACGCGACGCTGAGAAATGTGGCTGCGTTTTGATTAAATAGGAACAAATGGACGACTCAGATTAATCGGAGGAGACCCTGCAAAACAATGTAATACCTCTCTCAAGCATTCAGGGTCAGAAAGAAATAAAATGATATCAGTCTCTGCATAAAATGAATCCAAATCTGCTTCATATTCAATTAAATCAAATTCTGGTGCCTCAATGAAATTTTCAAAATTATTTCCTACCAAATTTGCATCCAGATACTCATCACACATAAAGCAATCAATTTCTGGCTCATCAATAGAAATTTCACAATTATTTTCCATCCAGGGTGTATCATGCAATGTATCACAGCCAATCAAATCAATATCAGGTATCTCCAAAAGTCTTTCACATTCATTTTCAGCATAAGACATAACAAGAGATTCATCAAAATAAATAACATCAAATTCAGGCACTTCTAAAAAATTTTCACTATCCATATCCACAAAAGATGTATTAAGTGATTCATCATAAAAAACAACATCAATTATAGGTGCCTCTAAAATTATTTCACCACCCATATCTACAAGAGATGTATCAAGTAATGCAGTACGATCAATAAAATCAATGTTTGGTACCTCTATTGGATTTTCACAAACAATTTCTACACAAGGTATATCAATAAATTCATCAGAATCAATAAAATCAGTACTAGGTACCTCACTGCATTTTTCTGAACAAAGAGGAGAAATACTTACCTGAGCGTGCTGGATAATACCTGAAGGTGTATCTGTGGTCTCCTCCTGGTCATGTTCATGCTCCTCTTCAGCCTTAGGTTCTGGTGGACAATCAACTGGTGATCCTTGGGTGCTTGCTTCCACCGTGCAAGTCCCTACACTTTCTGGTTCATCCTCTGAGTCTTGTGGTGGTCCCTGGGGCTTAGTGCAATCCCCTACACCTATGGAATCATCTCCTCTGCATGCTTCTCCTGTAATATCTGCAACAACAGTGTCAGAAAAATTAGGACCACTAATAACATAATCATCAGAAAATAAAAATCTAGAATGGTCCTGTGGAGCTTCAATTTCTTCTTCTGGAGCTGAAAAATTTGGAATTGGATTTTGAATAGGAGTCTCCGGAGGAATGCATGCTCTAGGTGCCCAACATTTGATGATTACATCATCTTCTTCTTCTAAAATTGCGAGATCCATTAAAGAAAGATTTGGCCCTGCACTAGGGTCACCTTGAACTTGCATTTGATTCATTTGACTAGCAATTTGTCCAACGCCTCTTTCTATGTCTTGAAGCCTTTGCTGCTGTTGATGATATTGTACAACTAGTTGATAAATTTCCTCCATTCTTTGTTGTTGTGCCTCATTCTCATTAAGATTCTCAAAGCCTCCTTGGTTAGCATAGCTCCTTGACTGATTTTGAAAGGATGAAGTAGGCTGAAAATTTTGAGCTTGCTGATTTGGTTGAAAACATGGCTGTTGAGGCTGATTAAAGGGCTGATATTCTTGAAAACTTTGCTGGAAGTTGTACCCTTGAAAGTTCTGATTTTGGTGTGGAAAATTCTATGGCAAGGGCTGAAAATTCTGATTTTGAAACCCTTGGTTGTAAGGCTGAAAATTTTGATTCAAGGGCTGTGTGGGCTGATAAAATGGCTGGTTTTGAGGCGGATCTTGCTGAAATGGTTGACACACTTGCTGCCCCTGTTGATA
This sequence comes from Boesenbergia rotunda, assembly GCA_024364735.1. Classification (NCBI taxonomy): domain Eukaryota; kingdom Viridiplantae; phylum Streptophyta; class Magnoliopsida; order Zingiberales; family Zingiberaceae; genus Boesenbergia; species Boesenbergia rotunda. The sequence continues at coordinate 149,262 of JAGFNQ010005696.1, forward strand.
TGGCTGGAATTGAGGTTGAAATTGATTATTTCCATGTTGAAAATTCTCAAAAGGCTGCTGGAAATTTTGGTTAAAATGCTGAAATTCTTGCTGAAATTGTTGGAATTGTTGTGGTGGCTGAATTTGAGGTTGACAAAACTGATATGGTTGCTCAAATTGGGGCTGATAGCTCTAAAATGGTGGCTGCCCATTCTGACAATACTGATTTGGTTGAAAATTTTGAAATGATGGTTGATCTTGTGGCTGAAAAAACTGATTTGGTTGCTGAAAATTCCAATAGGGCTGTTGGAATTCTTGACTTAGCTGCTGAAATTGCTGGAGAGGCTGAAATTGTGGCTGAGGTAGCTTCTGATAAGTAGATGACTGAGCTTTACGTTCTAGTTGGTAGTCCAACCCCTTTAACACATTTCTTAACTCCTCCAATGTCTTTTCTATCTCTTTTGACCTCATTTTGATCTTGCAACCCTGTCACAAAACAAACAAGAAAAATGGCAGCAACCGTATACAAATGATAAAGCAACAGAAAATAGAACCCAATGATATGTCAAAAAGCATACAAGCAAAAATCAAACAAATCAACTAGTTGCTTCCTCGGCAACGACGCCAAAAATTTGACGGGCCCAAAATATACTGTCACGAATGTGGGTCCATCAAATTTAAATATATAAATGAATGAAATGCTGGAAACCCTTTTACAATCAAAAACTGAAAATGTAATATAGGGGCCACAGGTCGTATTTTTCTCGGGGCTAGTTGAGGTTTATTTGATTCGCGCTTGTATTTGTGTCGTTTGTGTTTTCGGGTTTCAAATAAAGATTTGGGTTTGGGTTAAATCGGAAATGAGAATGCAATAAGATATAAGATGCATGCCACCTAAAACTTGATACACAATCAAATAGGCAAGCTGAGATGCAAAAGCAAACTGATGCAACAACTGGAAATTACAAACTGCACATTGAGTTGTTAATTGAAACAAGAACGAACCAGACTACAACCAATGGAAACAAGTAAATGTGCAGCAATAAGCCGAATGCAAGGTTCAGGAACAAAGGAATGCAGAAACAGAAATTTGGAAGCCAGCTGATGTGCAGAAGTATCTGATGCAGAAACGAAATCTGCAAACTTCATAAATTGAAGCAGAGATGCAGTCAAATTGAGTGAAAAATCAAACACATTAGCTTAGTGCAAGAACGCAATTTTGATGATCAGGTAAGATTAGAGAAGCTGATGCTTATCTGGGCACAATCTCAGCAATAGTGAGCTGAAACCTTGCTGAGTTAGAACTGATATGCAACAAATGAAACCCACACGCAAGAAAATTGAGATGAATGGCACAAAACAGTGTTCAGACAGGATTTAGAAAATCTAAGGTTCACTTGATACCATCTTCAGAAGCTAATAACCAATTCTACAGGAATGTAACCTAATTCGCAGAGATGGAGCTCAATTCTTCAGAAACAAGATTGATACAAATTAGTAGGATCCAAATGCAGAAATTGAGATGACTTGTGCAGAAATTGATGCAGAGTTTCAAAAACCTCCTGCTGAAAATCAGCAAATTGATTTCAGATTCCACCCAAACAACTTAGGTCAAGTTTTCTAGTCTAGTGTTCAGGTGAAATTTAGTCATGCTACTGTTAACTTGGTACGGGTTCAGAAGTTATTCACTCAAACCTTGCAGCTGTGAAAATCAAACTGCTGCGCAGCTCAATGAAGCTAACTGCAGAAATATAAATCAAGTTGCAACAAACTGGTATGTATGAATTTACCTTGACTACTATATGAATGAAACACGTTGCAATGTAATGATCAGAAGGAAAACTACACTTCAGGCACGTTGCAGAAATTTCGAAGAAAGAAGTGCAGTCACTTATGGGAATGCATAATCTCTAATCGAACTGATGCAGAGATTGATTTCAGAATTGCAAAAAGTTGGACTGCAGGAATTTCAGAACCAAGTGCAGAAATCAGAAATGAAGGGACTGAATGTTGAAGCTATTGCAATAGTTCTCTAACCAGAAAAACTCTTGATGAGCTGTAATGAAAATTGCAGATACGAGCTGGAAAAATGCAGAATCGATACAGACCTTGCTGACTGTAAAACTGGAACGCAGGAAAGAAAAGGGCTGATGTGAATGATGCAAACAGATACGCATCAATTGATATCAAATGCAGTGTAATTAGAGCAGGTTGCAATGTAAGTTCAGAAGAAACTTAATGCTCAGAATCAAGTTAGAAAAGAACTAATGATACGCAGCAGGTTATCAGAAAATCAGAAATGAACTTTGGCACGCAAGAAAAAGAAGATTGATACGCAACAGTAAAGCATAAAAGAAGTTAAAATGAAGTGTAACTACTCATTAACAAGTAACTAAACTAATTAGACTGAAGAATTAAAACAAACTACAGCAGAAACACATCTAAAAGCTACTTAACTAATCTGAAAATTTCAGAAACTGCTGATACGCAGCTGCAAAAAACAGGGGATCTGATACACGAGCTGGAAAACCGAAAATAAAACTGAATTTAAAGAGATTTTGCACTAAACAAACTCATTAACTACTGAGCTTGAAGATTGAGACCTAATTTAAGCAGAAACAAGTAGTAAACGAAATTACAGCTAATGAAACAGAAAATTCAGTAACGAAACATTTCAGAAATGAAACTACAGCTACGAAACATGAGTTTAAACCAATTAAACTACTCCTCAATCCTCCCTAAGCTCAAATTCTTCTTGGTCGTCAAGCAAGAGCCGGCTTCGAACCCCTAGGCACAGCAAATCAGTGGAATTAAGCTTCAATTCATCAAATCTGCTTAAACTACTTCAGCTGGGAGAATTCCAATCCAAATGCTTCAATCTTCGTTTGTGGAGCTGCGATGGTGATTTGGAAACAACCTGAGGTCACCTGAGAACCCCTACAAGTGCCTCAGATCATCGGAAATGGATTGTGGCGAAGATCTCAGTGCTCGGACCACAGAGATTGCGAAACCCTCAACAAGCTCTGTCCGGATGAAATTTGAGAAGAATTCTTGATCGATGCCTTCTTCCAAAGATTCAGATGATGAACTGCAGTTGGAATTGAGGGGTCGCACCCCTTGGATGAAGAAATTGCGGAAGAAAACTAAAACTAGCTGAAGAACTCAGTTGCGGCGAAGAAGACGCGACGCTGAGAAATGTGGCTGCGTTTTGATTAAATAGGAACAAATGGACGACTCAGATTAATCGGAGGAGACCCTGCAAAATAATGTAATACCTCTCTCAAGCGTTCAGGGTCAGAAAGAAATAAAATGATATCAGTCTCTGCATAAAATGAATCCAAATCTGCATCATATTCAATTAAATCAAATTCTGGTGCCTCAATGAAATTTTCAAAATTATTTCCTACCAAATTTGCATCCAGATACTCATCACACATAAAGCAATCAATTTCTGGCTCATCAATAGAAATTTCACAATTATTTTCCATCCAGGGTGTATCATGCAATGTATCACAGCCAATCAAATCAATATCAGGTATCTCCAAAAGTCTTTCACATTCATTTTCAGCATAAAACATAACAAGAGATTCATCAAAATAAATAACATCAAATTCAGGCACTTCTAAAAAATTTTCACTATCCATATCCACAAAAGATGTATTAAGTGATTCATCATAAAAAACAACATCAATTATAGGTGCCTCTAAAATTATTTCACCACCCATATCTACAAGAGATGTATCAAGTAATGCAGTACGATCAATAAAATCAATGTTTGGTACCTCTATTGGATTTTCACAAACAATTTCTACACAAGGTATATCAATAAATTCATCAGAATCAATAAAATCAGTACTAGGTACCTCACTGCATTTTTCTGAACAAAGAGGAGAAATACTTACCTGAGCGTGCTGGATAATACCTGAAGGTGTATCTGTGGTCTCCTCCTGGTCATGTTCATGCTCCTCTTCAGCCTTAGGTTCTGGTGGACAATCAACTGGTGATCCTTGGGTGCTTGCTTCCACCGTGCAAGTCCCTACACTTTCTGGTTCATCCTCTGAGTCTTGTGGTGGTCCCTGGGCTTAGTGCAATCCCCTACACCTATGGAATCATCTCCTCTGCATGCTTCTCCTGTAATATCTGCAACAACAGTGTCAGAAAAATTAGGACCACTAATAACATAATCATCAGAAAATAAAAATCTAGAATGGTCCTGTGGAGCTTCAATTTCTTCTTCTGGAGCTGAAAAATTTGGAATTGGATTTTGAATAGGAGTCTCCGGAGGAATGCATGCTCTAGGTGCCCAACATTTGATGATTACATCATCTTCTTCTTCTAAAATTGCGAGATCCATTAAAGAAAGATTTGGCCCTGCACTAGGGTCACCTTGAACTTGCATTTGATTCATTTGACTAGCAATTTGTCCAACGCCTCTTTCTATGTCTTGAAGCCTTTGCTGCTGTTGATGATATTGTACAACTAGTTGATAAATTTCCTCCATTCTTTGTTGTTGTGCCTCATTCTCATTAAGATTCTCAAAGCCTCCTTGGTTAGCATAGCTCCTTGACTGATTTTGAAAGGATGAAGTAGGCTGAAAATTTTGAGCTTGCTGATTTGGTTGAAAACATGGCTGTTGAGGCTGATTAAAGGGCTGATATTCTTGAAAACTTTGCTGGAAGTTGTACCCTTGAAAGTTCTGATTTTGGTGTGGAAAATTCTGTGGCAAGGGCTGAAAATTCTGATTTTGAAACCCTTGGTTGTAAGGCTGAAAATTTTGATTCAAGGGCTGTGTGGGCTGATAAAATGGCTGGTTTTGAGGCGGATCTTGCTGAAATGGTTGACACACTTGCTGCCCCTGTTGATATGGCTGGAATTGAGGTTGAAATTGATTATTTCCATGTTGAAAATTCTCAAAAGGCTGCTGGAAATTTGGTTAAAATGCTGAAATTCTTGCTGAAATTGTTGGAATTGTTTGTGGTGGCTGAATTTGAGGTTGACAAAACTGATATGGTTGCTCAAATTGGGGCTGATAGCTCTAAAATGGTGGCTGCCCATTCTGACAATACTGATTTGGTTGAAAATTTTGAAATGATGGTTGATCTTGTGGCTGAAAAAACTGATTTGGTTGCTGAAAATTCCAATAGGGCTGTTGGAATTCTTGACTTAGCTGCTGAAATTGCTGGAGAGGCTGAAATTGTGGCCGAGGTAGCTTCTGATAAGTAGATGACTGAGCTTTACGTTCTAGTTGGTAGTCCAACCCCTTTAACACATTTCTTAACTCCTCCAATGTCTTTTCTATCTCTTTTGACCTCATTTTGATCTTGCAACCCTGTCACAAAACAAACAAGAAAAATGGCAGCAACCGTATACAAATGATAAAGCAACAGAAAATAGAACCCAATGATATGTCAAAAGCATACAAGCAAAAAATCAAACAAATCAACTAGTTGCTTCCTCGGCAACGACGCCAAAAATTTGACGGGCCCAAAATATACTGTCACGAATGTGGGTCCATCAAATTTAAAATATAA
>JAGFNQ010005696.1:155668-282339 GCA_024364735.1 Boesenbergia rotunda
ATGTATGTGTAAATTGTCCGCCGGACAGGGGAGGTGCTGTCCGATTTTCTATTGGACCAGCGGCTCCTGGGTCTCGGGGCGTGACAATTTATTTTGGTATCAGAGCCCAGGTTGCGAGATACCTCGGGTATTTGCGGATTTTTTTGGTGTTTCTCTGATACCAATTTATTTTGGTATCAGAGCCCAGGTTTTCGGATACCTTCCGGACTTGTGGATTAAGGTGTCTAATGGTTTTGCGAGTCTTTCCGGATTTGTTCGGAATAGTTTTATCTATGTGGTTGTTTGGGACTTGGCGCGATGGGACTTTTTTCTGGCGACAGGTATTTCTTCCGATCTCTTGTATCCCTTATCCTAGTTAGGATGGATAGAAATTCTTTTATGTAATTGGATCATGTTGTTATTCCTGTATAGTTATGTATAGATAGAAATTCTCTTATGTTATGAGACCATGTTATCATTCCTGTATTTAGTATAGATAGAAATTCTCTTATGTTATGAGACCATGTTATCATTCCTGTATTTAGTATGGTTAGGAATTCTCTTATGTCATGGGATTATGTTTCCTTTCATGTATATTTAGGTATGGTTAGAAATTCTTTCATATTACTGATCATGTGACTATTCCTGTATGTTAAAGTATGGTTAGGAATTCTCTTAGGTCATGGGATTATGTGTCCATTCCTGTATATTTAGGTATGATTTAGAAATTCTCACATGTTATGGGATTATGTTACTATACCTGTATATCTAGGTATGATTTAGAAATTATCCCGTGTTATCGGATCATGCTACCATTCCTGTATATTTAGGTATGGTTAGAAATTTTTTTCCATGTCATTGGATCAGGTTGTTATTCCTGTATATTTATGTATAGTTAGAAATTCTCTCATTTTATTGGATCCATTCATAGTAGCTCATGGAGCTACAAGTTTTCTTATGTTGCGTATATCTGGATAGATAAGCTCGATGTCATGTTTTGAGTACATGATCTGCATTGATGCAGTAGGGTAACATTATCTATATATTGTTACGATTAGTAGAGGAGTGATATATTTTGTTTCTTGAGGACTTTGACCATTGATCACTTGTACTCGGTTGCTGATATATAAAGTACATGTTGATGGGTGATTTGATCTAATAGGGAAAGTGTGGAGCTAGTTGCTTGACACTTATGGCTTACTGTCTTTACTTGGTCTGAATAACCAAGCAGGTATCTACGGACTTATGATTTGCGTGGAGGCAAATCACATACAAGACTAGGTCACCTCCGATTAAATTATATCGAGGACGACCTATTGGAAAATAAAGGAATTGTTTCATTAGTAGGTGGAGATACTCCTGAGAGATAGCATGTCGCTAGCTCCTGGTTACGGAGTAAGACCTTAGAGGGTTTGACCATAGAGTGGAGGAATTGGATTGTATTGGATTACGAGTCAACGATCGGTGTGACTCGCTAGTTGCTACGCTATTCTATGAGGGATCTTGACTCATAGATTGAGTGTATATGGTTGGATAATCTTGATGATACAGCGGGATATACGACTCGCTAGGGCATGAAGGATGTGGAGTTAGCTGTGTCTTTATCTTCCGGTGAGATATGAGACATTAATCAGGAGGTCAAAGATGAAGTGGTTACTCATGAGGAGTACATACATGTTTTGAGGCTAGTGTGTGCCGAATGAGGAATGAGGAAATTTGGGGACCAAATTTTTATTAGTGGGGGAGAATGTAAAATACGGCGACTCGAAAATCCGGACCAGAAAATTTTTCGGGATTTTTCCGGATAGAGTCTAGAGTTTCCGACCCTACGAGAGGAACCCATGGGGCTTTATTGTAAAAACTTAAAACTTATCAAGCATTTACGGGTAAACTCCTAAATTTCGAGTCTAATTAATTTAACCCTAAAGATTTTTGAGATGGAATATATATAAATAAAAAAAATGAATTATGTGTATAAATATATATAAAAGGAAGAGTTTGAATATATATAAATATATATATATGAAGGCTGTGCTTTTAAGTTCCGTGCCCTAACCTCCGCGCGCCGTCGCCGAGCGTCGCTATCTCCCCGTTCGCTGTCGCCGAGCATCGCCCTCTCCCCCTCTCGCGATCTCGTTGTCGCTGGCACAAGAGGCAGCATCTCTCTCTCTCACGAAGGAAGTCGATCGTCGCTACCTCCCTCTCATGCCGGCATCGGGCTACCCTTGCGCAAGGAGACGGATCGTCGGCGTCGCCTACCGCTGCTCTCCACCGGTGTCGACCTATGTCGTGACCTAGCTACCTATTGTTGTGCCACCACGTGATCTTGCTGCCCTCCTTGATCGTCGACCCTTCGCCGTGTTGTGCCGTAATTCTCCATTTTGTGTATATCGCTGGAAGTAGCTGTCACAAGGTAAATTCTATTCCTGCAACCTGCTTTTGGGATTACTAATCTAGTTCGGTTGTGGATCTAGGGTTGGCTGATAAGAGTCTTCAGTGGCCAACCTGTGGATTGAGCCAGGGATTGCTTGCTCCAGCCAAATCCCAAGTAAGTCTTAGATTTATTCCATGGCTGATTGGGGGTAATTGGGATAAATTGCTCATGTATGGGGTTAGATCGGTAAGGGTGATTGGGTAGGTCATTCTTTTGATCTTGCTACTGTTGGAAACGCTCACGTAGTGTCCTCTATTAGAAATTGAATCTGTGATGGTGGTTTTTTTTATGATCATTGGAGTTCACTTAGGTTTTCTATTTCTTGCTTTTGGTCGTATGTTTCTGATCGCTATGGATTAGGGTTTTCCATAGCAATTCAATTGAGTGGCTCCTAATCTGATTCTGTTCAGATTTATGTTCTTTTGATAACAAGCCTATTGTGGTTGGGTTCTGTTCTCCAATTGGGATTTCATTTTTGTAATAGGTTTGGTGTGGATCAGAAAATGAATTTCGGAATTGGATTTGGAGTTCTTATGGAAGATAATTTCAAACTGGGATGTTGGTACTTTGATTGGTTTTGAATCTTCCTACCAAGAGTTCTAAGTTTGAGTTTCATGTGAGGAAGCTGTAGAGGGGTTAGTGTAAACCAGATTGGATGTAATATGAAATTGATTATGGCTTGGGATGAGCCTTTAGTTGGGTCGAGGTTAGGTTTAATCGGAAATGTAAATCTAATAACCTAAATTTGACGAATTCGAATTTAGAATAAACCAAAAATGAATCTAAGTTTAATTACGTAGGGTAATTAAGAATCTTCCATTTAATTAGAGGTAATTAAATGGAAAGGAAATGGCTAGGTTATCCCGAGCATGGTTTAGGGATTTATTAGCTATCTATCATTTGTATAATAGCTAATTAAATACATCCTTGATACAGGAGTCTGGTTGGATTATTGATGGGACTATCTTTGCTGATTATTGGACGAGAGGTTCTCACTCGATACAGACTCCACTTGGAGGCGGGTACCCTTTGACTTATCTTTTAGATATTGTCATATTGCTATGCATGGTCTGTTATAGATAGCAGTAAGTTTATACGCTACCCTGAGTTATTATACCTGTTCTGGATACTTGATAGTTATCCCTGTGTTATTATGCCTGTCCTGGATACTTATTAGTTATCCCCGAGTTATTATGCCTGTCCTGGATACTTGTTAGCTATCCCTGAGTTATTATTCATGCCCTGGATACTTGTTAGCTATCCCTGAGATATTATTCATGTTCTGGATACTTGTTAGTCATCCATGAGTTATTATTCATGACCTGGATACTTGTTAGCTATCCCTGAGATATTATTCATGTTCTGGATACTTATTAGTTATCCCTGAGATATTATTCATGTTCTGGATACTTGTTAGTTATCCCTGAGTTATTATTCATGACCTGGATACTTGTTAGCTATCCCTGAGTTATTATTCATGTTCTGGATACTTATTAGTTATCCCTGAGTTATTATACCTTTCCTGGATACTTGTTAGCTATCCCTGAGTTATTATATCTGAACTGGATACTTGTTAGTTATCCCTGAGTTATAATGCCTGACCTGGATACTTGTTAGTTATTCCTGAGTCATTATGTCTGTTCTGGATACTTGCTAGTTATCCCTGAGTTATTATTTCTGAACCGGATACTTGTTAGTTATCCCTGAGTTATTATATCTGAACTGGATACTTATTAGTTATCCCTGAGTTATTATTCATGCCCTGGATACTTGTTAGCTATCCCTGAGTTATTATATCTGAACTGGATACTTATTAGTTATCCCTGAGTTATCATTCATGACCTGGATACTTGTTAGCTATCCCTGAGTTATTATTCATGTTCTGGATACTTATTAGTTATCCCTGAGTTATTATACCTTTCCTGGATACTTGTTAGTTATCCCTGAGTTATCATGTCTGTTCTGGATACTTGTTATTTATCCCTGTTTATTATGCCTGTCCTGGATACCTGTGGTTTATCCCTGAGTTATTATGCTGTTAGTTCCATACAGTATCAGGTAGTGTCATATCTAGATGTATGCTTAGAGATCGTGATGTATCTCCTGCCTTTGACCTTGAGGGATCGGTAGTTTTCAGCCAGTATACCTTGTAGGTTAACTGTATTTCCTGTTATAGGATTCAGACTGAGACCTAGTATACTGAGGACTTGGGAGGGAGGTATGTGTATCTATCATACACCATCCTTGCATTGTTGCATGCCGGCGATCAGCGACTCCCTTGTGGTTGAGCCTAATCGTTTTCCGGCACATGATAGGCACACACGGCCACTCATGGGTTAGTGGATACCGTAGCGTGTGTGCATTTGCTCTGTATTGCTCCGCTCCACCGCTCATGGGTAGTGGTTTTGGAGCGTGGTAGCAAGCAGGGATCCCTTCTCTTCCCATAGACCAGAGAAGATGAGAGAGATATCTCCCCCATATATATATGGGGCGGAGTGTTCACTCCACCAGCATCCTGTCCACTCGGTCACTCAGGAGCAGTGATAGCAGGGTGCGTACAGTGTCACAGCTATACCCACTCGGCCGACACAGTATCGCCTGTCTCGGTGTCTTGACTGGTGTTAGGGGGTGACCATGACATTGCATCATATGCATACGATGCATTGTGCACTTGATTGTGTTTGCTGCATTTATTTGCTGGACTTGATTGACATGCATGTACTGGATACCTGTATACCTTGGTTTATATGTTATACTTGTTCCATAGGGATTTATTTCACCCTCTGCAGGATAGATGGATTCTGGTATGTATCTTTATTCAGTATGTTTAGTATACTCTTTCTTCCTATTGTTCATAGGAGGTTGTATCAGCGTAGGCTTCTATTGTTATTATAACATACTATGCATATCTACTGGGTATTCGCTGAGTTTATGGACTCACACCGTTGCCATATGTTTTTATTTCAGGTTGAGATACTTGTAGTCGCCAGAAGAGCCCAGCAGCCAGTCCCTACCCATCGCGTCGACATATTTTTGCCTTGTACTTGTAGTACACTTGTTTTATATTTCTGTTAGTGATTTGTATATGTCGTATGAGTGTCATGTGCCCTAAGGGGTTTTTGTATTGGTTGTTTCGTCGTAAGTCGGACCGGTCCGCAGTCAGGTATGTTTATTTTGTGTTTTGGTTATGTTATGTCTTTATTTTGAGGCCTGAGGCCAAATTATTAAACTGCGTGTGTGTTTGGATATTATATGTATGTGTAAATTGTCCGCCGGACAGGGGAGGTGCTGTCCGATTTTCTATTGGACCAGCGGCTCCTGGGTCTCGGGGCGTGACAAGTTTACTGCTGCATCCCAGGTGCTGTGTTGAGGCGTTTCCTGTGGGTGAGTTCGGTTGAGCTGGCAGGTTGCCACATCAGCAACTCAGGCGCCCGTGAGCCATCAGGCACCTCAGAGGTCCCAGGCGCTCAAGACCGAAGGATAGAGGTTTGGCTGAGTCTGCGGATAAGCACACACCCGATTCGCTACACGTGGCAGACACCCAACAAGCCTCAGGCACCCGAGAACATGCTATATAAGGGGCTTCACCTTGGCTTTCCACAACAATTTTCAGATCAACTCAGAATAACTTTCTTGCAACTCAAGCACTACAACACTCTCCAAATCCCTTCTGTGCTCGAGTTTCCCATGCCGCCAACGCTCAAGATCGATGACACGCTGCCCAAGACGCTCTGCAACATTTCTAGTGTCGTCGGTATATTTAATTTTGCTATTTAATTCTGTACTCCAATTATATTTGTAAATTATATTTTTGAGTTATAGAATTGCCCAACGAAAATGGTCAAGGACTGTGGGCCTTAGAGTAGGAGCCGTTAATGACTCCAAACCAAGTAAAAAGAAACGCGTTAGCATTGTTTCATTATTCTTCTATTGTGTTTTTTGTTTTTTTGAAAAATTTTAGTAATCGTTATTCACCCCCCCCCCTCTATCGATTACAACGATACCACACTTCCTTCGAGAAGTAAAATCATTGGGTTGCAAGTGGATCTTTAAAAAGAAAAAGAAATTAGATAGCACAATTGATAAGTACAAGGTTAGCTTAGTAATTAAATGTTACCAACAATGAGAATGACTTGATTACCAACAACAATTGATAAGCACAATTGATTATTTTCTCCGGTGTCGAAAATAACTTTCATTAGAATATTGCTAACTATCACCACTATATGAATATGAAAATACATCAGATGGATGTAAAAATAGCATTTCTAAATGGGAATTTAGAAAAGGAAATCTATATGGCGAAACCTGAAGGGTTTTCTATACGAAGGTAGAAAAATGTTTATAAATTGGTGAAGTCGTTATACAACTTGAAACAAATATCAAAGCAGTGGCATGAAAAAGTTGATAATGTCATGAAGAAATGTAAATTCAAAATCAATGAATGTAATAAATGTATATACATGAAAGCAATAGAGAATGCCTATGTCATCTTATGTCTATATGTAGATGGCATACTTATTATTGAAAATAATGATAAAATAAGTAAATCTATTAAAATTATACTCTATTCAAGAATTGACATGAAAGATATGAGCCTAACTGATGTGATTGTAAAAATTAAAATTCTTAGAACAATAGATGGACTTGATCTTTGGCAATCTCATTATGTGGACAAGATTCATGAGAAATTCATCAAGGGTGATACTGGATGGGCATGAACGGTGATAAATATGAGTCAACATCTATCAAAGAATCGAGGAGAAAATATCTCTCAGATAGAGTACTCTCGAGTGATTGAAAATCTAATGTACCCGATGAGTTGTACACGACCAAACTTAGTTTACGCAGTAAGTAAACTAAGTGTTAGGATGCATACTAAAAGCTTTGCCTATGGTTAAAATACATTTACATTTTAAAAGAGAATCGCATAATCACATGGTGTATATTTATATTAGTATATGCACAAAATGTCTCATACTTTACATTATAGATAACATGGTGTATAGTGTCACACAGAAGATCATGTTATCAAGTTCCTTGCAGAAGTATAAGAAAGAGGCTCACAACCGAGATGGAGTTGGACAGACCATCGGGATGGTTGTAGTGTAATTAGGTGTGGTTTGTCTTAACCATAGAATTACACTAGTGCACTTTGTGTGCATTGAGTAAGACCAAAAGAGAGGTCATCCAATTTTGTACTGACTTCATAAATTGGATTAGACCTCGGATATATATTATGGAGTACGATCTCTTAATCCCAAAATAATAACGAGCACGTATAATTAATTATTATTTCTTTGACTTACCAATGGGTGAGATTTATTCTGTTAAATCGATAGACTCGGTAAATTGGGAAATAATATTAATTCTATGTGCCGTTGATTATTGAGGGAATCCGTGTCTTGGTTAGTCAGGACGATGATGCTCCCTTAATGAGCTCAAAAGGATCGTCATGTCAAATCTTGCAAGTGGGCTATGGTCCGACATGATGAAAAGGTTGAGTGGTACTAGTTAAGGATCAAGAGGATAATTAATTTAATTGTCAGTAATTTAAATTAATTATCCTCTTGATCCTTAACCAAGCTTCAAGTGCGTCAGTAATAGTCAACATAAAAAAAAAGGACATAACAAAGTAAATATCAATCAAGAAAAAAAGTGAATGAGCATGAAAATAAGTATAAAAATATATCAAATCTACACACATCAGGGGCGCCTGTATTAACATGGGCGTAGACTCTGGGCACCTGGGTTGATTCAGGCGCCCGAGATTGAAGTTTTATTGACAACTCAGCAGTTGTAAAATGGAACAAGTTTGACCAACTTCAAGTGCCCCTAATGAACACAGTGCCCGGTGTTGGATCGATTTCGTACGCTAGAGGGGGTGAATAGAGAATTCTTGGTTCTTCTTCCTACGTTGTTAGCTGCGCAAGCGGAATATACAATAAAAATGAAACTAACAACAAAGACAATGCTAACAAACTGGATTTACTTGGTATCCACCCTGGACGGGTGACTAATCCAAAAATCCGTCGGTGGATCACTCCCCGGATAACCTCCGGCTAGCTCTTGTCGCTCCTTGTGGGTGGAGAAACCACGCCACAACACTTCGACAATCCCTGAGCACCAAAGGCTACTAATCTACTCTACCCAAGCAGATTTCGCCAAGAGTCTCAGCCCCAAACCGAGTTTTCTTTAAATAGAACTCGGGCAGGAAACCCTCGCTAGCAGTTGACTGCTCCCAGGGCAGTCGACTGCCCTCACATAAATTCGACCGTTGACAGCCCCAACGTAGGAATCCAGCTGTACACCAGTCGACTGCTCCCAGAGCAGTCAACTGGTCTAGGGCTAAATCCATTCTGTGAGTTTTGACAGTCGACTGGATAACCCCCAGTCGACTGCCCAGCTTACAATAGCACTCCTACTCACATTCACGACCCTCCTCCACGTGTGCCTTCAGGTCCACTCCTTTGGCTTGCCCCTTGAAGTCCTCTTCCACCGGCTATCATCCCTCGGATGCGCACGCAAGTCCTCGATTTGCCTCCATGCCACCCTTCACGTGTGCCCTTGAAGTCCACTTCCCGGCTTGCCCTTGGAGTCCTCCTCCCTCGGCTCTTGTCCCTTCATGACTTGCTGACTCTTCACCAGCAGCCTTGACTATTGTCTTCGCGCCCTCTTCATCTTCGACCCTCGTCCCTCGGATGCACACAAGCCTCTAGCTTGTCTCCATGCCATCCTTCACGTATGCCTCGAAGTCCACGCCCCTCGGCTCATCATCCCTGCTCTATTAAGGTCCCTCGGGTGCATACAAGCCTCCATCTTGTCTCCATGCAAACCTTCACCATACCGAAGCCATCCAACTAAGTCAATATGTGTAAACCTGCAATCCTGCACACATAATTACACATATTAATACACAAGGGAAATCCTAACTTAAACCCTTTGCCTAAACATCAAAACTCATGATCACTCCGGATCACAGATTGCCTCAACAATCTCCCTCTTTTTGATGCTTGACAATATGTTTAAGTTAGGGAAAACAAATAGTAATATATAGCAAAAACAATGCTAAAACAAACAACTGGACTTATACTGCCAAGACTCCATCTTGGACTTACACTGCCAAGACTCCATCTTGGACTTACACTGCCAATGCATATGCAATGCATGGATCCTATCCCAAGGCATCCCACACCTAACCCTCCAAGTTAAGACTTTTCACGGGCTTTTTAAAGCTTCTCCCAAGCTCCCCCTACATTGGACTTACAAAGGCTTTTTAAGAACCTCTCCAAGGTTCTCCTTACGCCAAAAATGGAGCAAACATGCTCCCCCTTAATCTCAGCTCCCCCTAAACCTAGGGTTTCCCGCAAAGGCGTGTTTGGTTTCCCACTTAAACCCAACACTTCTCCCCCTTTGCCATACATCAAAAAGACCCTGATAATA
Organism: Boesenbergia rotunda; assembly: GCA_024364735.1. NCBI lineage: Eukaryota > Viridiplantae > Streptophyta > Magnoliopsida > Zingiberales > Zingiberaceae > Boesenbergia > Boesenbergia rotunda. Next base: position 165,525 of record JAGFNQ010005696.1, read on the forward strand.
TCCCAATTATCGGTTCTTTTAATCCCTAATGGTCCTAAACACAGTGTACTAACCCCCCATACACTTGTTTCACACAATTTGGACACCAAACCAGCTGCTGATACATAAATCAGCCCTGGGCAGTCGACTGCCCCCCATGGCAATCGACTGATACTCTAAATATCAGTTTTCTGGCCAAATTCAGAAATTCGCCAGAAATTCCACAAATCTCCAAAAACTCTCAAATTTTGTGGAAAACTTTGTGGTACCCATACCTACTTGGGAAAAAATACATTCCACAATGTATCTATCACAATTCCCAAGTTGGACACAAAACTCAAAAATTTCCTATGAAAATTAAGGCAAACAAGGGCAACCTCCCCCTTAACCTATGTCTTCTCCCAATTTTCATTTTCCAAGGTTAAGTTCTAACCAACTTAACACCATAAGCTCAAGTTAAGTTCTACCCCAACTTAACACTACAAATTTCCCATGTTAAGTTAATCCTAACTCAACATTCCATGTTTTCTACCCTAGAACCCTCTAGAAAACCCTAGAAAACCTGGAAAACTCTAAAGAGTTGCAAACACACTTGTTAGGATATACCTTCTCCTAGAAAAATATGATTCCATGAAAATATCAAGTGTGCTTGACTTTTGGTACATTCTAATTTCCTCAAAAGATTTGCATTTTGTATCAACCTTGAAATCCATCTATAACTCCATGTGTTTGTTAAGGCTTACTGTTATAATTTGACACATGAAATTGTCCTTATCAATCTTTCCATTCATCAAGTATTTATCATTTAATATCATCCATTGAATTTAAAGCACTCATCAATTTTCCTTAAAGTCCATGATATCCATATAGCCTCATTTCATATAATCACCATTAAACCATGAGGCAAACCTATGTTCAAGGAGTATAATCAAGGATTTTAACTTTAGGGTCATATCCTATCATCCAAGAGCCTTTTATTCTGAAACCTAATGGATTAGTCGACTGCCCAATGGTCAGTCGACTGGCAAATCGAACAGAATGGTCTCTGGGCTGAAATTCACTCGGATCAGTCGATTGCCCCCCAGGGCAGTCGACTGAAACCTGAATTTCAGGTTTTCATCCCAATTTCAATAATGCCTAAATAATTCTACAAATCTCCAAAAAATTTAAAATTTTGTGGGAGATTTGTGACACCTATATCTACTTGGGAAAAATACGCTTCCAAATAGATGTACTCCAAATCCCAAGATTGGCATGAAACTCAACTTCTCCTAAATTATATCATTTAATCTTCTCCCAAAAGTTCTAATTTCAACTTCTCCTTAATGTATCCTCTTATACTTGATCATAATTCATTTCTAGCACTGAATTACAAGGTATTTACACATTAAAACCTAATTTTATCAATTATAACCTCATTTTCACCTTTTTCTCCTTAAATTCTCTTTTTAATGTGCCAAAACCTAGGATTAAGACTTACCCAAGTCTTCCAACCCTTTTTGGCACATTTCACCTAATTTCCTAGGAGAGAAACTCTTGAGATCCATTTACCATGGACCCCAAAGGCTCCTAGAGCTCCCCCTTGAGCTCTGAGCCCTAGCCACCTCCCTAAGTGACTCAACCCACACTAGACCACACCGGTGAGCCCCCAATGATTCTTGACCTACAAATCTATCCTTCTTAACCTTGGACACTTTGTCCTTGGTTAAGTCCTTATCTTTCCCTTTGAATGGCACCCCCTTGCCATTCTTGGACTTCTCCTTCTTGCCATGATTATATGCTTTCCCAGCATACTTCTTTTCCTTGGCATTGTAGACTTTAGACCGGTATCCCAACCCCGATCTATCATAGTTGTGTTTTAAGCTACCCAACACCATATCTAGACCCTTAAATCGAACCTTGAATCTTTCTAGGGTCTTTTCCAATGTATCAAGCCTTGCCCTCAAGACTTGATTTTCCCTTTCCAAGTTTCTAACCTTAGAATCCACATGTCCACTTTGGACATTCCTAGACCTATCCACTTTTCTAGGCATGTGTCTCCCCTTCTTGGGGTTAATGCCTTGATCCTTAGGTACACAAGTCTTAGGTCTATCATGATGCATGCTTTTCCTAGGGTTTTGATCTACCTTGTTACTCCTATTCCTATCATTATATTTAAAACTAAAATTATGCACCATTAAGCAATTTTCATTAATCCTAGTATGCATGGATGAGCAATTTACACTATTTTTACATGCATAGAGGAATTTGAATTTGAATTACATTTAAATTCAAGATTAGGGATTACCTCCCTTACCCTTATAGTTCCTTCATGATATGGGCTTCTTTTCTTTCTTTCTTTCTTCTCTCATCTTTTCAAGTGTCCCAATTTCTTGAGCTCTCCACGCTTTGGGCACTTCGTGTGGTAGTGCCCTAACTCACCACACGTGAAGCATCTAATTTTCTTCCTCCTCTCATGGACTCCTCCATTCCTACAATCCACGTTAAATTTAAAAGAACTTGAAGTGGGTTTAGACGTTACCTCCTTTTTACCTAGTGGGCACTTATCATTGTAATGCCCCTTTTCGTTGCACCCAAAGCATTCGATATGTTCCTTAGTCTTTGCTTTGGTGGAGGTTGAGTCTTGTTCTTGTTCTTGTACGGATGAAGGTCTCTCCTCCCCCTCAACCCTTGAAATTGATACTTCCTCTTCTCTCGAGGAAGTTAATGATTCTTCATTAACTTTTGCCACTTCACTTGATGAAGTTGACACTTCTTCTCCCTCTTGGTCTTCTTGGACTCTTGAACTTACTTCTTCGGGCTCTTGAGTTTGTGTAGGAGTCTCATGATATCTTTTCAACTTATTCCATAATTCATATGCATTTTTATATCTACCTACACAACTCAAAACATGGTTAGGCAAAATATTTACTAAAATACTAAGTACCTTTTCATTTGCTTTTGCTTGATCTTGTTGTTCTTAATTCCAATATCTAGGTCTAAGCCTCTTCCCATGCTTATCCTTTGGAATCTCGAATGGCTCTTCAAGCGCAATTCTACATGCCCACTCCATTCCGAACCAAGTCTCGATCCTTGCCCTCCAAAAGTCGAAGTCTTCATGATCGTAGGGAGGCGGAGTGTAGATGTCATCCCCAAGTTTGTCTTCCATCATTTCCCTCTAGCTTTCATTGCTCCTTTGGCAGTTAGTCCAATCAAGAGCGGTTCTTCGCTCTGATACCAATTGTTGGATCGATTCCGTACGCTAGAGGGGGGTGAATAGTGAATTCTTGGTTCTTCTTCCTACGTTGTTAGTTGCGCAAGCGGAATATACAATAAAAATGAAACTAACAACAAAGACAATGCTAACAAACCGGTTTTACTTGGTATCCACCTCGGACGGGTGACTAATCCAAGAATCCGTCGGTGGATCACTCCCTGGATAACCTCTGTCTAGCACTTGTCGCTCCTTGTGGGTGGAGAAACCTCGCCACAGCACATCGACAATCCCTAAGCACTAAAGGCTACTAATATACTCTACCCAAGCAGATTTCGCCAAGAGTCTCAGCCCAAACCGAGTTCTCTTTAAATAGAACTCGGGCTGGAAACCCTCGCTGGCAGTCGACTGCTCCCAGAGCAGTTGACTGCTCTCACTTAAATTCGACCGTTGACAGCCCCAATGTTCGAATCCAGTTGTACACCAGTCGACTGCTCCCAGAGCCAAATCCATTCTGTGAGTTTTGCCAGTCGACTGGACAACCCCCAGTCGACTGCCCAACTTACAATAGCACTCATACTCACTTTCACAACCCTCCTCCACATGTGCCTTCAGGTCCACTCCTTTGGCTTGCCCCTTGAAGTCCTCTTCCACCGGCTATCATCCCTCGAATGCGCACGCAAGTCCTCGACTTGCCTCCGTGCCACTCTTCACGTGTGCCCTTGAAGTCCACTTCCCGTCTTGCCCTTGGAGTCCTCCTCCCTCGGCTCTTGTCCCTTCATGACTTGCTGACTCTTCACCAGCAGCCTTGACTATTGCCTTCACGCCCTCTTCATCTTCGGCCCTCGTCCCTCGGATGCACACAAGCCTCCAGCTTGTCTCCATGCCATCCTTCACGTGCGCCTCAAAGTCCACGCCCCTCGGATCATCATCCCTGCTCTATCAAGGTCCCTCGGGTGTACACAAGCCTCCAACTTGTCTCCATGCAACCCTTCACCATACCGAAGTCGTCCAGCCAAGTCAATATGTGTAAACCTGCAATCCTGCACATTTAATTACATATATTAGTACACAAGGGAAATCCTAACTTAAACCCTTTGCCCAAATATCAAAACTCATGATGACTCCGGATCACAGATTGCCTCAACACCTGGGATGTGCCATGTCAGTAATGGATAAATTTGTCTAGGGGCTATAAATAGACCCCTTGAGCTTAGAAAGAGAGAAAAAACAACTTGTAATCATTTTCTTTCTGAGCTTTAAACTTCTGTGCTTTAATTTTCTTGTAAGAGGCTACTCCGCCTTCCTCAAGTCTTTGACGCCTTGGATTAGCAACTAGATAGGTTGCAAACCAAGTTAATTCTTGTGCCTCTTATATCCTTTATGCTTATTATTATTTGTGATAATTAATTATGTGTCCTTGCTAAGCTTGAAAGTAAGATATTGTTTTATTTTTTTCAAGGTTATTCACCCGCTTTAGCCGACCGGACACAATCCAATAGGTGAGTTTTCTTTTGCAAGTATTGTTTGATGATGCTTGCTTTAAACATTTTTCTTTGCGGAGTTTGATGTAGTTGTTAGATTTACTTCATAGTTGTTTAGTCTTGTTAATCCTTTGGATTCGAAGTGAAGCACAATATGCATTGTTTTATCTTTTAAGTAATATTTTAATGTGATTAGTATTGGTGGTACCATATGAATGCATTCTTTCAATTTGGTGATTCATATTTTCCTATCTAGTATTAAAATTATACAAGAGTATTGTTGAGTTGATTTTGTTTCGCCATATGCCTACTTGATAGTTTGATCATTACACTTCACTTATGGATTGTTTCCAAATGGTTGATTTAGTACAGCATAGTCATGATTCATTTTGTTTGACAAGTGCCATAGTAACCTAAGGTGACCCTTTCCAAACATTTTAGTTACTAGATAATGCTCGGATTGTATCAGCCCGTTTGGAAAAATCAAAATCCTATAAAAAAAAGAGAGAGAGAAAAGAGAATGGAAGAAAATTTTGAAATTTCCATAAAACATTTAAGTGAAAGAAAACTGAAAAAAAAAGAAACTAAGTGGCAATAATGGGATGGAAAATAGTTGTCGTGGAAGGAAATGATAAGATGCCCCTTTGAGATCAAGTTAGATTACTTGAGAAACACTTATCTATTTCTCTCAATATTGAGCATATTTTTGAGACATTATGTGAGAATAGGGGGCAAACCTCACTTATGGCAAATAAGTGTTTAACACTGGAAACCTTGAGAACACGATAGAATGACGACTTGACTAGAAAGGAACTAGAAACCTTAGAAACAAATGATGCACTATGCACGTGAACTAGCTCATTAGGTTTGGAGAAACTAATTGAATGCCTTCACTTGAAGATGATACTACTTGATAGGATTAGATGAACATATTAAAGATTGGGAGATAGATATTCATATGCATCTTTTGATATTGATGATTGCTTGAGGACAAGCGAAGGATTAGTCTAGGGAATTTTAATGTGCATATTTTATATAGGATTTTTATCATAGTTTGATGCACATCTTATCCTATTCATCGAACCTGCCACGGGCACCCGTGCCAACTAGCACAGCCCATGGCCAAGCTAGAGAACTTCACCCAAAATTTGCCTAACCTGCCACGGCCACTCATGCCCGCTGGCACAACCCGTAGCCAGCTTCCAAAAGAGGTTACCACATACGACATGGATGCCCATGTCTGCCGGCATGACCCGTGTCTAGCAACTACAGTTTGCCTATAAAAGGATGATCTCATATCCATGGAAGGGGATCTCCCGCCCAAGATCCCCAAAAAGACTCTGGAGGACAATCTAGAGAGGATTTGATACCATCGATGGTTGGATTTGAGATCATTAGCATCCGACTCTTGCAACAAGACTAAGATCTTCTTTCTTGTTTTCTGAATTTCTGAATCTAAAGTTGTCTCTTGTTGTAACTACATTGGAGTAGATTCTGAATTCTAGAACTATCAATTAGCCCTATGTAAATATATTTTATTTAATCTATCAATGTTTGATTATCCTTATTCAATAAAATATTGATTTGTGGTCTGAATTTATTGTGTAAACACAATCTTGATGCCAAAGCATGAGATTTGTATCCAATGAGGATTTGGGGATGAACCAAAAGGAGAACCTAATCTTGACCCATAGAAAATCGAAATGCAGAGAGTTGGCTATGAAAGTAGATCAGTATGCCGCGAGGAGCAATAGGCTGTTATAGATCTTAATGGATCAATCTCAATTCATCATCATGCAGTATAAGAGGGCTACTAGGGGGTTGTGGGATCATGTGATAGGATATCCTTAGGAAAGCGATCCCTAAGCTCAATTGCTCTGAAAATAGACGATGAATTGGAATTGATATGCCGATGTAGTTTCAAAAGTTTACATCGAATATCATAGGATAGTCTACCTACATGAACCACCATTGAGGATAGGAAATCAAACATAGATTAGGTGTTTACTAATATTATGGTGAACCCAAAATCCTAGAGTTGCCTTCACCAATCGAATTCTCTCGGATCACTCTACATTCTTTCTGTCTTCTTGATCAAATCTCTTCACTTACTCTCCTCTTCATCCCCTTCTTCAGATTTTCTAGTTCATGAACACTCTACACCCTATGATTAGTCTAGATAGTCAAATTTGCTTAGTAAGCTAGTACTCGACCATCAGTCCTTGTGAGTTTGATATCTTTTTGTTACTTGATGATATTTCTCTTCACTTGCGGATTATACACATTGAGTGACCTATACCATGGGGGACGAGGGTAGAACTTAACATAGGCATACTTGACCTAAAAGTAGTCATAGTAAGGGGTCAATAGTCAACTGGTTATGGACAACAACCAATTGGTGATTAAAAAAACAATGCCACAAGGGGATTCAAGATTTAAGGTGTACCAATTGATTTACATTGGAAACTAGTCAATGGATGAGTCAATTGATGAAATGGACAGTCGAATATCAACCAAACTACCAAAGTTCTGATAAATTGGGGGGTTTTGGTTTGAACATACAATTGGATATTAATTGACTAGGGGATTAGTTAATTGGTGTAGTCGAATAGATGCGAAGCCATTGAGGAGACTAATTTTGTTTGGATTGAGTCGATTGACAAAAATAAAAGCGGAGCTGAATGGAGTCTTCGCTACTAGCAAAAATAAGGTTGGTTACATCTTATTATAGCTTCTCCTTTTTTATCCCAAGCTTTCTTGTAATCCTGTAATTCTCTTGAGCTTGAAAGAAATTTCTCCACTGCCATTAGTTGACTGAGAAGGAAAAAAGATAATGATTTTCTGAGAGTGATCCACCGACAAATCATTGATCATGGAATAAGAGCTTGACGGTAGTTGAAGCACATTAAATGAACGTGTATGCAATCTTTTAAGTGTGATGTTTTGTAGGTTTTATTTTCACTCCTAATTGTTTATGTGATGTTTTTTGTCGAGAACAAAAGTATTCTAAAATCGCCTTTGTAGGTTGAACAATTTCTACTCACCCCCTAGCTCAACCATCTAATCCTAACATGATGATCATCCATGAGTTTGATGTTCGTTACTGCTCATTAATAGATCCATCTAGTCTATTATCCATTCTTGCTGACTATGATTTTGAAGGTGTATAATTAAATATTTAAACTTAATGCTCATGATCAAATAAAAATACATATATTGCTCAAACATTAAGACTCCTTAGTTAGACCTAACCACAAATGAGGAGCCCATATTCCAATGTAGTTGTGCTATAAAATGCTCTATCTTAGTTTATGTTAAATAATGAATTTTAAAGGGTCAAAAAGGAAAATTTCCAAACATTAGGGGCCTAGCTGGAATTATTCGAATTTGGAGGGCCTTTTTGTAAAAAGCCAAAACTATTTAATAAACCCTAAAATGCCTCCCCGAAAATAGTTTTTCCCTCATCTCCCGTTTTCCCCTTCTTCTCTGCCCGATGCCGAAACCGGCGACGTCGACGCTCCATCGCGTCGCCCGCCGCACGCCTGTCTCCTGGATCGCGCTGCTGCCCTCTCGCGAGACCCGACGCCGGGGATTCACCTCAAAGAGCTCTCAACGTCGGTGAGAGTCGTATTCTTCCATCGATCGGTCCCTTCTTTCTCCCACTCTCACCGCAGCAGATCTGTGACGGAGATCAAAACACTCAGTGGAATCAACGTGGGTGAGTTCGGTAAGGCTTTGTGCTATTCTTGATTAGGTTTTATTGGATTTTGATATTGGGTTTCGAATTTGCCTTGCAAAGGTGAGTTGTTGGGTTGTAATGTAGGGAACTAATCAGATTTGGTTACGTTATTGTTCTTGCTCCAACAGGTGGACAACGTTGTGCTCCCATTTGCGCCTAAGTGTTTCGTGTGCACTGGTTAGACGTTTAAATGAGTGTTGAGATTTATGTCCTTAGTAGGCTTTACACAATTCTTTGTTTATCCAGTATTTTTTTTATATAGTTAGTGTATTGTTCAAATAGTATTGTTGTACTGTTAATAGTTATTCAAAGGGTTTATGCTATATCGTAGCTTAGTGGAAACTTGGTGTTTTGCACTCTTGATGTTTGACGAAAAGGAGATTAGATGAATGATTCCTATTGAGTTGTTGGCTAATTCCTTTTAGGAGCAAAGCTTAAGTTTCTATTTGTGGGGACCAGTGCCGTCGATAGAGGGGGGGTGAATATCGACCGTAAAAACTTTATGGAAACTTCGTAAACTTTCGATTGTTCATTCTGGTCACAGAGTTAGTAGTAGCGGAAAATAGAAAGAACCAACAAAAAAATAGAACTCAGAGTGCACACAGATTTTACTTGGTTCCCAACCCCCCAGGGTTAGTACATCCAAGGCCTAAGCACTGGAAACGCCCGTCCACTAATGGTCTCCTTTCCGGACTTTCCGGAGGCGGAGAAACTCGTCTTACAGTGCACGTTTGTACAACCAAACATATACGGAAACTAAGTGCAGAAAAGTAAAAGCAAACCAAAATATAAAAGGTCGAAGACTCGGCTGATCAGGAACTCCGAAGTGTCGCGCACTTCCTCTCGGAGCCTCCTTGGTCGCAGAGCTTCCTCTTTAGCACTTTGTCGTCACATGGAAAGCTCAGAATGATATTCGAATTATTGTTTCAAGTTGAGGGGTCGAAGCCCCTTTTATAGCCCTGTTACTGAGTGCCTGTGATCAATGAGGCGCCTCAGATAGCTTGGTCAAACTCCATCCTCGTGCCGAACTCGCAGCAGCTGATAAGACTTTCATCCAGGGTGCCCTAGACCTCCAGGGCACTTGAATGACTTAGGCGCCTGGTTCATTGAGGCGCCTGGTTCACTGGGGCACCCTGGTTAATGGGGGCGCCTAGTAGCCTGGTTTCCAGCCCTGTTGTGTGTTTGTTTGGCTGCTTTGTCTTCAATTTTAGGTACCTGCAAGATATATAAATACAAGGCAAACACATGTATATCCTTAGCCTTAAGGGTTTTGGTTCTGACTTCGGATTTTCGCGAAACCCTAGGTCGAACTGACGCCTATGTTCCCATCCCGGGGAACACGCCTTTCACCTACTCCTCTCAGGAGACGGTTGCCACCCGGCCCATCCAGTTGGACTTTTACTTAGTCTTCAAGACTCCTGGATCTCGAGACGTCCGAACCTCGACCCGTCTCTACTTCTGTCCTTAGTCATCGCTCAGCTAAGTTTCTCAATCCCTCAGACCAAGACTTCGTGCCCAAACTCTAGGTCCAGGACTACGGTGCCCAACCCTCAGCCAGGACTTAGTGCCCAATTCCACGAACCAGGACTTCGGTGCCCAACCCTCGACCAGGACTTATTGCCCAATTCCATGAACCAGGACTTCGTGCCCAACCCTCGGTTAGGTCTTAGGTGCCCAGCCCTCGGCCAGGTCTTAGTGCCCAATCCATGATCAGGACTTAGTGCCCAATTCTTCGAACCAGGACTTCGTGCCTAGGATAACTAGGACTTTGGTTCACTTTGGTACTCTTTTCATGACTCACCCTTCCCTTGTTCAATGTATCACTAACTTAAGCATATTGTTAAACATTGAAACACTCAGAGGAGGACATCACTGATGCAACTTGCACTAACAATCTCCCCCTTTTTGATGTTTGACAATATCTTAAGTTAGATTGGATTAAAGGGTTAAGTTATAAACCTTGGGATCAAATGAAAAAAAAATGATCTATGTTTTGGAAATAAATTTTGATCCTTTGGAAAAAAAATTCTAACTTTAGCTCTCTATCCTTCGGGAGAAAAATAAAAAATTCCTAACTTAAGCTCACTCTCCCCCTTTTTGAAAAAACATTTTGATTTCATTTTAATCTTTTGGGAAGAAGAAAAAAAAATTCTGACTTAAGCTTACTCTCTCCCTTTGTCATACATCAACAAAACGACAAAAACACTTGCACCAACAATGAAAACATTTTTCCTTTTGAAACTACATAGTATAAATCTTTGAAAGCATAGTAAAGAGCTAGTTAAAAAAAAACAATTGCACCAACAAAAAATTAATTTTACTTGAATTGCACCAAAAATTATACTTTGAAAAGTATTGTGCAAAAAATTTTTTTGTACTTTCAGAAGACTTAGAAAATTTTCCACTTAGAAAAATATTGTCTTAGAAAAATTTTCAATTGAGAAAGATTTTCAAAATGGATTGCATACATAAAAGATTTTTACTTAGAAAAATATGCATTTTCGAAATATTTCACTTAGAGATTTTTGCACTTTAAAAGAATACTTTCAAAAATATTGTGTAAAAACTTGTACTTTGAAAGATATTTTTTTTTTGAAAAGTATGTACTTTGAAAAATATTTACTTTGAAAAATCTAAGTACTTTTGAAAATTATTATGCCCTTTTTGAAAAATACAAGTACTTCTGAAAAAATATATTGTACTTTTTGAAAAATACAAGTACTTTTGAAAAACATATTAAGAAACTTTTAATATTATTTTGAAAACATAATACTTTACTTGACTTGGTTTCTTTTCCAGTCTGACACAATCCTAGGAAACCTTATTAACTACAAGGACATTTCCCTAAGTGTCCTGGAAATTCTCCAAATTCAAGTAAGTACTATTTCCAAAATAAAAAAAAATGATAAGCCAAAAACAATTTCGGACAATGATGGTGTATATATAAACAAAAATGATTTAAAACCATAGTATTTTGAAATAACCAATTACTTATGTTTTCAAAAGGATTTTGAAAATATAGTGCATGAAAACATATTTTGAAAATGTTCAATAATTCTTTTAATTTAACCTCCCCCTAAACTTGACCCAGTCCTAGGAAGCTCGTTGACTACAAGTACTCTTCCTCTGAGTCTTTAGGGTTTGGTTCAGACCAAAAGAATTATCTAATAATTTAAAAAAAATAATTTCCAGAAAACATTTTCCCTAAAAATACTTATCAGAAAATTTTCTTTTGACTTAGACTCCTCCTAAATTTGACACATCCTAGTAGTCTTTGTAGATTATGAAGTAGACTTCCTCTATATTTTTAGGGTTTATCAAAATCAAAAGAACAATTTTGAATGACATTTTGAGTATTGTAATTTTCAAGGAGATACTTTTTGAAAACACAATAAGTCTTTTCGAAAAACATAAGTGATAGCGATTTTAAGCACAGTTTTCAAAAAATATTTTGAAATGATATTGATTTTGAAGCACAATTTTCGAAAAACTTTTTGAAATGATAGTGATTTTTAAGCACAGTTTTCAAAAAATATTTTGAAATTATATTGATTTTTAAGCACAGTTTTCGAAAAACTTTTAAAAGAATAAAAATACTTCCCCTATATCTGACACTGTTTGACTCTATCTAAGTGCCTTAAGGGACTTTAGTGTTGACCTAAAGGCTTGTGTCTAATTGTGTAGGTCAAACAAATTTTTGAAAAGGATATAATTTTGAAAATGTATAATATATAAGCACTCAAACAAGCATGAAATCCATTAAAACATTATTATGTTAAAGCACTATTTTGAAAATAGATTTTTTAAAAAAATATTCTAAGAATTTTGGAAAACCATTTTGAAAACCATTTTTCAATTTATTAGTCCTTAACATCTCACCCATTCTAGATGTCTCAGTACAAGCAAGCATGATTGCCTTATGGGTGTATTGTGAGTTGCTTGAATAATTTTTCTTTGAATTTAATCTAAGATTTAATAAAAACTTGTGTTAGATCAAATTTATCAAATAGTAAATTGAATTTGAGTTTCGATAATTGGCTTCTAGGTCTTGGCGAGGCACAGAGGCCTTATTGGAGCAACAACCCTTTCCTTGACAAAGCCTTTTATCGAAAGTTCATTTTCAAATTACTTCTTGAAAAATTTTGGTCTAGCTAGCTTAGGTTTTGGATCGGTAGCTTCGGCTAGTTCCACCAGACTAAATAGACCAAGTAGGGTACACCTTACTTGACATTATTAGAAGGGCTTTCCTAACGTACTATCATCTCACCTCCACCTAATACTAGGTTGTTCAAGTTTCGACTAGTCTTTTTCCTATAACCATTTTAAATCATGCATAAAATTAAACATGAATGATATGACGTATATATATATATAATAGCAAATGCATGAGCATGACAGTTATGCATGAGTCAAACAATTCAAATCATTTTACCTAAGTTTCTAGTAATGTATCAAATTCCCGATTTGATACATGTCGTCTGAACCCATGAATATGCCAACCCACTTTGACATATTTAATTTTATTAAATTGATTGTTGCAGTTTGGGTAAGATTTTATTTAATTCAAGTTTAAGTTAATTGGAATTAAATTGATTAAAAAATAATTAAGGATTAATTATAGTTAAATTAATTACGGATTAATTAGAATTAAATTAATTAATGATTAATTAATTTCATTAATTAAGAATTAAATTAAAATTAAATTAATTAAGGATTAATTAAAATTAATTAATTAAGAATTAATTTAATTAGTCTAATTAAAGATTAATTTAATTTAATGCTAAATAAAGGATTAAATTAAGGTTAAAAATTAACTAAAATTTAATTAAAGTTTTTAAGATTTAACTTGATTTAAGTTTCAAAATTTCTGGGTTAATTAAAAGTTGTAGGTTTAATTTCATCATTTTCATGATTTCAAAAATTTCTGACTTATCTACTATTTCTTCTTTATTTAACTTTTTAAGTTTTTCTAACAATTCTAATTTGTTTGAATTTTTGTAAATTTTATTCACTGTAGCCTTGATCCTAGAAATTAACCTTCCTCATCATCAAAATCATATCCTTTTAGATCTTCCTAGTAGGTGGAGTAATTTTCAGGGCTACTAGTTAATGTTCCATAATTATCTTCAGGATTATCCAAAAAAACTAATAATTAATTTATTATCTAAAAAGATTTCATCTCTACTATTTTCAGAAATAACATCGCTATCTTCAGAAATATCTTCAATAAAATTATCCTTTTCCTCAGAATTATCTTCAATATTTTCAAACTTATTTTCAATATTTTCAGAATTAATCTCTAAATTTTCAGGGTTAATTTTTGAATTTTCAGGGTTATCATTAAAATTTTTAGATCTAATTTCAGAATTATCATTAAAATTTTCAGATCTAATATTATCAGAATTTATTTTAGAAATTTTTGAATTGACATTAAGGATTAAACAGTTAATTTCTGATATTTTAACATTATCTATATTTTGTAATTGGTCATGCAAGATATCGATTTGACTGTTCATAAAATTTAAATTTTCAAAAAAATTATCTAAATTATCTACATAAGATAGTGCAGGAATTTGAAAATCTTTTCGAACGTATATTTTTCGTACCTTTGCCGGACACTGATTCTTGTAGTGTCCATACTTTTCGCATTTGAAACATTTGATGTAACTCTTGTCCCGCCGGACACCGGGTGCTGGTACGTCCTGTGTCGTCGGTGGTGAAGTTCGAGTCTTACGAGTAGGACACTGTTTTTTATAGTGTCCTCTCTCCTTGCACTTGAAACATGTGATATGAAATTTAAAAATTAACATTTTAAAAAAATGTACCTGATTCACCCCTGGGCTCCCCCTCAACTCCTGGCATCTTTGCTCCGTCGGCTGTTAGTCCGGTGAAGAGCGACCAGGCTCTGATACCACTTGTGGGGACCGGTGTCATGATAGAGGGGGGGTGAATATCGACCGTAAAAACTTCGCGGAAACTTTGTAAACTTTCAATTGTTCATTCTAGTCACAGAGTTAGTAGCAGCGGAAAATAGAAAGAACGAACAAAAAATAGAACCCAGAGTGCACACGGATTTTACTTGGTTCTCAACCCCCCAGAGTCAGTACATCAAAGGCCTAAGCACGGGAAACACCCATCCACTAATGGTCTTCATTCCGGACTTTCCAGAGGTGGAGAAACCCGTCATATAGTGCACGTTTGTACAACTAAAAATATACGGAAACTAAGTGCAGAAAAGTAAAAGTAAACCAAAATATAAAAGGTCGAAGACTCGATCGATCTGGAACTCCGAAGTGTCACGCACTTCCTCTCGGAGCCTCCTTGGTCGCAGAGCTTCATCTTTAGCACTTTGTCGTCACTTGGAAATCTCAGAATGATATTTGAATTATTGTTTCGAGTTGAGGGGTCGAAGCCTCTTTTATAGCCCTGTTACTGGGCGCCTGTGATCAATGAGGCACCTCAGATAGCTTGGTCAAACTCCATCCTCGCACTGAACTCGCAGCAGCTGATAAGGCTTTCATCCAGGGTGCCCTAGACCTCCAGGGTGCCTAAATGACTCAGGTGCCTGGTTCATTGAGGCGCCTGGTTCATTGAGGCACCTGGTTCACTGGGGTGCCCTGGTTAATGGGGGCGCCTAGTAGCCTGGTTTCCAGTCCTGTTGTGTGTTTGTTTGCCTGCTTTATCTTCAATTTTAGGTACCTGCAAGATACATAAATACAAGGCAAACACATGTATATCCTTAGCCTTAAGGATTTGGTTCTGACTTCGGATTTCTGCGAAACCCTAGGTCGAACCGACGCCTATGTTCCCATCCTGGGGAACACGCCTTTCACCTACTCCTTGTTGGGGCAATCGACCCTAAGATGATCTAGAGGATCATGGGGTTTTGATGTGTGTTGGTCAATATGGTTAAGTTAGGATTTATTGTTGGACTAATATGTGTACATGAGTGTGCAGGTGTACAGGTACACATGGACTTGGTTGATGTCTTTAGGTGAAGGGTGGCATGGCGGCAAGCTGGAGGCTTGTGTGCGCACCCGAGGGACCGTGGATAGCATGGACGATGAGCCAAGGGATGCGGACTTCGAGGCGTACGTGAAGGATGGCATGGAGGCAAGATGGAGGCTTGCGTGCGCATCCGAGGGACGAGGGCCGAAGATGAAGAGGGTGTGAAGGCAACAGTCGAGGATGTTGGTGAAGAGTCGACCAGGTTGTGAGGGTCCTAGTGTGAGTCGTTGTACTTGGGAACTAAGCTGGGAGGGTTCGAGTGCGAAGTGAAATGTACTCGGGAGTGTAACCCTATGCTTAGGCTCGGACCAGTCGACTGCTCTGGGTGCAGTCGACTGGTGTCGACTGGAAACAACTATCGGATTCAAACGTTGTATTGTAACGGTCGAATCTGAGTAAGACCAGTCGACTGCCCCAGGGGTAGTCGACTGGTAGCGGTTGTTTCAGACTCGAGCCCTATTTAAAGGGGCTCGTTTCATGTTTTTTTTCTTGACAAATTTTGACTTGGTTAAAGTCAAAATAGTAGTCTTGGTGCTCAGTGATTGTCGAGGTGATTGTGCCGAGGTTTCTCCACCCACAAGGAGCGACAAGGGCTAGCCGGAGGTCATCCGGGGAGTGATCCACCAAAGGATTCTTGGATTAGTCACCCTTAGGGGTGGATACCAAGTAAATAGGTCTGTGTTAACATTGCTTTCTTATTGTTAGTTTTATTCTTTTGTATTTCCGCTTGCGCAACTAACAACGTAGGAAGAAGAAGATCCGAAAAATGCTATTCACCCCCCTTCTAGCAACGTACAGGATCCAACAAGTGGTATCTGAGCTAGGACCGCTCTAGATTAGAATAATCGCCAAAAGGAGCAAGAAAGCTAGAGGGAAAATGATGTAGGATAAGCTAGGGGACGATATCAACTCACTGCCAATGTATGACCATGAGGTTTTTGCATATTGGAGAGCAAGAATGAAGATATGGTTTGGAATGGATTGGGAGTGTGTAATGGTGCTAGAAGAACCTTTCGAAACCCCTAAGGACAAGCATGGAAAGAAGCTCCGACCTAGGTATTAGACTAAGGAGCAACAAGAACAAGCTAGGGCCAATGAAAAGGTAATCAATATCTTGATTAATATTTTGCCTAACAATGTGTTGAGTAATGTAGGGACATATACAAATGCATATAAATTGTGGAATAAATTGGAAGAAGTTCATAAGAACCCTTCACATGAATATGAATTGTTGAGCCTTTTGAGTTTCCAGATGTTACCCTTGATCAAATTCATGTGCACTATTTTAGGAGGCATCGGCATGAGTCAGAACGCATCTTTGATGCTAAACCTATGAGCCCATTTAGTCATGTGTTGTATAAGATTATTTTAGAGTGTCTTCTACCCATCGTCACCAAGGGAAGGGCTAGGATCTGACTGCCTCATCTGGTGATGATGTACGCCCTGGAGAGGATATTAGATATTGACGTCTCCCTACATGTGTTCACCTCCATCTGTCACTTTTCCCATAGTGTCAATGGAAAAATATATATGTCCTTTTGCCACATCCTGACCGAGTTCTTTCAGTTACGGTTTGGTATCCATGTGACTAGCGGTCAGGTCCGGTACCTGTCCAAGTACTATGACCAGATTGGCACACACCAACTATCCTTGGTAGGTATTGAGTGTCGGCAGGCGGAGTTTGTGTGGAGACAGCGTCCGGAGTCCTCCAGCTCTGACGAGGAGCCTGCTGCGGGGGTTATGCGTGAGGAGTTCTCTCAGCTCCGGGCTGATGTTCACGGCATCCGGGAGGACCTCCAGAGTTATCTGCAGCAGCAGCTAGGCTTCCAACAGAGGATTCAGGCGGAGGTTCATGGGTTTAGCAGCCGACAGGACGAGATGTACGAGATGCTCCGGCAGTTACATTTGACTTATCAGGCCCCACCTCCTCCACTAGGCGACGATGACATGATGTGATGGGATGACACAACATTGAGAGCGGCTTAGTGTTGAGAGTGTTTCATTTCATGATGTATTCTTATATCTCTCAAACACTCCTTATTCTGGATTTGTATCATTTTGATGACTTCAGGTCTACGGCCTCTGTGATACTATTATATTTTCTTTCTTATCTTTATGTATGATACATTTCTCTTTATGATGTATTATGAAGTTTTATGTCATGATGTGATTTTGTCTATCTTATTTGCAAAATTATTGGTTGCTCTTTATTAGTTGCTATTAATTGATAGGATATGGTTTGACTTATGTCTTCATGATGTTTGATAAGGGTATATGTATAGGGGGAGTTTAAGGTCTAATTCATGGTTTTAGTGTTGATTGATATCATTGGAATTTAAAGGAAACTTGATAAGTTCATGTGTCCCTAGGGTTAAGAGATAAGGAGGGGGAGCCTTTGTCAAAATGGAAAATCTATATGAAAAAGGGGAGGTTTGAGAACCATTCTATGTGTAAAATCAAGGTGAATGGAATTGGCAAACATAAGGAAACATATATGGAATTCAAAGTTGACACAAAAGTGCCAATTTTTAAGGATATTTAGGTTTGTACCAAAAGTCAAGCACGTTTGATGTTTTTCATGAAAATATATTTTTCTAGGGTAAGGTATACTCTAACAAATGTGCTTGCAAAATTTCACATTTTTTCGGATTTTTTGGAATTTTCTAGGCATTTCTAAAATTCGGTTGGAAAATCAAAAAATGGCGTATCAGTCGACTGCCCTGGGGGCAGTCGACTGGTGGTTTGGGCAGAAGGAATTTTGGTGATTTTTTAGAGGTTTTTCAGAAATCTAGTAAGTTCTATTTGGCACCAGGGGTAGGATTGCTTGGGGCAATCTTTTTGATGGTATCAAAGAGGGAGAACTTGGGTGTTAAGTTTGGTTTGGGTTGAAACGTAACTATGGTTGGTTATGAAATTTGGGTGTTAAGTTGGAAGAACTTAACTTGTGTTAAGTGTTAAGTTGGGAATAACTTAACATTGTATTGGCAATGAGAATTGAAAAATGGGAGAAAGCATAGGTTAAGGGGGAGGTTGCCTCTTGTTTGTTATGCTTTGTTTTTCAATTGCTATTGCTTTTGTTATTGCTATTGTTGTTATATTTACCTAACTTAACATATTTTCACACATCAAAAAGGGGGAGATTGTTGGGGCAATCGATCCTAAGATGATCTGGAGGATCATGGGGTTTTGATGTGTGTTGGTCAATATGGTTAAGTTAGGATTTATTGTTGGACTAATATGTGTACATGACTGTGCAGGTGTACAGGTACACATGAACTTGGTTGATGTCTTCAGGTGAAGGGTGGCATGGAGGCAAGCTGGAGGCTTGTGTGTGCACCCGAGGGACCGTGGATAGCAGGGACGATGAGCCGAGGGACTCAGACTTCGAGGCGTACGTGAAGGATGGCACGGAGGCAAGCTGGAGGCTTGCGTGCGCATCCGAGGGACGAGGGTCGAAGATGAAGAGGGCGTGAAGGCAACAGTCAAGGCTGCTGGTGAAGAGTCGACCAGGTTGTGAGGGTCTTAGTGTGAGTCGTTGTACTCGGGAACTAAGCTGGGAGGGTTCGAGTGCGGAGTGAAATGTACTCGGGAGTGTAACCTTAGGCTTAGGCTCGGACCAGTCGACTGCTCTGGTTAAAGGCAAAATAGTAGTCATGGTGCTCAGTGATTGTCGAGGTGATTGTGCCGAGGTTTCTCCACCCACAAGGAGCGACAAGGGCTAGCCAGAGGTCATCCTGGGAGTGATCCACAGAAGGATTCTTGGTTTAGTCACCTTTAGGAGTGGATACCAAGTAAATAGGTCTGTGTTAGCATTGCATTCTTGTTGTTAGTTTTATTCTTTTGTATTTTCGCTTGCGCAACTAACAACGTAGGAAGAAGAAGATCCGAAAAACGTTATTCACCCCCTCTAGCAACGTATAAGATCCAACACTCCTCGTAGGAGACGGTTGCCACCCGGCCCATCCGGTTGGACTTTTACTTAGCCTTCGTGACTCCCGGATCTCGAGACGTTCGAACCTTAACCCGTCTCTACTTCTGTCCTTAGTCATCGCTTAGCTAAGTTGCTCAATCCCTCAGACCAAGACTTCGTGCCAAAACCCTAGGTCCAGGACATCGGTGCCCAACCCTCGGACAGGACTTAGTGCCCAATTCCACGAACCAGGACTTCGGTGCCCAACCCTCGGCCAGAACTTATTGCCCAATTCCACAAACCAGGACTTCGTGCCCAAACCTCGATCAGGTCTTAGGTGCCCAGCCCTCAGCCAGGACTTAGTGCCCAATCCATGATCAGGACTTAGTGCCCAATTCTTCAAACCAGAACTTCGTGCCTAGGATAACTAGGACTTTGGTTCATTTTTGTACTCTTTTCTTGACTCACCCTTCCATTGTTCAATGTATCACTAAGTTAAGCATATTGTTAAACATTAAAACACTCAGAGGAGGACATCACTGATGCAACTTGCACCAACACTATTGACAAGAGTTATCATTATTAAGTATGTCCTCATTCTCTATTGCTAGTAAAATGAAATTGGCTAATTGATGGATTTATAGATGAGGAAAGGACTGTAACATTACTTAAATTGTACCGGAGTCTAAGTTTTAGCTAAAATGTTTTAATAAGGATTTGTCGTTATGCTCGTAGTAAGTTTTAGCTAAAATGTTTCCTTGTTGTGATAGCTAAAACTATGCCTATTATACAGGACCTTGATTTGGATTCATTTGGTTATCATGGAACGTCCTCTTCATTTACGAACTCCTATAAAAGGCGGGTACTTCTCCTTTGTACTCTAGTAGTTCTTTTATCTTAATACATAATTTGTTATGTGTAAATAAGTCTGCTTGACCTTGTTTCTTATTATTGTTTATTTTATATCGCCTGTTGATACTTTCTTGTTTGACCTTCGAGTTTAATCAAAACTTTGTATCCGTACAGTCTCTCGTTGACTTTCTATTCTATAAAGTACCGCTTGTAAGCGAATACTTAGTTGTTCATTAAACACCACTAGGATGGTTGACATTAGAGAAACCCTACCTAGTAGTTTAGTTGCATATTCATTATTTTCTGGTTGGATTCTGGTTTGTTGTTTTTTGTTATTGCATCGTTGTTATTTGGTTGTTCGTTGTTATTCGGTTGTTTGTGCATTTGTATCATGCACCATATTACCGTTGCATACTGATGACTATTGGGATTCCATATGGTTAAGCCATCGTCAGTCATCTAGTCGCTTTGTCACTCAACCACTTATTGTTGTAGTTGCTAGAGTGGGAGCAACCGTCCTGTTACGCCACACTCAACCACTCATGTACAATGGATGTTGGAGTTGTAGGCAAACAGTTGACACCCTCACCGTTGTTTCCGAGGGTATCAGAGTTGTTGATGGCTCCCCCAATATATCGGGGTTTTAGAGTAGTTGGCTCCTCAGCATCCTGTCCACTCAACCACATATATCAGTGATATTTGTTGGAGTGCGTACAGTTGTCACAGCCCTACCCACTCGGCCATACAGATGTGATGTGTTGGCGGTTTGACTGGAGTCAGGGGTGACACATGTCATTGTATCATATGTATCTATTGCATTTATGCATTTTTCTTGTGGTTGTTGCATTTTTAAGAGCTATGGTTGTTGCATTTGGTTGACATGCATGTTTGTTTGATACTATGTTATGTCGTAGGTATTTTACGTTGTTTTATACATGTTTTGAGTTTCTCCATTTTCCTAGAGACTGTACACTGTTGTATTCTATTGTTTCATATACCCTTTGATGTCATGCTATTGTCTATTCATATACCTGCTGAGTTCGCCCGGACTCACCACCCTATATTCTATTTTTGTTTTAGGTAGTAGGTAGTTGCATTACTTGGAGCCATGAGAGGATTCAGTTGCCAGTCCCATGTTGTCGAGTTTGTTTCCACATTTGGGTTATTATCGCAGTACTTTATTTCTGCATTTTCGTTATTTCCATATTTATTTCGTAGGCTGTTAGATGTTTTATTGGTCCGATGTTGTCGAAGTAGAAGTATGTTCATCTTTGGACTTATGTTGGAGTTTCATTGGTATTCGGATTTTCGATTGCTTTATTTCTGCTAAAAGACAATAAAGGTTTAGAATGTTTAATCATATCTATAATTCTTGTTTGTATAAACTGTGTGGTTGTGCTTTTATTTCCCGTTATGATGGCTGAGCCATCTTTTATGTTGTGAGTGATGTACTATTTGTCCCAACATGTTCGCCGTACAGGGGAGATGCTGCATGATTTTCGAGTAAGAATGTGCCTCTGGAGGCATGACAATTTTTGGTATCAGAGCCAAGTTTTGTGATATTTTGGTGTCTGTGGGTTTACGGTGTTATTTTACGAGGTTAATTTATATTTTATGGATTTGTTTATATTTTTGCTTAGTCTTTTTCTTGGCATGGTTCGGTATGGTTGTGTTTTGGGACTTGGCAGCGACAAGATCTCTCCCAGCAACAAGAAGTAAGTTGGTTTTAAATTTGATAAAATTATATCTAAGTAATGTGTGTTAGTGTTGTTAACAGATATGTCTTATCGTATTGAGTTGTCTCCACCCCGTGCTCATGGTCGTGGACGACGATCACGGGGGAGGCCAGAGGAGGCCGAGGGAGACATGGGTCAGGAGGTTGAGAGGCCCACCAGAGTGGAGTCGATTGGTCAGGGATCAGCTCACCAGGACCCTTTGGGTGAGCTGAGACCTCCACCCCTAAGAATACCTCCTCCAGACCCGACAGCGGTTCTAGTCATACCATCAGAGGCAGGTCCATCAATGCCACCAGTGGCAGTTCTTGGAGTCCCATCAGTGGTACCCCCTGCCCAAGCGAGTTGGCTTCTGGATAGAGCTCGGATTCCTTTACTGGCAGCGTCTGTGAAGAGTCGTTTCACACTGTTCCATGGGGAACCATATCCGTATGCTGCTCGTGCCTGGTTGGAGATATTGGAGGGCACCTTCAGCTATATGACCCTCACAAACATAGAGAAGATGGAGTTGGCTACATATCACCTTCGAGATCAAGTCGTCACTTGGTAGAACATGCAGAAGACTCTTATTGGTGGACAACCAATTTCTTGGGTTTCTTTTCGCGAAGCTTTTGAGAGCAAGTATTATCCTGCCACGTTTCGTAAGGCCCGACAGTAGGAGTTCTTGCTCTTCATCAAGGAGATCGCTCAGTTATGGAGTATGAAGTGGAATTCAATCGCCTGGCGGAGTTTTGTCCTCAGTTGGTGGCTACACAGGATGAGCGGACGACACAGTTCACGCTAGGCCTAGCTGGATATATACAGTTACGTATGTCCGGATTGGCTCCTACTTCTTATCGAGAGGATCTGGATCAGGCTCTACACATCCAGATGATCCAGCGTCAGTTGCATGGTGATAAGAAGAAAGGAAAGCAGATAACTCAGGGTTCAGCAGGGACACAGAAATAACAGACTGTTGGATAGAAGCGCAGTAGCAGGAGTCAGAGTATGCAGGAGACTTCTGAGTCTCAGTCTCGACCCCAGAAGTCTTGATAGTTTTCAGCAGGATCGTTGCAAGGTTCTCAGCAGACCCGGAGGTATGCTATTGGTGGGGCTCATTGTTTTCAGTGTAGATCTAGGGACCACAGCAGACCAGATTGTCCCCTAGAGCACCCCATCTGTTATTATTGTAAGCTTCTGAATCATGAGAGTCGAGATTGTCCTTTGAAGGCTCAACATAAGTCGATAGTAGTTACTCCCTAGGGAGGCTGATCGGGACAACAGAGGCCATAGCAAGGCGGTCGTCAGACTCAGACGTCATCTCAACAGCAACAGGCTGGATGTCAGCAGGTAGTTCCTCCACCAGTTTAGATATATTGTATGCCTAGGCATGAGTACCCCTCACCAGCGGCATCTCAATATTCTGGGATGGGGTCGTACTATCAGCAGCCATACCTGACATACCAGCCTATAGTTTATCAACATCAACAGTCGACTGGAGCTTCCGGTTATCAGTCTCAGCAGTCGGTTGGGCCTTCTGGATAACAGCCCCAGCAGACTGCCAGACCTTCATCTTCTCAGCCTCAGCAGGTTTTAGCATTGTCACCTCCAGCTCCAGAGACAAATCGAGTCTATGCAGTCACCATAGATGAGGCACAGTGGGCCGATGGATCGGTCTTCGGTGGTATGATTTCAGTTTATGCATTTCCTGCTTGTTGATACTGGTAGTTCTAGTTCTTTCATATCACGGGTGTTTATGGGAAAGATTAGTAGGTTGCCTACCCTTATATCACAACGTCTGTTAGTGTCTCTGCCATCCGGTAAGGTATTGAATATCACGTAAGCAGTCAAGGCATGTCCATTAGATTTCGACAATTATACTCTCACCATGGATCTATCAGTATTTGAGATGATAGGGTTTGATATTATTCTGGGCATGGACTCCTTGGCGGCTTATCATGCCACAGTCGATTGCCAAGCGAGGGTGGTCACGTTTCGGCCTCCGAACCAACCCTCGTGGGAATTCATTGGCACTAGAGATGATGGGATTTCGATTGTCTCTGCACATCAAGCCCAGAAACTTATGTCACACGGATGTCAGGGTTTTCTTTTGTCATTGATCAGCACTGATGACAGCAGTAGCCCTCAGCTCTCAGATGTTCCAGTGGTCCGAGAATTTCCAGATGTCTTTCCAGAGGAGCTTCCTGGTTTGCCTCCCAGAAGGCAAGTCGAGTTTATGATTGAGTTGATTCCGGGGACTGCGTCGGTATCAAAGGCTCCATATCATATGGCGCCTAAGGAGTTGGACGAGCTAAAGGTCCAGCTTCAAGTGTTGCTTGATAGGGGATTCATCCGTCCTAGCGTATCTCCATGGGGTTCGCCAGTGCTATTCGTAAAGAAGAAGGATGGTTCTATGAGGTTATGCATCGATTACAGGTAGTTGAATGCAGTGACCATCAAGAACAAATATCCCTTGCCTCGTATTGAAGATTTGTTTGATCAGCTGAAGGATACCTCAATGTATTCTAAGGTTGATTTGCGGTCAGGATATCACCAGTTGAGAGTCAGGGATTCAGATATCCAGAAGAAAACTTTTCGCACCCGGTACGGACATTACGAGTTTTTGGTAATGCCATTTGGGCTTACCAATGCTCCTGCAGTATTCATGGATTTGATGAATCGGGTCTTTAGGATTATTTGGAGCAGTTTGTTATTGTTTTCATCGACGACATCCTGATTTACTCACATTCCGAGGAGGAACATGCGCGCCACCTTCGCATCGTTCTGGAGACGCTCCGACGGGAGCAGTTGTATGCGAAGTTCAGCAATTGTGCTTTCTGGTTGTCTTCTGTGGGTTTTCTCGGACACGTTGTTTCCAGTAGAGGTATTTCCGTAGATCCCCAGAAGATCGAGGTTGTCACCAGTTGGGAGCAGTCGAAATCAATTTAGGAGGTGCGCAGTTTTCTTGGATTGGTTGGTTATTATCGATGATTTCTTGAGGGGTTTTCCAGCATTGCTTCACTGTTGACACGTCTGACTAGAAAATACGTGAAATTTATTTGGACAGAGGCTTGCGAGACCATTTTTCAGGAGCTCATGCGGCGATTGGTGTCTGCACCTGTTTTGGTGTTACCTTCAGGCGAGGACAGTTTCGTACTCTATACTGATGCCTCACATCAGGGTTTGGGCGCATTTTTGATGCAGCATGGATGGGTCGTCACTTATGCTTCTCGTCAGCTTAAGAAGCCTGAGAAGAACTATCAAGTTTATGACTTAGAGCTTGCAGCCATTATTTTTGCCCTGAAGATATGGAGACATCATCTCTACGGCGTCACGTTTGAGATTTTCACATATCACAAGAGCCTCAAGTATTTATTCACTCAGAAGGAGTTGAATCTTCGTCAGAGGCGATGGATGGAATTTCTGAAGGATTATGACTGTACCATTAGCTACCATCCAGGGAAAGCTAATATGGTTGCAGATGCACTGAGTAGGAAATCCTGGAATGTTTTGGCTTGTCATCGGGTTATGGTCACAGACTTAGTTCAGAGCTTCTCAGAGTTAGGACTAGAGGAGCAGTGTCAGACAGAGAAATGGTTGTTGGTGACTATTGTTGCTCAATCTTCTATCAGAATGAGGATTAGAGAAGCTCAGGCTAGTGATCAGCATCTGCAGTTCCTAGGTAGCCGGATAGCCTCAGAGCAGCAGATTGACTTTACACGAGATGACGAGGGTATTCTATATTTCCGAGGGAGATTGTGCGCACCTAAGTCACATCCGGTCATGGATGAGTTGCTTCAGGAGGCTCATCGATCTCGGTTTGCGATACATCCTGGAGGAACCCGTATGTACCGAGATTTGAGACGTTCCTACTGGTGGAACGGTATGATGAAAGACATCGCGGATTTTGTTGCTAGATGTCTAGTGTGCCAGCAGGTGAAGGCCAAGCATCAAAGACCTGCTGGATTACTTCAGAAGATCCATATTCCTGAGTGGAAATGGGAGCACATCACTATGGATTTTGTTGTGGGATTACCAAGGTCTTGGAGAAGACACGATGCAATTTGGGTGATCGTTGATCGATTAACCAAATCTGCTCATTTCTTGGGGATTTAGAGGACATATTCATTAGACAAGTTGGTAGAGCTGTACTACCGTGAGATTATCAGACTACACGGTGTCCCTCTGAGCATTATATCAGACAGTGATAGACGTTTCACTTCGCGGTTTTGGCAGAGTTTACAACAGGCCATGGGTACCGAGCTTAGATTCAGTATAGCCTTTTTGACTAGTACCTGTTGTAGTTGACTAGTATCTTGTTGTGGTTTACTAGTGAAATTTGAGGACCAAATTTTTGTTAGTCGAGGAGAATGTTAAATACTGAATTTTAAGGGGTCAAAAAGGAAAATTTCCAAACATTAGGGGCCTAGTTGGAATTATTCAAATTTGGAGGGCCTTTTTATAAAAAACCAAAACTATTTAATAAACCCTAAAACTCCTCCCCGAAAATAGTTTTTCCCTCATCTCCCATTTTCCCCTTCGCCTCTGCCCGACGCCGCAACCGGCGACGCCGACGCTCCATCGCGCCGCCCGCCGCCGAGACCTCTTCATCCTCTTCTTCTTCTATCTTCTCCGACGCGCACGAACAGGGCGCCACACGCCTATCTCCTAGATCACACTGCTGCCCTCATGCGAGACCCGACGCCAGGGATTCACCTCAAAGAGCTCTCAACGTCGGCGAGAGTCATATTCTTCCATCAATCGGTCCCTTCTTTCTCCCACACTCACCGCAGTAGATATGTGACGGAGATCGGAACAGTCAATGGAATCAACGTGGGTGAGTTCGGTAAGGCTTTATGCTATTCTTGATTAGGTTTTAATTGGATTTTGATTTTGCGTTTCGAATTTGGCTTGCAAAGGTGAGTTGTTGGGTTGTAATGTAGGAAATTGATCAGATTTAGTTATGCAATTGTTCTTGCTCCAACTGGTGGACAACGTTGTGTTAGGATGTATACTAAAAGCCTTGCCTTTTCTGTTTGGACCTCCACAGTTTTGAAAGAGAATCACAACAACACTGTTACATGTTTATATTAGTATGTGCATAATTATCTGATACTTTGCATTGTAGATAACATGGTGTGTGGTGACACACAGAAGATCATGTTATCAATCCCTTACAGAGTATAAGTAAAGGCTCACAACCGAGATGGAGTTGGACAAACCATCGGGATGGTTGTAGTGTAATTAGGTGTGGTTTATCTTGACCATAGAATTACACTAGTGCATATTGTGTGCATTGAGCAGGACCAACATAGAAGTGATCCAATTTATACTGACTTTATAATTGGATCGGACCTCGGTTTATTATGGAGTACATGCTCTAAATCCCGATATAATAACGGGCACATGTACATAGTAGTTATTTCTTTGATTTACCAATAGATGAGATTTATTCTGCTAAATCAATAGGCCCGGTAAGTTGGGAAATAATATTATTTACATGGTGTGTCTTTGATTATAGATGATAAGGATGAGTGATACTGGTCAAGGAGTTAGAGGTTGATTAATTAAAATTGTCAGTAATTTAAATTAATCAACAGGCATTCGATATCTTAAACACAGGGAGATGGATGTACTCATAATAGGTGGAGCCCATATGTAAATATGGGAGTTGGTGAGGTAGTTCAATAGAGATCCTTTAGTGGAATGGATCTTCATTAATGGATCGGGTTTGGATCCATTAGCAGGTCAAGACCCAACTCCTCCTCATGGTCCCTATTATAGCCCTATAAATACACCATGGAGTCATGAAACCAAGGTAATCCAATTCTTCCAATTTGAACACAAGAAAACTCTAAGTTTCTCCTCTTCTATCTCTCTCTCTCTCTCCCTCTCACGCGGCGCCGACCTCTGCTGTGGAGAAGGCAGAATCGAAGTTGCTCATGTTTCTTAGCAGAAACTATCTTCTCCAAGGAGCAATCAGTGCTCACGCAACTTTGCTCAAGCAATCAAAGTTGCTCACGTATCTTTCAGTAATCAAAGTTGCTCACGCAACTTTGTCAAGGGAGATTGCTCACACAATTTTCTCAAAGGCAGAAAAGTTGCCTCACGCAACCTTTCTCAAAGGAAGAAAATTGTGTGACCTTGAGAGGAGCAGCAATTTTTCTCAAGGGAGATAGCAACTTTTCTCAAGGGAAGAAAATTCTGTGACTTTCTCAAGGGAGAAACTCAAGTTGCTCAGGCAACTTTCTCAAAGCTTCATGCTTGAGTAGCTGTGGAGAAGAAGTCGAGTTGTTGTGGACAGAAACTCAAAGCTTTGGTGTCGGCGGTGAAGGAAAGAAGTAGTAGGGTTTGTGTTTGGATTTTCTTCTTCCTTGGTGTGGCCGGCGGCAACCCTAGTGGCTAGGGTTTGGGTTGCGCGAAGAAGAAGGTGATATTGGAAGGCCTTGGTGACTCTGGTTCTTGGTAGATCGTCGCCCACACAACGTCCAAGAGGGGAGGGTCATACGATAGAAGATCCTAAGGTAAAGAGAGGTATATTTCTCTCTTGGCACCTTATTTAATTTTATCATTTTATGTGATGTTAATTAATTATCATGTTCTTGATTATTTGTTAATCATTGTTGATAATTAATTATTTTGGACCCCGAAAATAAACACAAAATCGGCGATCCGCTCGTCGTCTTTTCCGCGGTCAATTGGTTAGGCAAGTTACAAGGCCCGAACGTTGAGTTTGGCTAAGTGGTAACTTAAATCGATTGATATGATGACGAGACGGTCGTTTGGAAGATAGGTGTCCATTCGGATTAATTTTTTAATCCGTAGACATGGAGAGGTCTCTCAAGGACGACCAGGTATTTGTTAGTGATATGAGAGAAGTGTCCTAAGGCAATCGCCTTATGATTATAATCATTTATTCTAATAAATGAATATTCACTATTTGAGTATACATGTTTGTGTATTTGATTGAGATCTTAAACTCATTTACTGAATGCCCGCAATACAATTCACAGCATGAGAGAATTTGTGATGAATTCACAACTAGTGATTATCTCTACATGTGCAATTGTGAAGTATTGAAATTGTCCCTAGTCGATGAATTGATAAATATGGACACTATCAATTCTGTTGAGACTAGCATGGGTTATTCTCTAATCAGCTGATTCTCACTGGCTGGTGACATTGAGATGTCCGGAGATAAACATGAATGGTAGTTAAGGGAACTAGTTCATTGGAGTGACTGGCTGTAAAACATCATATAGTAGTCTACATATAGATATGTCAGTGAAGTTCTTACTGCAGCTTAAGTGCGATGTTCCTTTGACTTGCGGTGTTCAAGTCATCTTGGTAATGGAGACTTATACTTTGACATCTTAAGCAAGCGTCTCCAAGGAGGTGTGGACCCAGGATGATTGGGTATAAGCCGAAGTGCCCGAAGATGTTTGAACAGCCTACAAACTATTCACCACTCATTGCGAGGAGATGTATACCCGAGGCCTATCGTCGGATTGTTACTTGAAGCCTCTGGCCAGATCATGACATGTTCAGAGTATGAATCTCTTAAATATATGAGAGTAATTAGAATCCGTAGGACGAGAAAACGTTACTTGGGCTAGGTGTGACGTAGTTAGCCTAGTGGAGACTGACACACATAGATCATGTCCTGAACCAAGTGGGTATAAGATGGTGAAGGGAATGGGGCATGATTCATTATAGCTGCTGAAGGGTTTCAGAATTGTTTCTTAGGTCAACAGTTGATCTTTTGATTAATTGGGGATCATGATGTACTACTAGGTGCCACTCATGATCGTTCTATAATTAATTGATTAATTATAGACGACCAACATAAATCGAAAGCCTATTTAGTCACACGCACTACGAGTAATCCGAGGGATTTAAAATGAGTTGAAAATTGAATTTTCCAATCAAGAGAGATTAGGTTTGGTTGAGCCAAACGATAAGTCGAATCTGAATTTTTCAGAGACGCATCGGAAGAGTAAAATGGCTAAGTCTTTTAAAGACTTAATAGATGAATTAAATAAGTTTAATTCATTGGGGCTTGGCTTGGATGGGTCGGCCAAAGAGGGCCTCCATCCTCTTTGCTTGGCCGACCACAACAAAGGGAGAGAACCAAGTTTTTGGTTCAATTTATAAAATAAACCAAGTGTGGTTTGTTTTATAAAATAATGGATGATATAAATTTTTATATAATAAACCAAGGTTTCGTTTATTTTTCATGGAAATTAAAATGAACCATGGATTTATTTATTTTATAAAATCAATCATGGATTGATTTACCATGATAAGAAAATTTATTCCATAGGAGAGAAGATTTTTATCATGAATTAAAATATGATTTTAACCATGATATAAAATCAAACTTGGCATGATGGAATAAGTTATTCCATATTTAAGAGGCTTGATGGTTGAGAGGCCACTATATAAAGGACCCAAGGCAAGGCTTGGGTGTGTGAATAGAGATGAAGGCATAGGCTCTCTCCCTCTCTTTCTCTCCTTCTCTTCTCCCCTTCTTGCCGTGCGCCAACCAGCCTCTTCTTTTGCTTCGCCGGAATTTTGATTCCGGCCATCCTTTTGTGGTTAGTCTCCCGACTTCTCTCTTGGTTTTTCTTGTCGTGTTCTCAGAGAATCTAGTAGTTCTCGAGAACACGAAACTCGTGGCTTTGCGAAGTCATCCCGAAGACACTCGGCGTGGACGCGAATAGAGGCGGAGCTTCCAAGGAACACTTACGGTTGGATCTCATCCCTTCCTTCGAGTTACACGAGGTAATATATAAATTAGTTTACGTTTCTGCAAAATTTCAAATATATGATCATGTCTACACAAGATAAAATTGCATGCTTAGATGTGTGATTAAATGATTTACTGAAATTATTTATGCTAAACCTTCCGCTGCACATAATTAATTTTGAAATTATGAAGCCGCATCCATGTCAACATGCACCCGGTCCCAACAGGAGCATCAGAGCCGAGGTTTGTGTTCGACATAATCATATAATTATTTTGCGGAAAGCTTTATCATGATCTCAATTTTGGAAAATTTTCAATTATGGAAACTTTCCAATTATGGTAAATTTTCGATTTAGGAATTTCAAAGTTTGGAAATCCTCATGAAATTTCGCAAACTTTTGAAATATCTCTATTTCTGAAATTTTATGATAATTGTGAAAACTTTCCATTTTGGAAATTTCCTATTTTGGAAATTTTCCAATTTTGGAAAAACGTAAGTTTTCTTTGTACCTGAAACTTATAATTATTCTGAAAACCTTTTATTTTTGGAAACTTTCAAATTATGGAAAGCTCGCAATTTTGGGCACTTTCTTTCAAGAAAGTCTAGACAAATTATGGGAATATTAATTGGCATTTAAATTTATAATTAGAAATTAAATTATTTACAAAATTCTTTATTTTGGATTGAGCCTCGGGGAGCCGTCCAATTTAAAGTTAGTTGTTATAATTAAATTTCCTAAATTGAATTTAAATTGTCAAATTCTTATTTTGGATTAAGTCTCGGGGAGCCGTCCAAATTAAGTTATTGATATTAATTTTTCATAAATAAAATATGTGATCAAAATCTTGGAAATTTTTGAGGTGATTCTCAAACGATAATTTCCTTATTTGATTTATGTGGTGATGCTCTTACATATTATTGTCTCCAAAATTAATTAGGAAAATTGTTTCCTATAGAGTATATTTCCTTAAATAAGATTTTCATGAAAATAATATGTGGTTGAATTAAGGGAATCTGTCTCTTAATTTAATAAGATTTGATTTAGAAAAATCAAAGTCTTAAACATATTATTTCCAAAATTGATTATGATAATTCAGGAAATTGTTTCCCAAAACAATTCCTTGAATAAAGTATGAAATTAGAATTAGAAAATCCGGTTCCTAATTCAATTAATGAGACTTGATAAATTAAGTCACATACATACTTTATTAAGGAAATCGTTAGAACATGACATAATTATATGTCATGAATGTGCATAAAAGAAAAGGATGAGACCCAAAACCCCTTACAAAATATTAAGGCCAACACCTTCCATTAATATGGTTAGAACCGAAGTTTTGTTTCTCGTTTGGGTTGATGGACACATCCATGCCCGGCTTGAACCTCAACATATTTAAACCATGGAATTAGTTTATGATTAATATAGTTGGAGTCAGAGGTCAATCCTTAGTTTTGGTTGTTGGACACATCCAAGCCTGACTAAACGGTTGAATGAGCTCCAACCATAGTAAAACTATTTCTTGATTAATGGGTCAGCCTTAAGCTTGGAGCATCGATTTGTTGTGCCACAGCCAAGGTCGATGTAAAGAGAGGTGCAGTTGGGTGCTATGTATATTGTTGCATACTTGTTAATGAGTTAACAACCCAATGATTTATGCAAACATTTAATTAGTTGATAGCATAATGTGATAGTTACATATGTATAATATGTAATCAGTATAATTACCTACCTTCATAGCTAAGAATAACTTGATGGACTCTAGCCATGGTTGTTCTTATCTATGGTTGGATATCAACCTATTTGGAGATGTTCCTACGATCTCCCGAATTGATAAAAAGGGTTATTCAATTCGAAAAATAAATAGGATTTAATTAATGTATATTGATGCATTTTTTATCATTCTCATCACATAACCTCAATTTGTATTTCTAGGATAATCACCTGATCATGTCTTCTCTAAATTTGCGTCCATTTTGGACACCAATAAGCTGACTGGGCTAAACTTCATGGACTGGCTTCGAAACCTGAGGATAGTCCTCAAGGCAGAAAAGCTTGCTTATGTCCTTGAAGAACAACTTCCCAACCATCCTCCTGAAGATGCAACTCCAGACTAGTTAGTGGCCTATCAGAAACATGTGGCCGATTCTGAATTGCGAGTTACATCATACTGGCCGCTATGGTACCTGAGCTACAAAAGCAGCATGAGCATATGGATGCTCATACCATCGTCTTCCATCTTCATGAGCTGTTTGACGAGCAGGCGAGATCCGAAAGGTTTGAGGTCTCCAAACTCCTCTTCACCTCTAAAATGCAGGAAGGCACTTCTGTCTCACAATTTGTGTTGAAGATGTTGAGGTACATTGAGCGACTAGGCACACTCGGATTTGCAATGGATCATGAACTAAGTATTGACTTAATTC
The DNA here is from genome assembly GCA_024364735.1 of Boesenbergia rotunda. Lineage (NCBI taxonomy): Eukaryota > Viridiplantae > Streptophyta > Magnoliopsida > Zingiberales > Zingiberaceae > Boesenbergia > Boesenbergia rotunda. Next base: position 198,573 of record JAGFNQ010005696.1, read on the forward strand.
TGCATTGTTTGCCAAAGAGTTACTCACAGTTTGTGATGAACTATCGGATGAACAAACTGGAGACTACCATTCCTGAATTGCTTAACCTGCTGAAGACTGTAGAGCCTTCTGTAAAGCAGGATCTGAAGATGGTACTGTTAGTTGGTTCCTTAAAGAAAGGCTCTAAGAGGAAGCCCAAAGAACAAAATAAGGGAAGGAAGAAAAAGGCCAAAAAGATTGAAAAGGCACTTGCCATCACTGCGGCAAGGAGGGCCACTGGCGAAGAAACTGCAAGGTTTATCTTGAGTCCTTGAAGAAGAAGGCATCCGATGCCCCATCCTCTTCAAGTATCTTTGTTATTGAATGTCACTCTATTTCCTCGTACACCTGGGTACTTGATACTGGGTGTAGCTCACATATATGTAATGACATACAGGGGCTAAAGAATAGAAGAAGACTCGTTAAGGGAGAAGCGAATTTGCGAGTTGGAAATGGAGCAAAGATTGTTGCTGTTGCCATCGGAACATATTTGCTAAAGCTCCCTACTGGACTTGTCTTAGAATTGGATAATTATTATTTTGTTCCTTCATTAATAAAGAACATTGTATCTATTTCATGCTTGAATGAAAAGGGTTATCATTTAATTTTTAGTAACAATTGCTGTTACATAACTTTAAATGGTGTTCTTTATGGGACCGAAACTTTATGCAATGGTATCTACACGTTAGATTTATCCAGTGACGTTTTCAATATCGAAGTTAGCAACAAACGTGCTCGAATAGATAATCAAATAGACTCCTATACGTGGCATTGTCGTCTTGGCCATGTAAGTAAGAAACGCATGACCAAATTACACCGATGTGGAATTCTGGAATCATTTAAACTCGGTTCATTTGATACATGCGAATCATGCTTAAAAGGCAAGATGACCAAATTACCCTTTTCCGGAAAAGGTAAACCAGTGGGAGAATTGCTTGGTCTAATACATACTGATATATGTGGACCAATGTCAACTCTTGCACAAGGAGGCTATAGCTACTTCATTACCTTTATCGATGATCACTCACGATTCAGGTATGTGTTCTTAATGAAACACAAATCTGAAGCTTTTGAGAAATTCAAAGAGTTCAGAAGTGAAGTAGAGAAACAGCTTGGCAAAAGTATTAAGATACTTCGATCCGATCGGGGTGGTGAATACTTAAGTCAAGAGTTTCAAGATTATCTTAGGGACAATGGGATATTGTCTCAATGGACTCCGCCATATACACCACAGCATAATGGTGTATCTGAGAGGCGTAACCAAACCTTGATGGACATGGTTAGATCTATGATGAATCATGTAACTCTTCCAAAATCCTTTTGGGGCTATGCGCTTAAGACAGATGTTTACTTACTAAACAAAGTCCCGTCCAAGGTAGTCTCTACTACTCCATATGAGACATGGAATAGTAAGAAACCTCATTTATCTCACCTAAAGATATGGGGTTGTCCTGCTTATGTAAAGCGGATTGTATCAGACAAATTGGATGCTAAGTCTGATAAATGTCTATTTATTGGATACCCTAAGGAAACGAAAGGTTACCAATTCTATCATCCCTTGGAACAAAAGGTGTTTGTTTCAAGGCATGCTGTATTTCTAGAAAAAGAATTTCTTTTACAAGAAAATAGTGGGAGTAGCATTGAACTTGAAGAAGTTCAAGAAACTCCAATAGACATTACAGAGACACCTAGTCTAGTCCCACAACCAATAACTCATAATGATGAGCTATCAGTTCAACCTAAAACAACACCACTTCTTCGTAGGTCTGATAGGACACGCAATATTCCAGAGAGATATGGATTTCTCATAAGTGAATCGAATGACGTGTTACTCATTAACGATGACGAACCTATCAGTTATGAAGATGTTCTGAAAAATTCAGAAAGGGATAAATGGCTTGAAGCCATGAAGTCGGAAATGGATTCCATGTACAAAAATCAAGTATGGGACTTGGTTAACCCACCTGAAGGGATTAAGTCCATAGGGTGCAAGTGGGGTTTCAAGAAGAAAACCGACATGGAAGGTAATGTTGTTACCTTTAAGGCTAGATTAGTGGCAAAAGGATATCGTCAGAAACAAGGAATTGATTATGACGAAACCTATTCGCCAGTAGCTATGCTTAAATCCATTCGGATGCTCCTGGCCATAGCAGCTCATTATGATTATGAGATATGGCAAATGTATGTGAAAATAGCTTTCCTTAATGGAAACCTGCTTGAGGATGTATACATGATACAACCTGAAGGTTTCACATCGGTTAATAAAACCAAAGTATGTAAGCTTCGACGATCCATATATGGACTAAAGCAAGCATCCAGGAGCTGGAACATCTGTTTTGATGAGACAATCAAAGAGTTTGATTTCTCACAAAATCCTGATGAACCTTGTGTGTACAAGAAGGTTAGTGGGAGTGCAGTCGTATTCCTAGTGTTATATGTCGATGACATATTGTTGGTGCAGGAAGCACCATATCGAACCTTGTTTTGATATTGGCAAAGGATTCAAAGTTAAGTGTTATTTGTGATCTAACGATGTTACTAAGTGTGCAGGAAAAGTCCTAGAGAAGGGCTGCTAGGCACCTGGCGAAGGACTGCCAGGAAATAAAGTCCTAGCAAAGGGATGCTAGGCACCTGGCGAAGGACTGCCAGGATAGAAAGCCCTAGCGAAGGACTGCTAGGCACCTGACGAAGGAATGTCAGGATACAAAGCCCTAGCGAAGGACTGCTAGGCACCTGGCGAAGGAATGCCAGGATACAAAGCCCTAGCAAAGGACTGCTAGGCACCTGACGAAGGAATGTCAGGATACAAAGCCCTAGCGAAGGACTGCTAGGCACCTGGCGAAGGAATGCCAGGATACAAAGCCCTAGCGAAGGACTGCTAGGCACCTGGCGAAGGAATGCCAGGATACGAAGACCTAGCGAAGGACTGCTAGGCACCAGGCGAAGGACAGCCTGGGATCCAAGACCTAGCGAAGGACTGCTAGGCACCTGGCGAAGGACTGCCAAGATCCGAAGACCTGGCGAAGGACTGCTAGGCACTGGGCGAAGGACAGCCTGGTATCCAACACCTGGCGAAGGACTGCTGGGCAAAAGTCCAACTGGAGGAGCCGGTTGTCATCAGGTAAATTCTCCTGAGAGGAGTAGGTGAGGACACGTTCCCCGTCGAGGGAACAGTAGGCGTCAGTTTGACCTAGGGTTCCATTTTGGAGACCCAAAGTCAGAACCAAGACAGCTAAGGCTGTATAAAACTAACATATTATTGCTTTATGTTGTTTTGGACTAACCCTGGATGTAGGACCGAAGGAACGAGTGTCTGCAGCTCAGAGAGCCTCAAAGGAGTGAGGCAGTAGCTGAATAGGGTGCCCGGAGTGTCCCGGGCGCCCCCAAGGTGAATACAAAACAGATGAAGCAAAAGAAGTGCTTCGACAGCTCATGGGCGGGGCGCCCCCGTGCTCCCAGGCGCCCCCCATGCTCCCGGGCGCCCCGGATGGTCCGGGCGCCCCCAGCTCAAACTAATGAAGCAGAAGCCAGTGAGAAGCCAACGGATAAGAGTCAACCCGGTCAACCCAAGCGCCCCCAGCGTCCCGGGTGCCCTCGTCAAGATCTGATCTCGAGATTGAAGGGATCAGAGCTGACCGAGAGGAACTCGGATCAGTTGACACGTGGGGGGGCACCCCCGACCTTCCGGGCGCCCCCAGGGGCTATAAAAAGGCCCTCGACCCCAAGGCTTCGAACAATCAATTCTTCCAACGCATTCACGCTCTTCTACTCCCGCGCTCTGCTCCGAAAACCTCCCGACTCGAGATACAAGCACCGACGACGTCCCTCTGCTCAGAAAATACAATCTACACAGGACGTCGGTAACGAAGAGCCACTTTTAAGTTTACTGTACTATTTCCTGTAATATATTTTGTAAACTGGTTTTGCGCACATATAGAATTGCCCGCAGTAAACGGTCAACGATCGTGGGCCTTGGAGTAGGAGCCGACCGCGACTCCGAACCAAGTAAAACTGCTTGCGTCTTTGTGTTGTGATTTAATTTTCCGCTGCGTATGCTCTTAGCTTTAATCCGAAAATGATTTACGATATTGACCCCCCCCCTCTATCGTTTCTCTCGATCCAACACATATTACTTATAGGAAATGATATATCAGTCTTACAGTCAGTTAAAATTTGGTTGTCCAAAACTTTCTCCATGAAAGACTTGGGAGAAGCAACCTATATCCTTGGGAATAGAATATATAGAGATAGATCAAAACGGTTGCTTGGTCTTTCGCAGTCTACATATATAGACTGAGTGCTAGAAAGGTTTAGCATGTCGGAATCCAAGAAAGGTTACCTTCCCATCAGGCATGGGATCAACCTTTCGAAGTCTATGTGTCCGCGCACAGAAGACGAGAGGATTTGCATGAATATGATTCCTTATGCATCCGCGATAGGATCTATCATGTATGCTATGTTATGTACAAGACCCGATGTATCATATGCTCTGAGCATCACAAGCAGATACCAGTCTGATCTACGAATGGATCATTGGGTGGCTATCATGACAATCCTCAAGTACTTAAGAAACACTAAGGATGTGTTCCTAATATATGGAGAAGGTGATATGGTAATACGTGGGTATACAGATGTCAGTTTCCAGACAGATAAGGATGACTCCAAATCTCAGTCCGGATACGTATTTATTTTGAATGGAGGTGCAATAAGTTGGAAGAGTTCCAAGCAAGACACCGTAGCGGATTCTACCACGGAAGCAGAATATATTGCAGCTTCGGAAGCAGCAAAGGAAGCAGTCTGGATCAAAAGTTTGTCTCAGAACTTATTGTGGTTCCAACCATTGATGAAGCAATACCGGTTTACTACGACATCAATGGAGCTATTGCATAAGCAAAGGAACCAAGGTCTCATCAGCGATCCAAACATGTGTTTCGCCGCTATCATCTAATCAGAGAGATTATAAGTAGGAATGATATACAAATTGAGAAAATTCCCACTGAAAGGAATTTAGCGGATCCTTTAACTAAGGCCTTACCTCAAAGCAAGTTTGAGGGTCATGTTAGAGCCTGTGGTATTGGGTACCGTAGCGATTGGCATTAGGCCAAGTGGGAGTTTGTTAGTAATATGAGAGAAGTGTCCTAAGGCAATCGTCTTATGATTATAATCATTTATTCTAATAAATGAATATTCACTATTTGAGTATACATGTTTGTGTATTTGATTGAGATCTTAAACTCATTTACTGAATGTCCGCAATACAATTCACAGCATGAGAGAATTTGTGATGAATTCACAACTAGTGATTATCTCTATATGTGCAATTATGAAGTATTGAAATTGTCCCTAGTCGATGAATTGATAAATACGGACACTATCAATTCTGTTGAGACTAGCATGGGTTATTCTCAAATCAGCTGATTCTCACTGGCTGGTGACATTGAGATGTCCGGAGATAAACATGAATGGTAGTTAAGGGAACTAGTTCATTGGAGTGACTGGCTGTAAAACTTCATATGGTAGTCTATATATAGATATGTCAGTGAAGTTCTTACTGCAGCTTAAGTGCGATGTTCCTTTGACTTGCGGTGTTCAAGTCATCTTGGTCATGGAGACTTATACTTTGACATCTTAAGCAAGCGTCTCCAAGGAGGTGTGGACCCAGGATGATTGGGTATAAGCCGAAGTGCCCGAAGATGTTTGAACAGCCTACAAAGGATTCACCACTCATTGCGAGGAGATGTATACCCGAGGCCTATCGTCGGATTGTTACTCGAAGCCTCTGGCCAGAGCATGACATGTTCAGAGTATGAATCTCTTAAATACATGAGAGTAATTAGAATCCGTAGGACGAGAAAACGTTACTTGGGCTAGGTGTGACGTAGTCAACCTAGTGGGGACTGACACACATAGACCATGTCCTGAACCAAGTGGGTATAAGATGGTGAAGGGAATGCGGCACGATTCATTATAGCTGCTGAAGGGTTTCAGAATTGTTTCTGAGGTCAACCGTTGATCTTTCGATTAATTGGGGATCATGATGTACTACTAGGTGTCACTCATGATCATTCTATAATTAATTGATTAATTATAGACGGCCAACATAAATCGAAAGCTTATTTAGTCACACGCACTACGAGTAATCCGAGAGATTTAAAACGAGTTGAAAATGGATTTTCCAATCAAGAGAGATTAGGTTTGGTTGAGCCAAATGATAAGTCGAATCTGAATTTTTCAGAGACGCATCGGAAGCATAAAATGGCTAAGTCTTTTAAAGACTTAATAGATGAATTAAATAAGTTTAATTCATTGGGGCTTGGCTTGGATGGGCCGGCCAAAGAGGGCCTCCATCCTCTTTGCTTGGCCGACCACAACAAAGGGAGAGAACCAAGTTTTTGGTTCAATTTATAAAATAAACCAAGTGTGGTTTGTTTTATAAAATAATGGATGATATAAATTTCTATATAATAAACCAAGGTTTGGTTTATTTTTCATTGAAATTAAAATGAACCATGGATTGGTCATGATTGATTTACCATGATAAAAAAATTTATTCCATAGGAGAGAAGATTTTTATCATGAAGTAAAATATGATTTTAACCATGATATAAAATCAAACTTGGCATGATGGAATAAGTTATTCCATATTTAAGAGGCTTGATGGTTGAGAGGCCACTATATAAAGGACCCAAGGCAAGGCTTGGGTGTGTGAATAGTGATGAAGGCATAGGCTCTCTCCCTCTCTTTCTCTCCTTCTCTTCTCCCCTTCTTGCCATGCGCCAACCAGCCTCTTCTTTTGCTTCGCCGGAATTTTGATTCCGACCATCCTTTTGTGGTTAGTCTCCCGGCTTCTCTCTTGGTTTTTCTTGTCACGTTCTCGGAGAATCTAGTAGTTCTCAAGAACACGAAACTCGTGGCTTTGCGAAGTCATCCCGAAGACACTCGGCGTGGACGCGAATAGAGGCGGAGCTTCCAAGGGACGCTTACGGTTGGATCTCGTCCCTTCCTTCGAGTTACGCGAGGTAATATGTAAATTAGTTTACGTTTCTGCAAAATTTCAAATATATGATCATGTCTACACAAGATAAAATTGCATGCTTAGATGTGTGGTTAAATAATTTAGTGAAATTATTTATGCTAAACCTTCCGCTGCACGTAATTAATTTTGAAATTACGAACCCGCATCCATGTCAACATGCACCCGGACCCAACAGTATTCTCTTAGGAAACCCGCCAAGCCATACCCCAACAACTGGTATCAAAACTGAGGTTTCCGATATTGTTTGTTTAGGATTCGATTACTTTTTGCACATTATCTTATATTTTATTTTTGTCGGATAATATATAGATGTACTTTGGCTAACTCTTTATTGCAGGCACAAGATTTCAACTATTATGGCTTAAATAGTTTGTGTGATTGGAATGTGCATTATTGTAATTATTTGAATCCTCAGGGTTGACGTGGCTAGATAGGTATTTAATTTTTGTAATTAAATACGGCACATGTTTAGCCGAGCTTTTATTTACTTTCGATCTAGAGTATATGTATAATCTTTTGTGGAGTATAGGATTGATGGATGTAAATAAGTAGCTAGTCATCTCAGCTCGGAGATCCCATCAATGGTGGCTTGCGCAGGTGTAGGGAAGAGCGGACGAGGTGACGACATGACTGGAGGCGCATTGGAGACCAAAGCCATGATATTTGGAAAAATCTAGGATTTTTCTTATTTATTGTTTTGGTTATGTGCTTGTCGTCTGTGTGCATGAGAATTCCTCTTTATAAATAACTAAGTGGGAGAGGGACCCTAAGGGTCCCGTGGCCTCTATTACTAATTTAACAAGTGATGCGAATAAGTCTGTACGTCGGCTCTGAGTGCCTTCCTCCCCATCGGATGGGCTTGTTCTGGAATCACTGGGGTCAGACATGATTGTAGAAAATTGTTAAGGAGCATGTACTTTTCTCCATCGGACGACACATAATTTGAGACAATTTTCTTAGTATCGATATCGTGTAATGGTAAACGCTTAGATGCAAATAATAGTATCCTCCCCATCGGAGTCACTGCTATTATTTGTAGGGCCAAAGTGGACCAACTATTAATTTTATTTATCAAAAATTTAGGTTGATAAGAAAATAAAATTAATGGGTAAAACCTACTCTTACAAATGTAGAAATTTGTATACGTCTACACCATCGTGGCATACGATATTCTCGGTGTATTGAGGTGTTGGTTGATTTCGAAATTTATTGTTTTGAAGAATCAATTTATTTTCAAAATCTAAAGTTGTGATTGTTGTGATTCTCAGGTAGTTTCAAAATGGCCTTTAACCCACTAGCTACTATACTTAAGGAGAACAAACTTACTGGCCCCAATTACATAGATTGGAAAAGAAACCTGGACATTGTCCTAACTGCTGAAGAGTACAAATATGTACTCTTTGAGGTATGTCCTGATAAGCCTGGCGAGAATTCTGGTGAAGTGGAGAGGGAGCGTTATAAGAAGTGGGTCAAGGCAGATGAGATGACGCGGTGCTACATTTTGGCATCTATGTCAAATGTTTTGCAACATCAGCATTAGGTCATGCCCACTACTTATGATATGATGTTAAACCTCAAGGAACTCTTCGGGCACCAGAATCGAGCTGCTAGGCAGGTTGCGATGAAGAACTTGATGACGACTACCATGGTCGAAGGGACACCCATATGGGATCATGTCTAAGATAATGTCCCACCTCAATGAGATTGAGGTCCTTGGAGCAGAGATCGACAGGGAAACCCAGGTCAATATCATTCTCCAGTCTCTGCCTAGGAGTTTTGAGCAGTTTTGGCTCAATTACAATATGAACAAACGTGCATATACATTGGGGGAACTGCTGGCAGAACTCCAGGCGGCAGAGGGGCTTTTTCGTCAGAGTTCTCAAGCCTTGGCTACTCAGAGAGTTTCTACTTCTATGTCGAAAGGCAAGAAGAAAAATAAACAAGGTGGGTCCAAGAAGGCAGCAAGATCTCAGGGACCTCAGGCTGGTGTGAAGAAGCCGAAAGGCAAGTGCTTCACGTGCAAGCAAACAGGACATTGGAAGGAGAACTGTCCCCGCCGTCAAGAGAAAGGTATATCTTCTTGATTAGTTGTTGAAACATGTTTAGCGGTGTTATCTACCGGTACCTGGTGTGTAGATACGGGAGCCACTAATCATGTCTGCAATTCTTTGTAGGGGTTCCAGGAAACCCAACGACTAGCTGAGGAAGAGAATACCCTCTACATGGGATATGCTATGGAGGTGACGACTATTGCAGTGAGAGTTATTTATTTGTCTTTAGATAGGAAAAGAAAGTTTTGGTTTTAAGAAGATTGCTTTTATGTACCTAATTTTTAGAAAGAACTCTGGTTCAATTTCTGAAATAATGGATATTCTATTACTTTTTGTTATGAAAAGTGGAATAGAAAGATTTTTTGTTTAGGAACATGGATAAGCAATTTCTGCATTTTAGAACCAAAATCTCCCATGATGCAAATAGTAGTTAAAAGCCCATCATCTAACCAAAATAAGAGAAAGGTTCCTTCCGAGATGAACCAAAAATATCTTTGGCGTCTAAGGCTTGGTCTTATTAACCTTAGTTGGTTTCAAAGGTTGATAGCCAATGAGCCCTTGGGTTCGTTAGTGGTGGAAGACTTCCTAACCTTTGAATCTTGCTTGGAAGGTAAGATGACCAAGAGGCCTTTCAAGGTCGAGGGGTATAGAGCCAAAAATGTGTTAGAATTGGTTCATTCTGATTAGTGTGGTCCTATGTCTATCCAAGAAAGAGGAAGCTTTGAATATTTTATCTCTTTCATAGAACGATTATTCAAAGTATGGGTACATTTACTTGATGTACCACAAGTCTAAATGCTTTGATTAGATCGAAGAATTCAAAGCTGATGTGGAGAAACATCAAAGTAAAAGTATCAAGTCACTACGATCAGATCGTGGTGGCAAATACCTCTTGGGAGAGTTTAAGACTTACTTATCAGAGGTTGGGATTCAATCCCAATTGTTTGCACTTGGTACGCCCCAACAGAATAGTGTAGTAGAAAGAAGGAATATGACTCTTATGGAGATGGTTAGGTCAATGATGAGCTACTCTGAGTTGCCGAATTCATTCTGGAGATATGCTCTGGAAACGACAGCATACATACTGAACTTGGTACCATCTAAGTCGGTCCCTTCTACTCCCACAAAAGTATGGACTGGGCGAAAGCCTAGTCTAGGACATATTCGGATTTGAGGTAGTTCAGCACATGTGCTGAAGGGAGATACTGATAAGTTGGAATCTCGTACAGAAGTGCACTTGTTCGTAAGCTATCCTAGAGGGACAAAAGGTGGTCTGTTCTATAGTCCTAAGGATCAGAAGGTGATCGTTAGCACGAATGTCATATTCTTAGAGGAAGACTATGTGATAAACCACAAGCCCAAGAGTAAACTTGTTCTTGAGGAATTAAGAGGGGGCATTCTGACCTTAGTACCAACTGTACAAGAGGATATACCATAAGTCACTGCACCGCGTGTCACAGAAGATACACAGGTGGTACCTCGTCATAGTGGGAGGGTTGTTAGACAACATGTAAGATTCATGTTCTTAGAAGAGTCTTCGAACTTGGTCCCTAGTGAACATGAATTGGATCCCTAGACCTATGACGAGGAGCATCCGCTTTGATGAGATAATCCAGTCATATGGATTTATTCAAAGTCCGGATGAATCATGTGTATATAAGAGATGTGACGAAAACGTAGTGGTGTTTCTTGTACTATACGTAGATGACATTTTGCTCATTGGCAACAATGTCAAAGTGTTGTCAGACATAAGGGTATAGTTGTCCAAACAGTTCGATATGAAAGACTTAGGAGAAGCAGGGCACATCCTTGGGAGCAAGGTCATAAGGGATCGCCAGAAAAGGATGTTGTGTTTATCCCAAGCTTCATACATAGACATTGTCCTGGCTCATTTTAGCATGGAAAACTCCAAGAAAGGTTTTCTACCTTTCAGGCATGGAGTTCCTCTATCTAAAGAGATGTGTCCGAAAACATCAAAGGAGATAGAGGAGATGAAGGCAATTCATTATGCATCGGTTGTAGGAAGCCTCATGTATGCTATGTTGTATATGAGACCGGATATCTGCTTTGTCGTGGGCATGATTAGTAGATATCAGAGTAACCCTGGACAGGGGCATTGGACTACGGTAAAGCATATACTGGAGTACCTGAGAAGAACTAGGGATTATATGCTAGTTTACTGGGCAGACCAATTAATCCCTGTGGGATATACGGATTCAGACTTCCAATCGGATAGGGACAAAAGTAAGTCTACCTCAGGGTTTGTGTTTACCTTAGGAGGTGGAACCATATTATGGAGGAGTGTCAAGCAACGGCTGCGTGGCGGACTCCACCATTGAAGTTGAGTATGTGGTAGCCTTTGTGGCGACCAAAAGGAAGTTGTATAGTTCAAGAACCTTAAGATGGACTTAGATGTGATTCCTGGTTTGCCCAGAGCTATCATAATTTGTTGTGATAATAGTGGTGCAGTTTCAAACTCGAAGGAACCATGAGCCCATAAGGCGAGTAAACACATAGAGCGCAAGTACCACCCAGGAGAGGAAAAGTTGTTGTCACCTAGATTACATTAGAGGATAACCTGGCAGATCCTTTCACTGAGGCCTTGATAGCAAGAGCCTTTAGGCATGTGGAGGATATGGGAGTCAGATGTATGGCATAGTGAGGACAGCAAAGTCTTTGAGTATAAGTAGGAGATTGTTAGGATGTATATTAAAAGCTTGCCTTTTCTATATATCCACATTTTTTAAAGAGAATCACAACAACACTGTTGCATGTTTATATTAGTATGTGCATAACTGTCTGATACTTTACATTGTAGATAACATGGTGTGTGGTGACACATAGAAGATCATGTTATCAGTCCCTTGCAGAGTATAAGTAAAAGCTCACAACCGAGATGGAGTTGGGCAAAGCATCAGGATGGTAGTAGTGTAATTAGGAGTGGTTTATCTTGACCATAAAATTACACTAGTGCACTTTGTGTGCATTGAGCAGGACCAACATAGAGGTGATCCAATTTATATTGACATTATAATTAGATCAGACCTCGGTTTATTATAGAGTACATGCTCTAAATCCCGATATAATAATGGACACATGTACTTAGTAGTTATTTCTTTGATTTACCAATGGGCGAGATTTATTTTGCTAAATTGATAGGCCCGGTAAGTTGGGAAATAATATTATTTACATGGTGTGTCGTTGATTATAGACGGAATCTGTGTCCTGGTGAGTCGGGATGATGATGCCCCCTTGATGAGCTTATAAGGTTCATCGACATATTAAATCCTGCAGGTGGACTTGGTCCAACATGATGATAAGGATGAGTGGTACTAGTCAAGGGGTTACAGGTTGATTAATTAAAATTATCAATAATTTAAATTAATCAACAGGCATTCGATATCTTAAACACGGGGAGATGGATGTACTCATAATAGGTGGAGCCCATATGAAAATATGGGGGTTGGTGAGGTAGTTCAATGGAGATCCTTTAGTGGAATGGATCTTCATTAATGGATCAGGTTTGGATCCATTAGTAGGCCAAGACCCAACTCCTCCTCATGGTCCCTATCGTAGCCATATAAATACCCCATGGAGTCATGAACCCAAGGTAATCCAATTCATCCAATTTGAACACAAGAAAACCCTAAGTTTCTCCTCTTCTCTCTCTCTCTCTCTCCCTCTCATGCGGCACCGACCTCTGTTGTGGAGAACGCAGAATCGAAGTTGCTCACATTTCTTAGCAGAAACTATCTTCTCCAAGGAACAATCAGTGCTCACGCAACTTTGCTGAAGCAATCAAAGTTGCTCACGCAACTTTCAAGAATCAAAGTTACTCACGCAACTTTGTCAAGGGAGACTGCTCACACAAATTTCTCAAAGGTAGAAAAGTTGCCTCATGCAACTTTTCTCAAGGGAATAAAATTGCATGACCTTGAGAGGGAGTAGCAATTTCTCTCATGCAACTTTTTTCAAGGGAAGAAAATTCTATGACTTTCTCAAGGGAGCAACTCAAGTTGCTCACGCAACTTTCTCCAAGCTTCGTGCTTGTGTAGCTGTGGAGAAGAAGTCGAGTTGTTGTGGACAGAAACACAAAGCTTGGGCGCCGGTGGTGAAGGAAAGGAGTAGTAGGATTTGTGTTTGGATTTTCTTCTTCCTTGGTGTGGCCGGCGGCAACCCTAGTGGCTAGGGTTGTGTTGGCACGAAGAAGAAGGTGATATTGAAAGGCCTTGGTGACTCTGGTTCTTTATAGATCGTCGCCCACACGACGTCCAATAGGGGAGGGTCATACGGTAGAAGATCGTAAGGTAAAGAGAGGTATATTTCTCTCTTGGCTCCTTATTTAATTCTATCATTTTATGTGATGTTAATTAATTATCATGTTCTTGATTATTTGTTAATCATTATTGATAAGTAATTATTTTGGACCCCGAAAATAAATACAAAAACTGGCGATCCGCTCATCGTCTTTTCCGCGGTCAATTGGTTAGGCAAGTTACAAGGCCCAAACGTTGAGTTTCGCTATGTTGTAACTTAAATCAATTGATACAATGACGAGACGGTCGTTTGGGAGATAGGTCTTCATTCGGATTAATTTTTTAATCCGTAGACATAGAGAGTGTTGGATCGAGAATAACGATAGAGGGGGGGTGAATATCGTAATACGTTTTCGGATAAAACTTTAAGAGAATAAGCAGCGAAAATTAAAAACACAAAGAAAGACACGAATACAAGGATTTACTTGGTTCGGAGTCGCGGTCGCCTCCTACTCCAAGGCCCACGGTCGTTGACCATTTACTGCGGGCAATTCTATATGAGCGCAAAAGGTTTACAAGAATTGTATAAGTAAATTGTAGTAAATGTAACAGTTTTACTCTTCGTGATCAACACCCGGTATGGATCGTACTTCAGTGCGGAGGGTCATCGTCGGCGCATGGAATCTCGAAATGGAAGGTTTCTGGTGCAGCGCGTTTGAGTCGAAGAGCGTAGAAGCGTTGGAAAGATTGTTTGAAGCCTTGGGGTCGAGGGGCTATTTATAGCCTCCTGGGGCGCCCTGAACGTTGGGGGCGCCCCCCCCCCCCCACGTGTCAGTCGATCCAAACAAGTCTCGGTCAGCCCTTATCCCACTCGAATAGGGTTGAGAGTTGACTGTGGGGGCGCCCGGGACACTGGGGGCGCCCCGGTTGACTCGGTCTGCTGGCTTCTCGGCCGGTTCACTTCGCTGGCTTGAACCCAGGGCGCCCTAGGCACTGGGGGAGCCCGGGACCAGTAAGCCTTTGAGCTGCTTCTTCGTTTACTGCTTTGCCTTGACCTTGGGGGCACCCGGGACCTCCGGGGCGCCCTGCTCAGCTGCTGCCTCTCTCCTTTGAGCCATTCTGAGCTGCAGAGACTCGTTCCTTTGGTCCTACATCCAGCCTTAGTTGCAAATATAATAAAATAAGAATATGTTATGATTATACAGCCTTAGCTATCATGGTTCTGACTTTGGGTCTCTAAAATGGAACCCTAGGTCGAATCGACGCCTACTGTTCCCTCGACGGGGAACGCGTCCTCACCTACTCCTCTCAGGAGAGTTTACCTTTTGCCAACCGGCTCCTCCTGTTGGACTTTTGCTCAGCAGTCCTTCGCCAGGTCTTCAGTACCAAGCAATCCTTCGCCTGGTGCCCAGCAGTCCTTCGCTACGTCTTCGACTCCTAGCAACCCTTCGCTAGGTGCCTAGCAGTCCTTCGCTAGGGCTTTATATCCTGGCATTCCTTCGCCAGGTGCCTAGCAGTCCCTCGCTAGGGCTTTGTATCCTGACATTCCTTCGCCAGGTGTCTAACAGTCCTTCGCTAGGGCTTTGTATCCTGGCAGTCCTTCGCCAGGTGCCTAGCAGCCCTTTGCTAGGGCTTTGTATCTTGGCAGTCCTTCGCCAGGTGCCTAGCAGCCCTTCGCTAGGACTTTATTTCCTGGCAGTCCTTCGCCAGGTGCCTAGCAGCCCTTCGCTAGGACTTTATTTCTGCACACTCAGTGAACATCGTTAGAGCATAAATAGTACTTAACTTTGAATCCTTTGCCAATATCAAAACAAGGTTCGATATGATGCTTCCTGCACCAACAATCTCCCTCTTTTTGATTTATGGCAACACAATTCAAAGTTAAGTAAAAATATAACAGTGTAAGTAAGACAGTCAAGACCAAATGAATTTGAGCAAAGTAAAAGAACCAGTGTAGTTTTGAACTGTAAAAAAAAATTATTTTCCCTTTTCCCTGCAACCCAGAAGTATTGTGTTATAAAACACTTAACTTTGACCTTTCCTCCCCCTTTGACATATATCAAAAAAGATATTCATGGATGAACAAAGTATCTAAGAGGGATTTTTGAGATTTTCCAAAATAACTTTAAGTAATGGATTTCACAATTTCCCAAAAACATAGTTGTCAAGAAAAACTTTAAGTAATGGATTTCATAATTTTTCAAAAAAATGATGTTCAAAGTAATGAGTGTTTTGAAAATGCATGAAGCTCCCCCTTAATGTGACAACTCTTCTCCTTATATTTTAGGATATTTTAAAAAAACTTGCAATATAATTTTCAAGAAAAACTTAACAATAGCTTACTTAGCCAACATTTTGAAAACAAACTTCCTTTAAAAAATTTCAACTTTTGCACGCGTAGAAAAATTTCCTTGAACCATATTTTGTGTATTTAAAACAAAAAAAATCTTTAAATGGACAAGTTTTTGCCAAAACAAAGATTTGTTTACTAAGAAAACTTTACTTAGAAATATTTGCCCAAAAATTTCCAAAGATTTTGCTCAGACAAACTTTGTTTACTAAGGAAAAATCTACTTAGAAATATTTACAAAAAGATGCTCTTAGAAATTTTTGAAAGCACACTTAGAAATTCAACTTTGCTTTTTGAATAAGAGAAAGCTTTTGAAAAATATTTTGATTTTGAACAATTTGAGCTTTTTCTCTCCTTAGCTGTTTATTAATAAAGAAATATATTTTGAAAGAAGTCTTAAGATAAAAAAAATTATGTATCAGAGCCTATGAGTTTTGAAAACATAAAAATACTTAGTATAACTCTTGAAAGCCTAGCAAAAATCTTAAATTGCACCAACAAAGCTCCACTTTGAAAGGTATTGTGCAATTTTGAAAAAAGATTTTGTATTTATAGGCAAATCTTTAGAAAATTCACGTACTTAGAATAATATTGCCTTAGAAAAGTATTAGTACTTTTTGAAAACATTATATTTTGAAAAATAGAAGTACTTTTGAAAGATATTATACAATTTTTGAAAAATATAAGTACTTTTGAAAAAAAATATGCATTTTTGAAAAATATGCAAGTACTTTTGAAAAAAAAACAGATTGAGCCTTTTTGGAAAGTCTAAGTATTGTTTTTGAAAACTATTAGACTTTGAAAAATATAAATAATTTTTGAAAAGTATTATGCATTTTGAAAACATAATATTTTACTTGACTAGGTTTCTTTTCCAGTCTGACACAATCCTAGGAAACCTTGTTGACTACAAGGACATTTTCCTAAGTGTCCTGGAAATTTCTCCAACCCAAGTAAATATTATTTCAAAAATAATTTCATAAGCCATAAGAATTTTGAAAAATAAAATAATGGTATTTTGAAAGAAAAATTATTTAAGTTCTCAAAAAGATTTTAAACGTGCAGTGCATGAAAACATCTAATTTTGAAAATGTTCAATAATTCTTTTAATTTGATCTCCCCCTAAATTTGACCCAGTCCTAGGAAGCTTGTTGACTACAAGCGATCTTCCTCTGAGTTTTAAGGTTTGATTTAAATTATAAGAATTATCTAATAACTTCGAAACAAATAATTACAAAAAAAATATTTCAGAAATTCTTCTTTTGACTCAAACTCCCCCTAAATTTGACACATCCTAGGAGTCCTTGTAGATCATGAAGTGGACCTTCCTCTGTGTCTTTAGGGTTTATTAAAATCAAAAGAATAATTTTGAATAACCTTCTGAGTATGATAACTTTTAAGGAGATAAATTTTTGAAAACACAACTTGAAATGAAGATAATTTTTAAAGCATAAGCCCCGAAGAAAATTTTGAAATGATAATGGTTCTTTAAAGAGATAGTAATATACCAAGCTTTTTTGAGCCAATTTTTGAAAACCTTATTTTGAGATGATACTAAATTTTAGAGCATAAGGTTTTTGAGAATAAATCTAAATTTTTCGACAAATAAAAAACTCCCCTTGTATCCGACTCATCTTGACTTTATCTAAGTGCTTGAAGGGTCTTTCGTATTGACTAGGTTTGATTGTTTTGACCATGTTTGACTCAGTTGACTATGTTTGACCAATTAATAACTAAATCAAACAAGCCCTAGATTATATTTAGAACGAGTCTATTGTGATATTTAACATGAAATTCAGTATTTTGAAACTGTTAGAGTTGAAAAAGTAGGGTACAGATAACCGAATTAACTAGAGATAATTTTGAATAACTTTTGAAAGCACTTTGAGTTTTATTTAGAAGGATAGTGAATTATGCTTTTAGGTCCTAGATGTCTCACCCAGTTCTACGTGATCAAACATGTTAACCTTATGGGTTTTTATGAGACAGGTTTTGATAGAAGTAAGGATTTTATTTTGAAAAATTATGATTAGTTTTGAAAAGTTAAATTAATTTTGAAAACCATTTTAATGAATTTTAATTTTATTTTGAAAAAAAATGGTTGAATCTATGATTGATTGAAATTTGTGTTAGATTTGAATTTGACAAGAAGTAAATTGAATTTAAATTTCAAAAATTAGCTTCCAGGTCTTGGCGAGGCACAAGGCCTTCTTTGGCCGTAGCCTTATTGGATCATCAACCCTTTCCTTGACAAAGCCTTTTAGTGAAATTTCATTTTCAAAATTACTTGTTGACAAATTCTGGTCTAACTAGTTTGGATCTTGGATCGGTAGCTTCGGCTAGTTTCACCAGTCTAAACAGACCAAGTAGAGTATACTTGTCCTTATTAGAAGAGGCTTCCCTAACGTACTATCATCTCACCTCCACCCAATACTATGTTATTCAAATTTTAGTTAATCATTTTAGTCCTTAATCTAACCAATCCTAAATCTAAGCATAATGAAATACGTGAGAAAAGTAATCATCTAAGTCACGTCATAATTGTAATGATATTCTGGGTTTTTAGAATTAGCAAAATTGTGAATTAGGCTTTCTAGCATTTTGACCTTATGTTTCAATATTTCATCTTCTTGTTCCAATTTACTAATGTTTGCTTTAACTAATTGATAAGGTTCAATCATATTATTCAAGGTAAATAATGGATTTTCAAATACTGTAAATTTACCTTTAGATTTCTTTTTGGAGGACTCCCCCTTGATTTTAGCCATCTTTCTTCTGCTTGATTGTTTCTTCAGTATTTTGTAGTGGTCGCGAGCCAACCGGACCAGTTTACGAGGATCTCCTTCTTCGTCATCAAGTTCTGAGTCTGAGTTGGACTTAGGTACTGGTTGATGCCTCTTTTGCAGTTCTCTTGGAGTTTTCCCTGCAATGAAAACTATACCTTCCTCGACCATTGCAGTATCAGCTTGATTATTTAACCTTAATTCAGAAAATGATTCAAAATTAGTTACCGATTTTGTCTCAGAAAACTCGTTGTCTGACTCTGGTTCGATTTCGACGTCGGGTGTCGATTCTTTCGCAGCTACTTGTGCTTGAGCTAAGAATGCAAAATGACTTGCCTGATCTTCCTTATCGTCTGATTCATCCGATGATTCGAGCATCACGCCTTCAAAGATCTCGATATCGGAGCTCTCTTTGTCTAGGTTGATTAGCTTCTTCCACATCTCTTTAGCACAGTTGAAGGGTCCAATCTGCTTCAATTCGTCATTATTTAGGCCACATTGAAGGATTGCAGTCGCCTTTGCATCTGCCTCAATCTTCCTCAGAGTTGGTTCGTCCAGTTTATCTCAGGCAATCGACTTTCCATCTTTTGTAGGTACTGAAAACCCTGTTTGGATCATCATCCATAAATCCAGATGGGTCTTTAGGTGGGATTCCATTAGACCCTTCCAGGTTCTGAAGTTCTCGCCACAGAATAGGGGTGGACGGGCACTATTCCACTCTTGGTTGGCCATTTAGTTTATACCTTGTATACAAAAGAAACATCAAAAATGTACCAAGACTTGGTCTTGGATTAGTAGTACGGGAAAGAAAAAAACTAGCTCAATAAAAGTGTTTTCATGAATTTCAAGGTAAAATAATAATAAAATAAAATAAAAAATTAATGACAAATTTTTGAAAATATTAGCTTTATCAATTTTGATTATTGATGAAAAAAGTAAGAATTCAATGTTTGGGAAAAATCTGCTCGATTTAAGGTAGCACGAATTTCGAGAAAAAATATTAAAATAATAATAATAAAAAGTTTATGACAAATTTTTGAAAATTTATTGTTTTATCAATTCTGACTTATAGTGAAAAAATAAGAATTGAAAATTGAAAAAGCGAGAAAGAACGAGTGGTGTTGCACCAATCTCGATTAACAAAAAGAAAAGAAATAAAATGAAAAATTTCGTAAATCCGAAAATAAATCTCAAATTGGTGGTTGCACCAAATTTGAGCTACCCCGCTCTGATACCACTTGTTGGATCGAGAATAACGATAGAGGGGGGGTGAATATCGTAAAACGTTTTCGGATAAAACTTTAAGAGAATAAGCAGTGGAAATTAAAAATACAAAGAAAGACACGAACACAAGGATTTACTTGGATCGGAGTCGTGGTCGGCTCCTACTCCAAGGCCCACGGTCATTGACCGTTTACTGCGGGCAATTCTATATGAGCGCAAAAGGTTTACAAGAATTGTATAAGTAAATTGCAGTAAATGTAATAGTTTTACTCTTCGTGATCAATGCCCGGTATGGATCGTACTTCGGTGCGGAGGGTCATCGTCGGCGCTTGGAATCTCGAAATGGAAGGTTTTTGGTGCAGCGCATTTGAGTCGAAGAGCGTAGAAGCGTTGGAAAGATTGTTTGAAGCCTTGGGGTCGAGGGGCTATTTATAGCCTCCTGGGGCGCCCTGAACGTTGGGGCGCCCCCCCCCCCCCCCACGTGTCAGTCGATCCGAACAAGTCTCGGTCAGCCCTTATCCCACTCGAATAGGGCTGAGAGTTGACTGTGGGGGCGCCCGGGACGCTGGGGGCGCCCCGGTTGACTCGGTCAGCTGGCTTCTCGGCCGGTTCACTTCGTTGGCTTGAACCCAGGGTGCCCTGGGCATAGGGGGCGCCCGGGACCAGTAAGCCTTTGAGCTGCTTCTTTGTTTACTGCTTTGCCTTGACCTTGGGGGCTCCCGGGACCTCCGGGGCGCCCTGCTCAGCTACTGCCTCTCTCCTTTGAGGCGTTCTGAGCTGCAGAGACTCGTTCCTTTGGTCCTACATCCAGGGTTAGTTGTAAATACAATAAAACAAGAATATGTTATGATTATACAGCCATAGCTGTCATGGTTCTGACTTTGGGTCTCCAAAATAGAACCCTAGGTCGAACCGATGCCTACTATTCCCTTGATGGGGAACGCGTCCTCACCTACTCCTCTCAGGAGAGTTTATCTTTTACCAACTGGCTCCTCCGGTTGGACTTTTGCTCAGCAGTCCTTCGTCAGGTGCCCAGCAGTCCTTCGCCAGGTCTTCAGTACCAAGCAATCCTTCGCCTGGTGCCCAGCAGCCCTTCGCTAGGTCTTCGACTCCTAGCAGCCCTTCGCTAGGTGCCTAGCAGTCCTTCGCTAGGGCTTTGTATTCTGGCAGTCCTTCGCCAGGTGCCTAGCAGCCCTTTGCTATGGCTTTGTATCCTGGCTGGCAGTCCTTCGCCAGGTGCTTAGCAGCCCTTTGCTATGGCTTTGTATCCTGGCAGTCCTTCGCCAGGTGCCTAACAGCCCTTCGCTAGGACTTTGTTTCCTAGCAGTCCTTCACCAGGTGCCTAGCAACCCTTCACTAGGACTTTGTTTCTGCACACTCAGTGAACATCGTTATATCACAAATAGTAGTTAACTTTGAATCCTTTGCCAATATCAAAACAAGGTTCGATATGGTGCTTCCTGCACCAACAGAGAGGTCTCTCAAGGACGATCAAGTATTCGCTTAGAAAACCCGCCAAGCCATACCCCAACACATTGTGCACCCATTTGCGCCTAAGTGTTTCGTGTGCACTGGTGAGACGTTTAAATGAGTGCTGAGATTTATGTCCTTAGTAGGCTTTACACAATTCATTGTTTATCTAGAATTTTTTTTATATTGTTGAAAATTGAAATTTTAAAGGATCTTTTTGCAAAGTAGGGACCTAGTTGGAATTTACAAAACTTGGAGGGCTTATTTATAAAGTACCAAAACAATTTAAAACCCTAATCATTTCTTCTCCTCCCCTGATTCATCTCGTTTCACCCTCGCCCCAATGTCACCGAACAACTGCACCGAGCGGTTCCCTCGTCGCGAGTTATTTTTTCCGCTATCATTCTTCTTTTTCTCCTACCTCCTCTTCGGCCCACACGAAGGAGAAGCCAAGCGCCTCTTCCCTCATCAGTTTCCTCTGCTCGCGTCGTTCATCCTCGAGGAAGCCGCTAAACCATTTCCACCTTCTTCTTCCTCTTCTCTTTCCTTTCTAAGCGATCAACGCTCCACCCGACGCCACAAGCTGCATCTCCTTTCCATCTCCATCTCCGCCGAGCGTGAGTCACTCAATCACAATTTGCCTTATTTTTTCTTTATGAGTTTTTGTTGTTGATTTAGTGTGATTCGGTGTAATGATAGTAATTAATTTGATGCATCAGTGCAGTTTGTATAGTTGAATTAATGTATTTGATAGTGTAAAGAATAATAATAATAAATAGTTGTAGGATAGGTATAGTTTTGGTATGATGTGCCTTGCTCTATTTTCAATCAGTCATGAATATAGGATATTCTATAGAACAGTAGGTCCAAACCCCACTGTTTTATTTAGCGAGGTTGATATGTAGTTGGGGTGATTTTGTGTAAGTTGATTCATGTGATGTTGGAGGATTAGTTTTGTCTTGTTGGTTTGAGGTGTGAGACAGGTTTTGTTGTAAGATATATACTTTAGGTAAGTTTGGGAATTAATCCTCATCCTCATGACCTAACTGGGATAATAATGTTAGAAAGGAATCACAGTCGTTTATATATATATATATATATATATATTATATATATATATATATATATATATATATATTATATATATATATATATATATATATATATATATATATATATATATATATACGCGCGCACTTAGTTATTTGTTTGTATGTAGTCTGGTTATTTTTAATAATTTTTATAAGTAACTAAACTATGTCATTGGATACAAGACATTGATCGGTTACGTGTGTTGATCGTGGGAGATTTATTTGGACATGTTCTATATAAAAGGCGGGTACTTCTCCTTTGTACTCGTGTAGTTCTTTTACTTTTAAGCATGGTTGTTTATGTCTATATAGGTTGCTTGACCTTGTTCCATGTTGTTTGTTATTTTAACATCGCCGTTGATAGTTTCTTCGTTGTTCTTCGAGTATTCGAAATTTCGTATTCGTACAGTCTTCCGTTGAACTTCTGTTCTGTAAAGTACCGCTTGTATGTGAGTACTTAGAGATTCATTAAACACAATTAGGTTTATTTGACATTAGAAATATTCTACCTAGTAGTGTAGATGCATAATCGTTGTTTTCGATACTTGGTTGGTTGTATCGTTGCATCATTGATACTTGTTGGATTTTATTGCATCGTTGTTTTCCGGTTGTTCGTGCATCTTGTAGCATGCACCATACCTGCACATTACATACTAACGACTGTTGAGCTTCCATATGGTTAAGCCGTCATTAGTCATTTAGTTGCTCAGTTCACTCAACCACTTGTTGTCGTGGTAGTTGCTAGAGTGCGAGCAACTGTCCTGTTATGCCACACATGTTGCAGCTATAGGCAAACAGTAACACCCTCACCGTTGTTTTAGAGGGATATTAGAGTTATTGATAGCTCCCCCTATATATCAGGGTTTTGGAGTAGTTGACTCCCCAGTATCCTGTCCACTCAACCACGTGTATTAGTGGTATTTGTTGGAGTGCATACAGTTGTCACAGCCCTACCCACTCAGTCACACAGATGGGATGTGTTGGCGGCTTGACTGGCGTCAGGGGTGACACATATCATTGCATCATATGCATTTATTGCATTTATGCATTTTCTTGTGCTTATTGTATTAATATGAGCTATGGTTGCTGCATTTGGTTGACATGCATGTATATGTTGGTTTTATGGTTGTCGCATTGTTTTATACATGCTTAGTTGTTATTTAATTTTATACCATGTTGTTTTACAGATGTTTTAGCGGTTTAGGTACTCTTATATTCCTTATGGACTGTACCTTGTTGTTTCTCTACTTATTATTATCTTTATATGTCATGCTTATTGTCTACTCATATACCCACTAAGTCTGACCGTACTCACCACCCATGCTTCTTCTTTTTTGTTTCAGATAGCAGATAGTTGCATTTCTTGGAGCCAGGAGAGGATCCAGTTGTCAATCCCCCGGTGTAGTTGTTTTGGGTATTTGATTTTAGTTGTTTTATTTTCGGCACTTTGGGAGTTTCACATTTTATTTATTTATCCGGTATCGTCTTGTTGGTTTGCTATCTTTGTATCTTTTGTGTCTAAAGCTATTAACTGCGTAGTTGTGCTTTTACTTTCTGTTTATGATGGTTGAGCCATCTTTTATGCTAAGAGATATTTATATTTGTCGCAACTTGTCCGCTGTAGAGGGGAGATATTGCCCAATTTTTGAGTAAGCATGTGCCTCTGAGGGCGTGACATATATAGTTAGTGTATTGTTCAAATAGTATTGTTGTATTGTTAATAGTTATTCAAAGGGTTTATGCTATATCGTAGCTTAGTGCAAACTTGGTGTTCTGCACTCTTGATGTTTGACGAAAAGGAGATTAGATGAATGTTTCCTATTGAGTTGTTGGCTAATTCCTTTTAGGAGCAAAGCTTAAGTTTCTATTGACAAGAGTTATCATTATTAAGTATGTCCTCATTCTCTATTGCTAGTAAAATGGAATTGGCTAACTGATGGATTCATAGATGAGGCAAGGACTGTAACATTACTAAAATTGTACCAGAGTCTAAGTTTTAGCTAAAATGTTTTAATAAGGATTTGTCGTTATGCTCATAGTAAGTTTTAGCTAAAATGTTTCTTTGTTGCGATAGCTAAAACTATGCCAATTATACAGGACCTTGATTTGGATTCGTTTAGTTGATCGTGGAAGGTCCTCTTCGTTTGCGAACTCCTATAAAAGGCGGGTACTTCTCCTTTGTACTCTAGTAGTTCTTTTATCTTAATGCATGGCTTGTTATGTCTAAATAGGTCTGCTTGACCTTGTTTCTTGATGTTGTTTATTTTATATCACCTGTTGATACTTTCTTGTTTGACCTTCGAGTTTAATTGAAACTTCGTATCCGTACAGTCTCTCGTTGACTTTCTATTCTATAAAGTACCGCTTGTATGTGAGTACTTAGTTGTTCATTAAACACCACTATAATTGTTTACATTAGAGACACCTTACCTAGTAGTTTAGTTGCATATGGGTTATTTTCTGGTTGGTTTCTGGTTTGTTATTTTTGTTGTTGCATCATTGGTATTCAATTGTTCATTGTTATTCGGTTGTTTGTGCATTTGTATCATGCATCATATTTGCACCGTTGCATAATGACGATTGTTGGGCTTCTATATGGTTAAGCCGTCGTCAGTCATCTAGTTGTTGTGCCACTCAACCACTTGTTGTGGTAGTTACTAGAGTGGGAGCAACCGTCCTGTTACGCCACACTCAACCACTCATGTACAGTGGATGTTGGAGTTGTAGGCAAACAGTTGACACCCTCACCGTTGTTTCCGAGGGATATAAGAGTTGTTGATAGCTCCCCCTAATACGGGGGAAAAATAATATATATAAATATATAAATTTATATACGAACACCATAAATAGAGGGAAAATTTAGAATAATTTTCTGAAATTTTTGAAAATGATTTCGGATTTAATTGGACACAAGATGAGTTGGCTTGGGATTATTTACGGAAATGTTTGATTTTTGGATATATATATATATATATATATATATATATATACAATACAGCTCTCCTGCGGAACTGATTTGCGCGACCCGTGCGGACCTGCCCTCGTGGCAGGTCTGCGTGGCACGGACGCGATTAAAAAAGTCGAGGGCGCGTGTGGCGAAATTTTCACGCGACCGCGTGAAAAGCCCTAATCCCTCCCGACTCCTTTCTTCTCGCCGCACCGCGTGAAAAGCCCTAAATCCCTCCCGACTCCTTTCTTCTCGCCGCACCTGCCTCCCTCGCCGTCTTCGCGCCGAACGACCAAAGCCGGGCCTCCCCCTCCTCTCAGCCGAAGCCGGTGCTGCCTCGCTGCCTCCTCCCCGTGCCGCGAAGCCCTAACTCCCTCCCTTCCTCCTCCTGCCCGTGCCGCCCTCGCTGCCTCCACTGTGTCCCGCCCTCGCTGCCTCCTCCCCGTTCCGCGAAGCCCGAACTCTCAGCCGAAGCTAGGGTTTTCAGTGCAAAAGACGCTGCTTCGGCTTCCCCGTGGCGCCCTCGCTCCCTTGCCGCAACGAAGCTGCAAAAACCGTAAGTTTCTGTGTTTTTGATTGCAAGGGAAGAAATAAATTTCTGTGTTTTTGATTGCAAGGGCTTCGTAAGTTTCTGTGTTAAGACAGAAACTAGGGTGTATTAGTGTAATCCCTAACTGCTAGGAGTTTAGTTGCTGAAGTTAAAATACAATATTAAGTGTTATAGTGTTGGAGACTTTCATCGAGTTCAATTGAGGAATAACATCCATGTAGTTTATCCTAAATTCTTGAGACTCTGTATTTGTTTTAGCAATCCTGATATACTTGTTAGCATGCTTTATGTAAAATTTGTATTTAAGCAACTTTGATACATCTTCTTGTGTTATGTAAAATCCTGATAGCTTGTTTTTTTGTTATATGAGCTATGTTTCGTTTTATGCTTCATTTTAGGTAATCCTGTTTTTTTGTTAATAAATTATTTATTAAGAATTCTTGATCTCTTGATATTTTGTTATTCTTTCCTTTTAGTCTTCATTCTTGATTTTCTACTTTGTTGGAACTATGTTATACCTGCAATTTCAATTTAGGGCGTCTAGAAATGGAAGGGCAAAGAGTTGATGATCAGGACTATATTCCTCAAGTTGCAGATCATCGAAAACCAAAAATTGGAATGGAATTTACATCATTAGATGAGGCATATTCATTCTATAATCAATATGCACGAGAAGCTGGATTTAGTTCAAGGATCCATACGAGCAAGAAAAATAAGATAACAAATGAAGTGACTTGGAAACAATTTGTATGCTTTAAAGAAGGGCATGGAAAAACTGATCAAGTGATAAGGGAAAGAGCACGTGGTGCAGTTAGAACGGGTTGCAAGTCCAATATTGCATTTGTCAAGAAACAGACTGGACCTAATTGGGTTGTCAGTAACTTCATAGAAACTCATAATCATCCGCTTTCGACTCCATCAAAGGTGCATTTGCTACGCTCTCATCGTAATATTTCAACAGCAAAGAAAACACTGACAAAACAATTTTCAGAGGCAAATGTACCTACTTGTCAACAAATACGCTTATTGGAGGGGCCTGAGGGGGTTGGATGCACAGAAAAAGATATTAGAAATTTAGAAAGAAATTTAAGAGAAGAACAAAAGGGTATTGATGCTGAAACATTGATTGAGTTTTTTATATCTGAGCAAGAGAAGAATTCATCTTTTTTCTTTGATTATGAGACTGATTCAGATAACAGATTTACTAGGTGTTTTTGGGCTGATCATATATCAAGGAGAGCATACAGTGTATTTGATGATATAGTTGTATTTGATACGACATATAACACTAACAAATATGGTTTGATCTTCGCACCATTTGTAGGAGTGAATCATCATCATCAGACAATTCTTTTTGGTTGTGGGTTTCTAAGTGACGAGAAAGCTGATTCTTTTGTTTGGTTACTTAACAAGTTTATAGAAGTCATGCCTACAGGTCCACCAATCATCACTGATCAGGATCCTGCTATGACAAAAGTCATTGCACAAGTTTTTCCTCATACAGTGCATAGATATTGTTTGTGGCACATACTGAATAAATTTCCAGAAAAATTACCCCCTTTGACTTTTCGAAATTACTATCAAAGCATAAAGAATGTCATTGTAAATTCTACCACACCTAATGATTTTGAGAAGTCATGGGAAGAGACTATCAAATGTGCTAATTTGGAGAATAATGATTGGTTATCCTTGATGTATGAATTGCGACACAGATGGGCGCCAGTCTATTTTAGTTCTATATTTTGTGCTGGAATGTCTAGTAGTCAAAGATCTGAAGGTTCACATGCTTTTTTCAAGAGATATGTCTCAAATAAAAATTCCTTGATGGATTTTATCACCCGTTTTAATAGAGCACTGAGACATCAAAGACATAATGAATTAGTTGCAGATCATATTGATATGAATGAGCAACCCAAGACTATGACTACATGGCCAATGGAAACCCAAATGGTTCAGTTGTACACTAAAAAGAAATGGATGGAGTTTCAAAGTGAAATGACCGAGAGTCATAGTTATTATGTGCAACAAGCAATTACAGGAGTCGACTCAGTGGTTTATAATGTGATGAAATTTCAAAATTCTTCTTCCTCCAAAACAAGGGTACTCACACATGACAAACAAAGGGATTATATTTCATGTAGCTGCAGAAAATTTGAGTTTGAGGGCATTCCATGTAGGCATATGTTAACTTTTTTTCGCATAAACCAGATTTTTCATTTGCCTGATACATATATATTGAAACGATGGACACGAGATGCAAAAGTTGGAGCAATATATGATTTGGGAGAGCCAAATTTGAGGGAGGATTCAGATCCAGAAAGGTTGTTAATGTCGAGACACTCAAAGTTATCCTATAAAGCTTCAGTATTAATTGATGATGCCTCTTTAACTAATGAGGGGACAACCTTCGTGGATGAACAATTTGATTATATCCATAAGAAAATTCAGGAGATGAACATTAATAGATCATGCATTGATAAAAGTGAAAGGAGGAAATCTATGGATGAGGGACTTGGTATTATTGATCCTTCTTCGGTAAGGACAAAAGGATGTGGCAAGAGATTGAAATCATCGAAGGAGAAATCAGGATCAAATTCTAGGCTGTGTCGTGGATGCGGACATCGAGGAGTGTCACATGACAAACGTAACTGCCCATTTTTACAGCAACGGTATGTGTGCAATACGAATTCATATCCATTATATTTTTACTTGTAAATACAAACATCTTCTAATTACATTTTGTAAATATGTGAATGTGTTAATTATCAGATCGATTGAAGATGGTAATCATAACAGTGTTGACACATATGAACCAAATTTGACATCAGCATCAGGTACTGTCATAATTTTAATTTATTAATTTATAGTCGTTCATTGTTGCAGGTTTGACAATAATAATTATTTTTATATTTGCAGGTTCTAAATAATAATTATTTTTATAGTCGTTCATCAACATCAGGTACTATCACAACAGAGTCAATCATTAGATACCTAATAGTTATCACCTTGATGCCATTTTGTGTGATGCAAAGAAAACTAGTATGCATGCCTGTGAGCCCTTAGATGCTTTACAGCAATGCAACCGTACTGATGATATCTTTGTCTCTTCTTGAGTCTTTACAGCTTATTAGCAAAGTTTCATTTCAAAATTATCTTAAAGATAAATATTGTCAGTGAAGCAAACAAAGAATATATTTTTTTAAAATCTTAGACTTCATTTTTATTTATGATGGGAGCTCCTTTTCTTTGAGAAATGAGAAAGAATTAAATCTATCAAACTGAAAACTTCTTAAGCTCATATCTACTGAATTTGTTTGCTGATTTAGGTCTTCTTGCTGTATCCATCAGATTTATTTAGCTTAAACTTGGTAATCACTGTATGTACTAGGTCAAGCTGAGAAGGAAATTGAGAGGATGGTGATGGAGGCTTCACAGGCCGAGTAATTTTATTGTTTTCCATTGCAGCCAAAGAGCATTAAACGTTGCATCTGAAACAGTTTTACACCTGTGTAAACATTGCAACTGTTGTAGTGTTAGTTGTTCTACTCTGATGCTTTGTTATTGTAACTGTTGTAAACTGGATTCTGTTATTGTATCTGCTTCTGGAGCTGCTGAGTTTGCTAGTTGGTACTTAGCTCTGTGTCTGCTTCTGTTATTGTATCCGATTCTGTTATTGTATCTGCTTCTGTGAGAGAGAAAGCTAGTTGGTCAATTTGCATGAACAGGGGAAATCTGAGCAGCAGTATGAACAATCACAAGAGTTCAAGCAACAGTTAAAAATTAAAGTGCGTGAAATTTTAACTGAACAAGAGTGGAGGAGGAGGAAAATGGCAATGAGGGTCAGCCATAATACCCATCTGTGCCATTATATTTTTGCAATTTATTCTAAGCTGTTAATAGTTGATCATATGTGTAACATGTAATCCTAATTGAATAGATATCCGAAGAGGAAGGAAGACTGAAGAAAGATGAAGAAGAAACAAAGGAGATGTGGAAAAGAAAACGGGAGCATGAAGAACAGTGGGAGGAAACAAGAGATAAACGAGTTTGTCTTCTATCTTCAACATTTTCCCTTATTTGAACTGTTTTTTCTTACAGCAGCTAGTTATTGTATCCCAATCGTGTTTCAATGGTGTGGTGTATTACATCAGTAGTTAGGACATGAGCTAATTATTAGGCTCTTGGATGCATAAAATGCTCTAGAATCATTCTTTTTTTCATGTCAAGATTTTTGCCTGTAGAAGTTGAAAGTTCAAACTAAGTTGAATATAGATATCAGAGAGAGACTTTGTGTTGGTTGTAAATAAATTCAATTTATTCCATCCCAAAAGTCTGATGTCAATATGACTATTCTTTTCTTTACATTGCAAGTCAGTTTTGATATTCCAGGTAGCCATTTCTCATCTGCGGTAGTTGAAAAGCAGGTCCACAGGCTTCAGCCCATTTCTCTTTCAGTTTATATCTTGCATTGGGTCATTAACTTTCTCGCTCAAAGTTCACGATCTGGTCTATTTTGCTATCTTTACAGTGAAGGGTGAAGTTAGCATGTGATAGGATCATGTCGCATGATGCATATTATTTCACTATTTTTTTATGCTACAATGATATAATAGATATTGGCGCCCATTTAGTTTTGATCTTGCCATTATGAATTGGCAAATTGAAATTGATCAATATCCCTATGAACACTTCCTCATGACAGGTTTCCAGCTGGAGAGATTTCATGAAGGCTGGAAAGAAGGTGAGCATCATCTGAATTCCTCAAATTTTCCTGAGAGGAGTTGACATTCAAACTCTGAACCCAAACTTCACTTCCCATTTCTTTAGGGTAAAAAAGGCGAGATACGGCCTCCCAAACTGAAGACAAAAGATCCAAACAAGTCTTATGTGCAAAGGCCAGTAAATCGAGGTTGAGAATCTCGCGACAACAATCTCTGATAAGTCTGCCATGCTGGATTCAGTTAAATGTTGTATTTACTCTGGCTGTTAAGTCGTTAACATTAATTGGAGTTGTACACTGGAGTTGCAAAGAGAATTAGTACTCTCTTATTTCCATTTGCCAGTTGCTTTGTGCGCCAGTGTGGATGATTGAATCGTTTGTTGGTCTTTGGCATGTTGTTATAAAATCATTTTCAGCTTATACACTTACTGCTGGATGCCAAATCCAACTTGTAATTAAATAGGTTTGTAGTGCACATTTATAGGCAGCAAGTGAATCTTGTGGTCGAGGGAACTTGATGTATTTGTTAGTCGATATTTTATTCACAAAACAAAGACCAAACTTCGTTGTTAAAATTGCCATGACAATTATTTTTGATCAACGTGGTTGAATGGATTGGGCAGTGAGTCTGATCGATTGCAGAGGATCAATGTAATCTCATAGGTTTGACCTAGTCAATATGTAGTCAATTGAGTTGACCAATGGATCAAGTCAATAAGTTAAAACAAGATAAGTTTCACAATGATATGCAATAATCTATAAATCGTGATGACAGACTTGAATATGTAATAAATGGGAGAACTAATTTAATTTTTGCATAAATTAAATTATAATAAAATATAATTACATTCATCTTCAGCGTCCTTTATGATAGAATCTGACAATAAATAGCAAAGTTGAACACAGAGAAAATGAAATGAAATGAAAGAGATTACTGAAAAGGGCCAGATAGAGTGAAACCAAGTTCAGAAATAGTCGAGAATAACAGCTCAACTTGCACTCAGATAAACATTTGTATAGCTTGTAAGGTTTCTTATCACAGATAAACAGATTAAACTAAAGAGAATAAAATTAAATAAAATATGATGTATGCGAGCAAAATAAGATCTACCTTCTTGTCATATTTCTGTACTATCAAGATAAGATGTTACATTTCTGTAATTGGCCATATTTCTATAATTGGCCATAATTCATTGTTTACACGATGATTTAGCAATGGAATTCATACATAACATAACATGTCCAAATGGGAAATCATTGTTCAATGATTCATACAAGAAACATCAAGTTGCAACAAAGAGGAAGTAAAAAGGGCCAAACATAACATAACATCAATAGATATTTTTTATGGCCAAACATAACTACAACTTGGATAAAAGTTGAAACAACATGACATGCCTAATCACTGTCACTAATTTCTAATGAATCAACAAGTTCTGCTATCTTTTTCAATGTCTCCTTATATTTTTGTTTTTTTTCAGCCTTTGAAAGTTTTTGCTCTGACTTTGAATTTGATCTCGAAGTCGAAGTTGCACATGATGAATTGGAAGTTGGTGCACATTTTATATCTAAGTGTGCTTGAAAAGCTTTTTGTGCCTCCTCTCTACTTTTGTAAGATTTATATACGGCGCCCTTAAAACGCAAAACTTGACTTGATGCTTCCACCCACGTTTCATAAATGCCTGGATTATGTCCAACAAATACAACATATGTTTTTCCCTACATAAAAATAATATTCAGAAGTTTATATAAACTAAATATTAAAACTTAAAATAAACAACTTACCATTCTTGTATAAAAAGAAATGAGGTATTGCAAATTTCCTGCACAACAAAAAACAACAAAAAACGAGGTTTGAAACTAATACTATTAATGAACACCAATAAAATTAACCATTTAATTTTATCTCATCATATAAATCATAACTAAATAAGAAATAAAAGAATATCATTTAATAATAAGAAATAGAAAAATCCTTAAACTAAGAAATAAAAGCATGCCATATAATTACATAACAGAACAACATTTCTAGCTTATAGTGCACAAACCTTGAGTATGATCTGAAAAAATGTGATAATCAACCGAAGCTGAATATGTGAAAACATATGATCATCAATCATCATCCAAAATGTGATAATATAACAACTATGATCATATAACAAAATAATAGAAAACTAACAACACAACAGATCTGTATGTATATGAAAAACTAGGAAAATCAAGAAATCGAACACGCGCACAAAAACACTTATAGTTTTTGGTTTTGATCTGTATGTATATGATAATAAAAACAATTCTAGTTTTTTATTATAAAAACTAGAAAAATCTGACAAAATATCAATAAAACTAAGAAATGATAGCATACCATCATCATACAAATATCAAGAAATCGAAATAATCAAAATTTGCAAATCATAGGAGAATTAAACTCATAGCAATTTAAACAAAATTTCACTGAAGCTCAAATGCAGATGAAACTACAGTATACAGCAGGCCAAAGAACAAAAGCAAAACCTCAAGAACAGAAGATCAGAGATGATTTGGTGCATGTAATTTCCTCGAGAGGGCGAGGGGAACCGTAGCTGTCGTCGATGGAGGCCGAGGCCGAGGAACCGTAGCGCACAGTGGAGGCAGCGAGGGCGGCAAGGGCAGGAGGAGGAGGGAGGGAGTTAGGGCTTCGGCATGGATGTTATTCCTCAATTGAACAAAACTTAATATTGTATTTTAACTTCAGCAACTAAACTCCTAGCAGTTAGGGATTACACTAATACACCCTAGTTTCTGTCTTAACACAGAAACTTACGAAGCCCTTGCAATCAAAAACACAGAAATTTATTTCTTCCCTTGCAATCAAAAACACAGAAACTTACGGTTTTTGTAGCTTCGTTGCGGCAAGGGAGCGAGGGCGCCACGGGGAAGCCGAAGCAGCGTCTTTTGCACTGAAAACCCTAGCTTCGGCTGAGAGTTCGGGCTTCGCGGAACGGGAAGGAGGCAGCGAGGGCGGGACACAGTGGAGGCAGCGAGGGCAGCACGGGCAGGAGGAGGAAGGGAGGGAGTTAGGGCTTCGCGGCACGGGGAGGAGGCAGCGAGGCAGCACCGGCTTTGGCTGAGAGGAGGGGGAGGCCCGGCTTTGGTCGTTCGGCGCGAAGACGGCGAGGGAGGCAGGTGCGGTGATAAGAAAGGAGTCGGGAGGGATTTAGGAAATTTTCACGCGGTGCGGCGAGAAGAAAGGAGTCGGGAGACTGCTAGGGCTTTTCACGCGGTGGCGTGAAAATTTCGCCACACGCGCCCTCGACTTTTTTAATCGCGTCCGTGCCACGCAAACCTGCCACGAGGGCAGGTCCGCACGGGTCGCGCAAATCAGTTCCGCAGGAGAGCTGTATTGTATGTATATATATATATATATATATATATATATATATATATATATATATATATATATATATATATATATATATATATATATAGATGTGCATTTATGCAAATTTGTGATGAATTTGAATTCAGTACATAGTATACATTTTTTATATATTATATATATTTAAGATTTAAATTTTTAATTTTAATAATTTGATTATAGTATATTTAAATTAATAATATTTTTTAAAAAAATTTATTTTTTTCTCTTGAATTATAATATTTAAAATAAAAAATTTTAATTACTCATGTGATATATTATATGTATTTAACGTTTAAGATTTTAGAATTTAGGAGTTGAGTTATATTAAGCAAATAAGATTTTCCCTATAGGTTCAGTCTTCTCTCTTAGATTATGGTGTTCAAAATAAAAAAATTTAGATATTTACGTGATATATTATAAGATTAAGGAATTGTTTATTAAAAAGAAACCTATCCAGGTGCCTGGGTCGTCGACACGCATAATTACGCGGCGAGCGGTCTTCAACGGAGCACACCTATATATATAAAGTTAAAATATGAACTCTACACCGCGGAAAGCATGACAGCGTTTCAAATTTTTTGTTTTATTTTGTTTAACTTGCCATTAGGTCGTTTAATATTTTTTCTTGCTAAGGGGTTAGGTTATAATGTTAAGTAAAAAAATTAAATCGAAAAATAGTTAAGATTGGTATGAAATTTCTACAATAAGATCTTTGCATGTCAAAAACATATTTTATTTTATTTTATTTATTTATTTTCTCTTACAATAACTCATTTAGAGTTTTGCATTTAGTATCATAATATGTTATGGATGGTACGCCGTGCGACTATCCATGCCTAAGTGATTGAGGTACCTAGATGGCTAGATTTGATCCGGAGACAAATCTAGGTATCTCAATTTATTTATTTATTTATTTTTAAAAAAATAATATTTTATTAAATTCTAAACCCTAAATACATAAATTATATCCCTAAGCATATAAAATTTTTTAGTTTTATATTTTGTTTAGCTTGAACACCATAAATTAACCCTTAAATCCGAAAAGTAAATTTTATTAGCTTAATCTCGAAGCTAAAAAAAAATAAAAAAAATACAATTAGACACCCTAAATATATATTTCATAAGCACCTAAAATTTTGTTAGTTTTAATTTTTTTTAAGCTTGAATACTGTAACATAACCCCTGAACTCTAAAGGTAAAATCTAATCGACTTACCTCCGGAGCTAAAAACATAAAACAAAAAAATGAGGCCCCTGTAACTAATCTAGGTACCTAAATTGTTATGAATATTTTTTTTATTTATTTATTTTAGCTTGAGATTAAGTTTATTAGATTTGATCTTCAATGGCTCAATGCTTGACCTATAGTGTTTAAGCTAAAAAAAATTAAAATGAATAAAATTTTAGATATTCACAAGTATAATATATAGTATTTAGGGTGCATAATTTTCATTTTTTACGGATTTTTTTAAGCTTTGCGTTTAGGATTTGAGATTTAAGGTTTAATATTTAGGTGGCAAAAGGCGTCGCTCGCCCCAGCACCCTCGCCAAGATGGAAGAGGTAAATCATGGGGGCTACTAATTCGGATGCTATGGTTATGATATTTAGGGTGCTTAAATTTTTTAAATTTTTTTTAGGGTTTGGGATTTAGAATTTAGGATAAAATATTTAGAGTTTAGAATTTAAGAAATTTAAGATTTTTTTTTTTAAAAACTCTTGAGGCGTAAA
Organism: Boesenbergia rotunda; assembly: GCA_024364735.1. Lineage (NCBI taxonomy): Eukaryota > Viridiplantae > Streptophyta > Magnoliopsida > Zingiberales > Zingiberaceae > Boesenbergia > Boesenbergia rotunda. The sequence continues at coordinate 234,197 of JAGFNQ010005696.1, forward strand.
ATCAAAAAACAAAAAAAGTAATAATCAAATCTAGCCACTTAGAGTCTCTTGCGCACAGCCGTGGAAATCAAGTCGCATATATATAAATTTAAAATGTATAAAATTTTGGATGCTCATGAGTATAATATATAGTATTTAAGATACATAATTTTTTTAAGCTTTGACTTTGAGATTTAGGATTTGAGATTTATGATTACTGTTTAGGGATAGTATTTATGGTGCGTAATTTTTTTTAAAAAAATTAGATTTAGAATTTAGAATTTGAGATATAATATTTAGAGTTTAGAATTTAAGAAATTTAAGATTTTTTTTTAAAAACTCTCGAGGCACAAAAAAATAATAAAGTAATAATAAAATTTAGTTTTTGAGACGCTAGAAGTGATCGAGTACCTTAATATTTAGGTATGTCATTTATTTAAAATTTAAATTTTTTTAAATTCGAAACCCTAAATATTATATCCTAAGGCTGCGTTTGGTAGGGTGTAATCTACCCTGTAATATAATCAAGATTACATTACAAGTTGGATTCCTTTGTTTGGAATAACTTTAAAATTGTAATGTAATGTAATCTCGATTACAAAAGAGGTTGATGATTTGTAATCTGGATTACAAACCAAAACCTCCGTAATCTGGATTATATTACGGCTTGTAAAGTCGTCGGCTGGACGGTTGTCGGTCGACGGCGGCGGTCGATCGGCGGCGGTCGTCGGCCGGTCGATGGTCTCCGGCCGACCGGTCGATGGTCTCCGGCCGGCCGGTCGATGGTCTCCGGCCGGCCGGTCGATGGTCACCGGCCGGTCGCCGGCCGGTCGATGGTCACTGGCCGGCCGGTCGATGGTCACCGGCCGCCCGACGGCGGTCGCCGGCCGGCCGATGGTCACCGGTCGGCCGGCGACGGTCGTCAATCTTGATTACATTACAGGATGGATTAACACTTACTAAACAAATGAATCCAACTTGTAATGGTTATCAAAGATTACATACAACTCATTACCAAACATAATAATGTAATCAAGATTACATTACATTACATTACAAACTTGATTACATTACAAACCCGATTACATTACCCCCTATCAAACGTAGCCTAAATGTTGTACATCCCATGTGTACCTAAGCAGGGACGGAGGCAAAAAATAAATATTGGAGAGGTGAAATATATACATTTATGTTGAAGGAGAGCGACCATATCGTTGCCCTCTATTTATCCTCTCTTAATCCTTTATTTTTATACTTCTACATCTATCGTTCCCCCCTTTTGCTCTGTCCCTGTACCTAAGTATTTTTTTATCTTGAATATTATAGTCCAACTCCTGAACCTATTTATAAAATTTTATCTACTTAACTACAACTAAAAATAAATAAATAAAAAAACGTTATATAACAAATTGAGACATCTGAATTCTCGATGCACAAATTAGGACGTCTAGATTTGATCCAACATCCCAATCACTGATAAACCAAGCATGCACCTTAATCACAAAAAGAAAGCTACACAAAATATATATATATATATTGACGTGGGAGCTGAATCGCACACAAAGCTATTTTACTTTAAAAAAAGTTATTTTACTTTAAAAAAAAGTTGAATCGTGACGTAACTCATTGCCGGAGAATGAGTTAAGCGTCTCATGTCGCTATTTTATTTATTTTAAAAAATTATCTTATTTGCTTTTTTTTTTGTTTTCTTTAAGTGAAGAAGACTTCTTTTATACGTTGCATCGTTACCGTTACCGTCTCCGTCGCCACTTGTCTCAATCGTCTCCATCGCCTTCACCTTCTCCTCCATCGTTGCCGGCTGTGCTTCCGCCTCTGTGCCTGTCTTCATCTTCCACTCCCCATAAAGATAAGATCTGAATCCCCAGAGGCAGAGTGCCATCGTCGCTGCCTTCCCACCACGTTAACCGTCAGCAGCGCAGTCATGAAGATAACCCGTTGACCGACGAAGTCAGGAACACACCATCTCCAGTGGCGTAGATAGGATTTTAGATCAGGAGGGCAATTTTACTGTGAAGCGTCGGTGAAACGACAACAGCGACACGGGCAATAAACAACGACGACGCTTGTAGCAATAGCTCGTGGCGACAATGATACGGGGTGACAGTGACAACATCTGAAAATTTTGAGGGTAAAATAGAGTTAGGGAAAAAAAAGAAGGGGATTAGAAAAGGAAGAAAAAAAAATTTTGAAGAGCAAGGTAATATCGAATATAAGAAGACCGATTCGACTAAATAAAAGTTTTTTTTATCGACTACTAAAATAAATTGGAAAGCATTCTTCATATTCGCGGCGGACGACCTAGTCATGGCGGGCGCGTCCCGTATATATATATATATATATATATATATATATATATATATATATATATATATATATATATATATATATGTTAACAAATAAAATTATTAAAAATTATTAAATAAACTTAACTTTGAATAATAAATAATTAATTAAAAATTATCGATTTAATTTAATTTTAGCTTATTTATTGGTTAAATTTTATTTTGACTGATAATTTTAAATATTTATTAGTAATTAAATTCATTTTGAATAGAAAAAGTTCGTCTCTTCTTTTTTTTTTCAAGTAGTGGCATGAGTTAGTGTATATTTTAATAAAATATACTCAAGTGTTATTCAATACAATTATGATTATGTCGTTCTTAGAGGTAAAAAGGGATTTGTTTGTCCATAATACCCTTATCAAATAATTCTAGAGAACATAGAAAAAATAAATTATAGAGACTATTAATCCGAATATTATAACTACCACGTGGAGATGATAGAAACACTGACTTTGCCACATTTTAATCTCAAATTTTAAGATGATAACACTATACACGCTAGCCATTAGTCCATTTCGTGAGGACATAAATATCTCGTTCCTATAACATCAACTCAAGAATCCTTCTCAATTAATCTTCATTAATTACACATAGATTTTCGGAAGGGATCACTTATTAAATCAAGGGTAAATTTTCTTAAACTCCCCACTTCCAAACTCACATTTGCATGCAATCCCTACCCAAACTTTTATTTGCATGCAGTCTCTGATGGGATTGACAAGACAGCTTTGTGAGTATTATTTGAAGAAAATTGAGTATAAAAGTTAAAAAATTGAGTATGTAAGGTTGCATCCACCACATCAAGAAACTGCATACTCAATTTTCATTTTTTATACTCACTTTTCACTCTTTTATACTCATTTTTCACTGATGTATACTCAATTTTCACTCTTTTATACTCAATCCATTAGGGAGTTAACACAAAGAAAAACTCAAATGGGGACTGAATGCAGAGTTTGACTTGCCATTAGGGATTTAAAGCAAATTTACCGTTAAATCAACCATATGAATACAATTTTTTTTTATCATAGGCAAGACGACTAGTCATCATTCCAGATATTCACGGTTTAATCCCAAACTATGACATATTTTACAAGAATTTTTTCTTCAAATGAGACGTGAATCCTGAGATATTGGGCTTCTGAACCGTCCGTCGCTAGCGCTTCCGATTTAACCTAGCAGCCGGTGGCAAACTTTCGTGGGATTGAGCTAGTCATCCTAGGTTCGCCTATTATCCGGTATATCATTTTTTTAATCAAGAATGATAAGTTTTGCATGGGTTGATGACTCAATTGTCGCCTTCTCTGGGCGACTAGTTACCACTAGGTATTTCATTGATTATCTATAATTTAATCCCTAATTATGATATCTTTACAGATATTTTTTTTCAAATGGAATATGCTAATATAGGGTGTTGGACTTTTAGATTATCCGACGTAAATGCTTTTCAATTTATTCTAATGATTAATTAAAAAATTTCATGAAACTGAATCGATGATTTCAGATTTTACTGTGACTTCATATGAGTGATAAGTACTGCATGTGTTAATGACTCCCTTCCCGCTAATCTCAACTTAAAGCACTAGCCCCTGTGAGCATGATGCGATTGGTAATGATTCACTTGGGTGATCCCTCACTTCCCGAGTTCGATTCCTCCCTGGTAGAGCGCGCAGTATGTTGACGGAAGAAATCGCCACAGGCTGCTGCGTGGTCGGGCCATCAGGTACCGATATCATCATTGGTGAAGTCGCTACATGTCTCCATCCTGCGATTTACCCTCGTTGACCGGTGGGGACTCTCGTTGAAGGCTGTGGGGCAAGATCGATCAGCCAAGCGAATTAGTCGGGCGTAAATCTAGATACCCTTTATAAATAAAAAAATAAAAAAACAAACTTAAAGTACTAGCTAAACCATCTACATGAGACCTAATACACACTATATATATAAATACGAAATAGAGTCATATCTAGTTTAGTGGACTATTTTTAAATATCACCCACTTGCCAATTTATCTAAACATTAACATGGATGTCGATATTAGGTCACCTACTGCTGCTATCACATAGTGGAAATATAATATGTACCATGTGATGTACCAAAATTGATATAATTATCCTAAAATCAGTATTTTTTTTAATTTAATAATCTGAATATTTAACTCTTACGATGAAATTATAATTTTGAAAACGATCGATCCGGTTCCAAATATTTTCTCACTAGTGACACCAAGTGGAATGACAATTATTGTCTGAGATCAAGAGAGTGAGGATTTTGGAAAGAATAAGAAGATTTTTTTTTTAAAAAAAGAGAAAATCGGCGTATTTTATGTTTTCAAAAAAAAAATCTCTAATTGAGAATCAAATATATAGACAAATCCTAACTCATAAAAAGCAAAACTATCAAAAAAAATACTCTAAATATAAAAATAGAAATGATTAAAAATAATAAAATAGATATTTAGAGTATTCGAAAAAACCCTAAACGTTATTTTTAGGATCCAAATTTGGGCATACAAGTTCCACCTAATAACAAATCTAGCTACGTAACAACCTTCGATTCAAGAAAAATAGCATCTCGTTCAAATACTTGAGTCAAAAGTTATAACACTTTAAAATTTGAGAAGTCTTCCTAGATTGATCCTATATTAATCGGTGATCAAGGTAAATCAAAAAGGCAAATGAGTCTTGACGAACTATCTAACATCACAAGTAATCTTATGGCAGGTCAAGGTGATTGGGTGGCCTGCCTGGTGTAGCCCCAAAATGATTAGGTATAAGTCGAAGTACTCGAAGGTGTTTGGATAGACCACAGATGATTCACCATTCATTGCGAGGAGACATATATCCTATGACTACTCGTTAAGATTGTTGCTCAAGATCTTTAGCTAAAACATTACATATCAAAAGTATGAGACTCTTGAATACGTGTCAAAGTAACTTAAATCTACAGGACGAGTAAATAATAGTTGGCCTAGGTGTGACATAGTTAACCTAGTGGGGACAGACATAGACTATATCCTAAATCAAGTGAGTATAAGATAAGTGAAAGAAATAAGATACGATTCGTTGTAGCTACTGCAATGTTCATACACTACAAGAATTTCATCTATTTCCGACGGAAACTGTTCCCGTCGGAAATTTCCGACGGAAAACATATTTCCGTCGGAAATTCTCGACGGAAACATATCTCGTCGGAAATTATTTTCGACGGAAAATATTATTCCATCGGAAATATCCGACGGGATTTGTTTCCGTCGGGGGGAAATTTCATGTGGAATATTGTTTCCCCACGGAATTCTTTTTCCGTCGGAAAAAACTGATTATTAGGGCATGCTGCTTTTCCCTCTCACCCGATCTCTGCAGACTGACCTTTCTCTTCTCCCTCTCGCCCGATCTCTGCTCCGCGCCATCGCCACCGGCCGTCGCCACCTCCGGTCTCCTCCCTCGCTCGTGCTGTGCTCGTTCTCCGGTAAGTTCCGTATTTTTTTTAGGCTTTCTCCGGCCGGCCGGCAAGATCGTCATCGCGTCCGACCAGATTTGGCGGCGGGCCTCACGCGGGCACGACCGTCCAGATCTGGCCGCGGGCGGCCAGCGTTGGCTGCGGCCGTGTCCGGCTAGCGCTGGCCACAGCCGCGTCCGCGTCCGGCTAGAGCTGGTCGTGCATCCTGGCTAGGGTATCTGGGCGTGCGTCGGAAGCTATAGTTTACGAGTTCTAGTTCAAGTTAATTGGCACGGTCAAGATTCAACAATGAAATCCAAGGTTTGCTGCTCAATTAGGGTTCCAACCCTAACCCATCAACTTTTGAATGAGTTGATCTTCCCGTGCCTATTCCAATGAGTTGTCTCCCTTCTTGCATCAACTTTTTAACTATAATTTAATTTTTCTTAGGTTATTGCTTTTGCTGCTCTTCTCCGACTTGCTTATAATCTTCAGGTATAATTCGTTCTTATGATTTTTGTTATGTTAGAAGTTTGTTAATCTAGCAATTACTTGATATTTTAGTCTTTTAATAATCAGGATCTTTAGTTATTATATGGTTTAATTATTTTGTTAATTTAGCATGCTATTTTAGAACTTATTATAAGAGATAGCATTTAGAATTAATAATTTAGCTATATCTTATTGAACACCATGATACTTGCTTTCATTAGAATAATTTAGGTATATCTTAATGAATTTAGTTTAATTTTATTCTGATTAGGCAACAATGTATATGAACAAGGCTTGGATGTACAACTGATTAGACAATAGATATATCAAAGATGATTTTATTATTGATCTTGAACAATTTATGAATTTTGCTAAGAGTCATCCAGAATGTATGGATGGTGATAAGTTAAAGTGTCCGTGTAATCATAGAAAATGCAGAAATATAAACTACCATGATGAGGATACAGTCAGAGTACATATTTGTAGAAATGGGGTTGTGTTAAATTACTATAATTGGTATTGTCATGGAGAATCTTATGTATATGAATCAATTGACCCTTCTGTTGGTTCATCATCTGATACTTTTGTTGCGTCTCTCGAACCATCAACTAATGATATTGCAATGCAATCAATGGTTCAAGATGCGATGAATGCAGCTGATTATTCCAATATAGATGAAATACCTGCACCTGAATATCAGCAATTATATGAAATGTTAAAGTCTAGTGAAAGAGAATTATGGGAAGACATTCCTTCTGGTCATTCTCAGTTATCAGCTACTGCAAGGTTGTTAAATATGAAAGCAGATTATCATTTTTCAGAAAGATGTTATGATAAATTATATCAATTAATGTCAAAGTTACTTCCTGCTGATAACATAATGACTGATAGCTTCTACAATACATAGAAATTGGTTAGAGGTTTAGGTTTGCCTGTAGAAAAGATTAATTGTTGTTAACTGGATGCTATATTGGAATGAAGACAGTGAACTGAATGAATGCAAAATCTGTAGTCACCCACGTTATAAGCATGATACTCGTATACCAGGGAAGAAGAAGAAAATATTGCATGGAAAGTCATGTATTATTTTCCGTTAACTGCTAGACTTCAACGCTTATATGCATCTGCCGCTACAGCAAGCTACATGGTGTGGCATCATGAGCATGAGCACGAAGCGGGTATTATGTGTTATCCCTGTGATTCCCCTGCATGGAAACATCTTGATACTGTATATTCTTCATTTGCAATGGAACCTCGGAATGTTAGATTGGGTCTTTCTGCAGATGGTTTTCAGCCATTTGGTCAGTCGGGATAGCAATATTCATCTTGGCTAGTAATATTGACACCTTATAATTTACCTCCATGGATGTGCATGAAAGACGAATTTATGTTCCTTACTGTACTGATTCTTGGTGTCACGCCCCGAGACCCAGGAGCCGCTGATCCAATAGAAAATCGGACAACACCTCCCCTGTCCGGCGGACAATTTACACATACACACAACCTATATAACAACACCACGCAGTTTATATTTGGCCTCAGGCCTCCAAAATAGATAAACACGACATAAAACACAAGACAACTAAGAAGATCATACCTGACTGCGGACCGGTCCGACTTATGACGAAACAACAAATACAACAACCCCTTAGGGCTCACGACACATACGACATATACATATCGCCTAAAGAATTATAAAACAACACACTATAAAGTACAAAACGAAACCATGTCGTTGCGATGGGTAGGGACTGGCTGCTGGGCTCTTCTGGCGACTCCAAGTATCTCAACCTGAAATAAAAACATATGGCAACGGTGTGAGTCCATAAACTCAGCGAATACCCAGTAGATATGCATAGTATGTTATAATAACAATAGAAGTCTACGCTGATACAACCTCATATGAACAATAGGAAAGGGTATACCGAAGATACTGAATAAAGATACATACCCGAATCCATCTAACCTGAAAAGAGGATAATAAGTACCAAGGGAATATCAATAGACATATAATCTCAGATAACAAGTCTCCAGAATATGCATGTCAAACAAGTGCAGCAATCAAGTGCAGCAAACAATGCACGATGTAAAATATGCACATGGTGCATGCCATGGTCACCCCCTAACTCCAGTCAAGCCACCGAGACAGGCGATACTGTGTCGGCCGAGTGGGTAGAGCTGTGACACTGTCAGCACTCTGCCATCACTACTCCTGAGTGACCGAGTGGACAGGATGCTGGTGGAGTAAACACTCCGCCCCATATATATATATGGGGGAGATATCTCTCTCATCTTCTCTGGTCTATGGGTAGAGAAGGGATCCCTGCCTGCTACCACGCTCCGAAACCACTACCCATGAGCGGACGAGCGGAGCAGTACAGAGCAAATGCACACACCCAGCGGTATCCACTAACCCATGAGTGGCCGTGTGTGCATATCATGTGCCGGAAGACGATTATGCTCAACCACAAGGGAGTCGCTGATCGCCGGCATGCAACAATGCAAGGATGGTGTATGATAGATACACATACCTCTCTCCCAAGTCCTCAGTATACTAGGTCTCAGTCTGAAATCCTATAACAGGAAATGCAGGTAACCTACAAGGTATACTGGCCGAAAACTACAGATCCCTCAAGGTCAAAGGCAGGAGATACATCACGATCTCTAAGCATACATATAGATATGACACCACCTGATACTGTATGGAACTAACAGCATAATAACTCAGGGATAAACCACAGGTATCCAGGACAGACATAATAAACAGGGATAACCAACAAGTATCCAGAACAGGCATAATAACCAGGGATAAATAACAAGTATCCAGAACAGACATGATAGCTCAGGGATAACTAACAAGTATCCAGGACAGGCATAATAACCCAGGGATAACCAATAAGTATCCAGAACAGGCATTATAACTCAGGGATAACTAACAAGTATCCAGAACAGACATGATAACTCAAGGATAACTAACAAGTATCCAGGACAGGCATAATAACTCAGGGATAACTAATAAGTATCCAGAACAGGCATAATAACTCAGGGATAACTAACAAGTATCCAGAACAGACATGATAACTCAAGGATAACTAACAAGTATTCAGGACAGACATGATAACTCAAGGACAACTAACAAGTATCCAGAACAGGCATAATAACTCAGGGATAACTAACAAGTATCCAGAACAGACATGATAACTCAAGGATAACTAACAAGTATCCAGAACAGGCATAATAACTCAGGGATAACTAACAAGTATCCAGAACAGACATGATAACTCAAGGATAACTAACAAGTATCCAGAATAGGCATAATAACTCAGGGATAACTAACAAGTATCCAGGACAGGCATAATAACTCAGGGATAACTAATAAGTATCCAGAACAGACATAATAACTCAGGGATAACTAACAAATATCCAGAACAGACATGATAACTCAAGGATAACTAACAAGTATCCAGAACAGACATGATAACTCAAGGATAACTAACAAGTATCCAGAACAGACATGATAACTCAGGGATAACTAACAAGTATCCAGAATAGGCATAATAACTCAGGGATAACTAACAAGTATCCAGGACAGGCATAATAACTCAGGGATAACTAATAAGTATCCAGAACAGACATAATAACTAAGGCTAGCGTATAATCTTACTGCTATTTATAACCAACCATGCATAGCAATATGACAATATCTAAAAGATAAGTCAAAGGGTACCCGCCTCCAGAGAGTAGAAGTAGTTCGTATAGAGACTGAAGCCCCACGACCCAGCGGAGTAACCAATCAGCGTCCTGTATCAAAGGCATGATTATTTAGCTATTTACACAAATACCAAATAGCTAATATAACACAACTTCATTAGGATCATCCTAATCCTAATGATCAATTCCAACATACAAACCAACTCAAAATCCAGCTAAACAATGTATCTCCACCACCAAAGGGCTGATCCGATCTTAATCCTCAACTAAACCTAATCCCAACAATGTATCTCAATACACAAAACATAGGATCAAATGAGATGAAACTAGACAATCATTCCAACTTCCATATAACCCTACACAAGATTCAACCCCAACCATTGTAGCTCCCTGTATAACCAATCCAAAAACACAAGACCCAAATCCAACAGAACAGCCCCAAATCTATCCAAGCACGAATCCGAGCAATCAAGATCAGAGGTTACAAATTCTCTAAGCTTAATCATTCTTATGCTAAGAATTTGACAAAATGCAACACAACCAATCCCACACATGAAGTCCATGGTAAAAGACATAGGATCAGTAGTCCAGGAATAGCAATTATCATATTAAGGATCGACTACATCATTCTAATCAAAGCTACCATTCACCCAGGTCAATTCTCACCTGGAATAGCCAAGCGAGTCCTCTGGTTTGGATCTGATGCAACTCTCTCACAGGAAAAAAATGAATCAATAGCATCCAGTCCCATATTGCGTTATCAATCCAGCGTCCTTCTCAGTTTCACCTCCCACATAGACTGCAAATCAAAGTAGGAGCTTAGAGCTTAACACAAATGGAAAGGATCTCTCGCCAAATACTTAGACGGTAGCACAAAATACCCAAATAGGTTCACTGATGAGACCTTCCAATTTAGCAATTAAGTTTATCATCTCTTACCTTAGATCCAATCCCTTGATAGCTTCACAGAAGCTCCCCTGTCCCCCCTCAGTAGGTCATTCAAAGGACACATGGAAATATCCTTCCCAATCCAGGGGCCTCCGATCGATGGAGAGGCTAGGCGTTGGCGGGACCGCCGACTTCCACCGTGGCACGCCCGATGAGAGTGAGCTCCGAAGCCACCGGGGTAAGATCGAGGGTCGTCTCCCTCGATCCCCGAAGCTAGCGCCCGTGTGGAGGTGGGAGTGACGAAGTTCGTCGCCGGTGCCGATCGAGATGGAGGGAGGCGAGGGAATCGAGTGGAGGAGGTGGCAGTGGCTTTGGTTTCGATCGGGCAGTGAAGAGGAAGAAGCTGCGGCGAACCCGAGCCCTAACCGGCCCTTTTAATTGGCATTTTTGCACTTTAACCCTCCATACTTATATCAAATCCAGATCTTGCCCTTAGGTTTCTGATTCTTACCATTTGACTCCCCCTAGTTTGCTTTACTAACCCTTAAGCCCTAAAACTGTACAACTTTATTCTATCTAACTCCCTGAAACTTCGCCTAAGGGGTCGGAAACCCTATACTCAATCCGGAAAATCTCGAAAAATTTTCTGGTCCGGATTTTCGAATCACCGTATTTTACACCTGGTCCAACCAATCCTAAAGATAAGATAGATGTTTTCCTTCAACCTCTAATTGCCAAGTTGAATGAATTATGAGATGTAGGCTCAATGACTTATGATGTTGCAAGTAAAACAAATTTTCGTTTGCAAGCTGCATTATTATGGACAATCAGTGATTTTTCAGCATATTCAATGTTATCTGGATGGAGCACAGCTAGTAAATTAGCATGCCCACACTGCATGACAGATTCTAATGCATTTTCATTACCTTGTAGTGGAAAGGTATCTTGGTTTGATAATCATCGAAAATTTTTACATGTCGACTACCCTTTCAGGCGAAACAAACAAAATTTCCTAAAACATGTTGTAGTCAGAAAATGTTCTCCAATTTATGCTTCAGGTGAAGAGATTATTGATCAAATAGACAGTTATGGATTCCTACCAGTATCTCAACCTGGTTCTAATGAGATAAATAAATACATTGTTAAAATGTGCAAGTGTGGATGAAAAAAGAGGAGTATTTTTTGGGAGTTGTCATATTGGAAGTATCTTCTCATTTGACATAACTTAGATGTCATGCATGTTGAGAAAAATTTCTTTGATAATATCTTTAACACTGTCATGAATGTGCCTGGAAAAACTAAAGACACAACAAAATCACGTGAGGAATTAAAAGAACTAGTTAACAGACCAGAGTTGCATATGAATCAAACAACCAATAGATTTCTAAAGGCTTGTTATACATTAGACAAAGATGGTAAAGAAATTTTATGTAATTGGTTAAGAGAAATAAAATTCCCTGATGGGTATGCCTCAAATATGGCTCGATGCGTGGATATGAATAAGTTGAAGATGTTTGGAATGAAGAGTCATGATTATCATGTGTTCATGCAAAGACTAATTCCAGTAGTTTTCCATGACTTACTTCCACAGAATGTTTGGCAAGCACTTACAGAATTGAGTCTTTTTTTTTTAAAATTTGACGGCAAGGTGTATTATGATAGATGATATGCTTCGGCTAAAAATAGACATTCCTTTCATACTATACAAGCTGGAGCGCATATTTCCACCCTGTTTTTTTGATTCAATGGAACATTTACCATATGAGGCAGAAATAGCTGGTCCAGTACAATATAGATGGATGTATCCATTCGAACGATTTTTGAGAAAATTAAAGAATAATGTTTGTAACAAAGCAAGAGTTGAGGGGTCAATATGTAATGCCTATCTGGTTGAAGAAGCATCTTCTTTCTGCTCTTATTATTTTGCTGACAATGTGAAACTAGACATCGTAAGTGTCCTAGAAATTCTGATGATGCTTAACCGAATGACCCATCATTGCTTTCTATTTTTAACTTTCCCGGTAAGCCAATAGGTGCATCTGTTACTAGATGGTTAACTGAACAGGAATATAATGCTGCAAGAACATACATACTGTTAAACTACGATGAAGTCAAATCATACATAAAGTAAGTTGACTTCTCTAATAATCCTGTTATCCTATATTAAATGTTTGCTTGATATACCAATTGACTTAAAATATTTCTTTGTCATAGCTTATACGAACAACAACTATATATACAAAATCCATCACTGGGTGTAAGTGAGGTCGCTGAAAAGTTAGAGGTCGAATTTGCATTATGGTTTGAAATATATGTAAGTTGCAATATCATCAAAAAAATTATATATTTATGTCTATTCAGTTCGGTCTTAATTTATGTTATAATTTATGTAGGTGAAAGACCGCAGAATATCAAATGTGTAAGATGATAGAATACTGAATCTTGCATCAGGACCACTCCGTAAAATAAAGGTATACTCTGGATACTATGTTAATGGGCTTAGATTCCATGTGGCACAACGAGATTCACGGAGATTAACATATAATTCTGGAGCTTGTGTTAAAGGATATATCGACAACAATAACACAGAGTTTGATTATTATGGTAGACTTGAAGAAATCATAGAGATTGAAAATCCTGCATTACCTATAAAACGGTGTGTGTTGTTCAAATGTTCATGGTATGATCCGACCCCAAGAACAGGAACAAGAATACATCCAAACTATAAATTAGTGGAGGTTAATAAAAATAGAAAGTTCAACAAATTTGAACCTTTTATTTTTGGGGTACAAGCGAGTCAGGTTTTTTTATCTTGAATACCCTACGAAAAGAAGGAGATCTAGTGAATGGTTGTCTGTTTGTCGAATAAAGCCTCGCTCGACTATAGAAATGCCGAACACAATCACTGCTCAAAATCATGATGCATTTCAGAATGACGAAGTAGAGAGACATTTAATTGATTCACAACTTCCATCCACATCTGAATTACTTGTAGATGTTAATGTGGCTTATGAGGATATAGATGATGAAGAGTTGTCCAGCAGTGAGGATCTTGTTGAACTATCAGAGTCTAGTGAGGAGGGCATCGATGCTAATGATATATAAATAGTGTCATTATTGTTCATCTAGTAAGTGATGTGTTATTATATTTATTGTATTTTTATTACTTTGTTACTCACCTTTATTATGATGTGTTGTTATTGTTGGTGCAATCTTGCTCCAAGTAATTATGGTTTTCATGTTTGGCTAAACAAGTTTAAGTTAGGCAATGTTTTGTGTTCTAACTTGTGTGCTTTGAGTAAGCAGGAAAGTCCAGGTGGAAGACTTGGCAAGGGAAGTCCAAGAAGAGAGTCTTGGCAAAGGAAGTCCCGGAGGTGTGACCTCTTGGCAAAAGGGAGACTTAGTATGACGAAGCCGATGGAAACACTTCAAGCAAGTGCAAGGATGAGGAGTCGTGGACTCGGAAGCATCCAAGAGAGGCACAAGGCTTGTGGAAGGTGTTTGAAGGCGTGAGTCAAGACTAAGGGATGAAAAGGGAAGCTGAAATGTGATTTCTCAGCTTCATCAGTCGACTGGTAAGTTGTCAGTCGACTGGGACCACAACACACAGAGAATCGGGTCGACCCAAGGAGGGTCGACCAGTCGACTGCCAGTCGACTGGAATTGGTTCCAGTCGACTGGATCCAGTTGACTGGTCCTGTACCAGTCGACTGGAGGTCGACCGTTGCGAAGGCGGCTGAGGCACTCATTGCTTATTTTGTAGCCGTTGAAGTCTACCAGTCGACTGGTAAGTGAGCAGTCGACTGGAGTCGCGGACGAAGATATAAAACCTAGTGTTTTATCTTGGAGAAGAAAGGGGCTTTCCTTGTGTACGAAGTGTGTGATCATTTTAGAGCTCTCCAAGCTTCACAACTCTCTCAATCTCCTCCTCCAAGCTTTCATTTCATTTGTAAGAGGAGGGAGATCATTGTGTTAGGGTTTCTCCACCTTCAAGTGTGATCTTGAGAAGGAGAAGTTCATAGTGAAGGGTTTTGTGTGGTGTGTGTGGATCCTTGGATTAGTCACCTTGAAGAGGTGGATACCAAGTAAAATCAGTGAGTTAGTATTGATTTCTTGCCTACCTTCATATTTCTATTTGTATTGCTTCCGCTAACGTGTTTGTAGGAAAGAAAAATCGAAAGATAGCTATTCACCCCCCTCTAGCTAGGGCAAAGATCCTAACAAGTGGTATTAGAGCCTTGGTTAGCTTTGGGAAGATCTAACAATCTACAAAGCATAAAGAATGGCTCATCAAGAGGGATATAGCACCACACGACCACCTTACTTCGACGGGAACGATTTTGCTTATTGGAAAGGTAGGATGGAGTTTTACTTAATGAATGACTTTGAAACTTGGCTTAGTATTGTGGAAGGTTTCGAGAAGCCAACGAATGAACAAGGAGAAACTCTTCCGATCAAGGCGTGGCCAAAAGAGATAAGAAAAGAGGCTCAAGCAAACGCCAAGGCTATCACGACTTTGCAATATGGATTGTCAAAGGAACAACTAAACAAGGTTGGACCTTTCAACTCGGCAAAGGAGCTTTGGGAAAAGCTCATTGAGTTGAATGAAGGGTCAAGTGAATCAAGAAGAGCCAAGAGGGATCTTCTTGTCGGTCAACTTCAAACTTTCTCCATGAAGCCTCATGAGACCGTAAGTCAAGTGCATGGAAGATTCAAGGAGATCGTGAACGGTCTTCATGTGATAGGTGAGAAAGTTGAGAACCGAGATTTGGTGAGGTATGTTCTTCAAGCTTTCCCTAGAACTACCTTATGGGCATCAATGGTGGATGCTTACAAGGTGTCTAGGGATCTTTCAATTGTTAAAGTTGATGAATTATTTTGTGAATTCGAACTACATGAACAAACTAACTTGTCTTCCAAGGAAAAAGGCATTGCTCTATTTGTAGAAAAGAAAGAGAAGAAGAGCAAGAAGAAGGAGAAGAAGGAGGTGTCCTCATCCGAATCCGAGCAAGACTCCTCGGATAGTGAGGAAGAAATGTCCGCAAAAGAAGTAGCACATTATGTGAAGAAGATGATGGGAAGATCCAAAAGATTTACAAGAAGGGATGTGAGGAAAATGTTCACATCCCCAAAAGGTAAGAGTAGTCAAAGTTCTAATTCCATTCCTAATGTCACGTGTTATGAGTGCAACAAGAAAGGGCACATCAAGACGAATTGCCCGGAGTTGAAAAAGAAGGAAGAAAAAGAACACAAAAGGAAAGAGAAGAAAAAGAAAGAAGTGATGGTGGCTCAAGCCGAATGGGACAATTCAAGTAGCGAATCATCGGATGATGAAGAGGAGTTGTGCCACATCACAAGGCACATGGCATTAATGGCACATCAAAGTGATCAAGACACATCAAGCGAAGAAGAGAACTCAAGTAGCGATGAATCATCATCTAGCGAAGATGAGGTAATGGATTCTCCCAAAGAAAAATTTCTTTATGATACTATTGCATATCTTAAGAATGCTTTGGTTAGGTCAAAAACTAAGGTCAAGGGGCTAAAGGAAGAAATTAGGACCCTTAAGGAGGACAAAGAGGAATCATGTGATGTAAGTAAAGTGAATGAGGAGAACATCAAATTAAAGGAGGAAGTTGTTGATCTAAAGAAGCGCTTAGAGAAATTCTCAATTGGATCAAAAGGACTTGACTTGCTCCTAAATAGTCAAAGGGTTGCCTATAGGAAGGCCGGGCTAGGATATAAAGATAAAGAAGTCTCCTATATTTCCCTTGTAAATAGAAAAGGATCATCCAAGAAAAAGGGTGTCAAGGGTAATGTGAAACAAGTGTGGGTTCCAAAGAAGGATGTAAAAAATGCAAAGGGTTCAAACCTTAAGGGCAAGGTAAAACAAGCATGGGTGCCTAAGAAATACCTCAAAAATGTTAGTGACTCAAACCTTTGGGTACCTAAGAGTGATGTGTTTTATGTTGTCTAGGTAAAAGAAAAGAAGGACACAAGCATGTGGATCTTGGATAGCGGATGTTCAAGCCACATGACCGGGGATGTGAGCAAGTTTTCAAAAATTAAATACACAAAGAAAGGGAAGGTGTCATTTGGAAATAGTGGAAAGCTCAAAATTATAGGTAGAGGTACAATTGAGGTATCTTCTACTATCACAATTCATAAAGTCCTTCTAGTCAAGGATATGGAGTTTAACTTGCTTAGTGTGAGTCAATTATGTGATTCCGGGTATCAAGTAGAATTCCATACCAATAAGTGCTTGGTCAGACAATTAGGGTTGAAAAATGGTGTCTTGGAAGGGTTTAGGAGGCAAAATCTTTATTACATAAATCTCTCTTATGCTTCTAACCCATCTATTGAGTGTTTCATGTCAAAAGAAGATGAAGGATGGCTATGGCATAGAAGACTTGGACACACCAACATGAAGAATATAGCCAAGGTTGCTAAAATGGAATTGGTAAAAGGCTTACCTAAAGTGAAGTTTGTCAAAGATAAGATGTGTGATGCATGCCAAGAAGGTAAGCAATCAAAGTCTTCACACAAAGGTAAAACTTTAGTAAGCACTAAATTACCTTTGGAATTATTGCATTTAGATCTTTTTGATTGTCATAGTACTCCTTCATTGATGGGAAATAAATATTGCTTAGTTATCATTGATGATTACTCTAGATATACATGGGTTTATTTTTTGAAACATAAGGATGATACCTTAGCAATTCTCATAAGCTTTACCAAATGGGTAGAAAATGAAAGAACCTTGAAAATCAATAGGATTAGGAGTGATCATGGTGGAGAGTTTGAGAATTCAAACTTCTCTAATTTTTGCTTAGAAATGGGATACAAGCATGAATTTTCATGCCCTAGGACTCCCCAACAAAATGGAGTGGTTGAGAGGAAAAATAGGGCTCTACAAGAAGCGGCTAGAACTATGTTGAATGCATACTCTCTTCCCACCTATCTATGGGCGGAGGCGGTTAACACCGCTTGCTACATTCAAAATAGGGTTGTAATTCATAGATTCTTAGGAAAAACACCTTTTGAATTATGGAATGGGAAAATTCCCAAAATTCACTACTTTAGGGTGTTTGGTTGTAAGACTTACATCCTAAACACAAAGGATGACTTGAGAAAATTTGATGCTAAGGCGGATGAAGACATTTTTGTTGGGTACTCACTCACTAGTAAGGGGTATAGGGTGTACAATAAAAGAACCCAAGTAGTTGAGGAATCATCAAATGTTGAATTTGATGAATCCTCTAACACTTACCCTAGAAAATCTCCTATTGATAAGGACATAGAAACTAGACAAAAGGAGATAACCCAAGTTTTTCAAAACTTACAATTGGAAAGCAATGATCAAGGGGGAGGAAGAGGAGAATCGAATGATGAAAGGAGAAATGATGATTGTGAAAATGTTGATATCACTCATTCTAGAACGTTAAGGAATCACCACAATCACCCCATTGATCAAGTAGTTGGAGATATTGACCAAGGAGTGAGAACTAGATCCTACTTTAGGGAACATGCTAGTCAAATAGCTCTAATTTCTAGCTTTGAACCGAAATCAATTAATGAAGCCCTAGGTGATAATGATTGGATTTTGGCAATGCAAGAAGAACTAAATCAATTTGAAAGGAGTAAAGTATGGGATTTGGTTCCTAGACCCGATGGAAATACAATTGTAACAACAAAATGGGTGTTTAGGAACAAGCTAGATGAGCAAGGTAAGGTCACTAGAAATAAGACTAGATTGGTTGCTAGAGGCTTCAATCAAGTTGAGGGGCTCGATTATGATGAAACATATGCCCCGGTAGCTAGATTAGAGTCTATTAGAATCCTATTAGGATATGCCGCTTACATGGGTTTCAAACTTTACCAAATGGATGTAAAATCGGCTTTCCTAAATGGAGTCATTAAGGAAGAAGTCTATGTAGAGCAACCACCCGGATTTGAGAGTCAAGACTATCCAAACCATGTTTATAAGCTTAACAAGGCTCTATATGGGTTAAAACAAGCTCCTAGGGCTTGGTATGAAAGACTCTCATCCTTCCTAGTGTCTAAGGGATTTAGAAGAGGAACAATTGACCCAACCTTGTTTATTAAATCTAGAGAAAATGATTTATTTGTTGCCCAAGTTTATGTTGATGATATCATTTTTGGGTCAACAAATGATGATTTTCTTCAAGAATTTATTAAACATATGGAAAATGAATTTGAAATGAGTTTGGTTGGGGAGTTAAAATTTTTCCTAGGTCTTCAAGTCAAACAAACACATGAAGGAACTCATGTATATCAAACAAAATATGCTAAAGAAATGATTTCCAAATTTGGTATGGAACATGCTAAGGTGACATCTACTCCAATAAGTACAAATGCTAAAATTGATAGTGACCTTGAAGGGAAAATAGTTGATCCTAAACAATATAGGAGTATGATTGGTAGCTTACTATATCTAACCGCTAGTAGACCGGATATACTTTTTGCGGTAGGTATGTGTGCTAGGTATCAATTTTGTGCCAAAGAATCCCATTTAGTGGTGGTCAAGAGAATCTTGAGATATGTAAAGGGCACCCTAAATGTAGGACTTTGGTATCCTAGGAATCAAAACTTTGACCTAATAGGATATACCGACTCGGATTATGCCGGGTGTAAGTTAGATAGGAAAAGTACTAGTGGTGGTTGTCAATTCCTTGGATCCTCTCTAGTAAGTTGGTGTAGTAGGAAGCAACCATGTGTTGCTTTATCTACTACCGAAGCCGAATATGTAGCCTTAGGAGGATGTGTGACTCAATTATTATGGATGATGCACACCTTAGAAGATTATGAGTTTCACTACTCCAAGGTCAAAATCCTATGTGACAACATGAGTACTCCAAGGTCAAAATCCTATGTGACAACATGAGTTTCACTTCGGAGGGAACTTGGTATGTGCTTTGTGGAATTCTAGGAATTTAGTATTACTTGATCCCTTAGCATGGAGGCACTTAAATACATCTCACAAGGACTATAGGTTGGCTTGATTGTGTTTTCACTTTGCTATATTGTGGGATGCTAGGGGATGATGCTCATATTTCACTTGTGCTTGTGGCATGTTGATGAAATATCATGTGTATCAATATTGAATGTTAAATACCAACCATGGGGAAAGCAAATGTTCAATTTATGGATATCTTGCCCATCGATCATGGTTGGACATTTTAAATGGCTTAAAACCATTTCTGGGGTGTATTCATGCTAATGTGTAATCAACCTCTATAAGAATTCAAATCAGATCTTGAGTTTGGTACAAAGTGTATCAAATAAGTTCACTTCTTGAGTTTGTACCAAACTCCTAAACTATCTTGAATTTTCATGTTGCACTATTTTTCCTTGATCATACATGGTGTAGGAAAGATGTCTGCAAAATTTCAAGATTTTTCGAATTTTCTGGAATTTCTACGACATTTCTGAAATTCACCAAAGAGGGCTGAAATTCAGCCACCAGTCGACTGGCTCAGATACCAGTCGACTGGTGGCAGGCGACTGGGGGTCGACTGGGAGGTCGACCGGGATCTCTGTACGTAAGAAAAACTGAAGGGCAGTCGACTGGGAATACCCCAGTCGACTGGAGCCAGTCGACTGGGACCATCCCAGTCGACTGGACTGGCGATTTTCTATATAAAGGGGCACTCGACCGGTCGCCTAAAACCCTAGATCTACTTCTCCTCTTCGACGCCCCTTCTCTCTTTGAGCTTGCCGAACTTCCCCAACCCCTCCAAGCCCTAGGTTTTGCTCCTACTCCATCTTCTCCATCCCTTTTGAGTGAGATTAGGGTTTGTAAAGGTGTTGCTTGGGCACCTATTGGCTTTTGGACGATTTTGCTATACCTTCCTACTCTCAACCATCATGGAATGAAGGGTTAGGCAAAAACGTGTTGCATCCAAAAAGGGTAAGAGTAGCTCCCAGCAATCCCCTCCACCACCTCGTCGTCAAGGAGAGGGAAGCTCCCAGCAACCCTCTCCTCCTAGACCGGGGGTGCGTGTGCCTAGGTTCTACTCTGCGGCCGCTCAAAGAACGTTTGAAGATACCGAGTTCCATTTGATGGATTGTCGGTATCTAAATCGTTCATATTTTCAAGAGAGAACCCCACACCTCATTGAAATAATTGACTACTACCACCTAAACAAATTGACTGGATGCAAAACCGATGTCAATGTCACACTCCTTAAGGAATTTTTTTGTAAATTTACGTTCCATAGGTGGTCATGAGCACAACCTTGAGTCTACTGTAGGGGGAGTAGTGATTGAGTTCAATCCTGACAGTCTTCGTCACTTTCTACAGTGTCGTGAGTCGGCCAACCCATTTACATGCTTTCCGACCATGCCTGGCCGCATTACGGGTTCTTTCTCTCATGTCACCGTCGATCTTATTCATCGCCACTATTTTGGCCGTCCTCGACCCATCACGTCGAACATCTTTGAGCATACAAACATGGGGGTAGTCCAGTACATATGGTATCGCATCATTCTAGACTGCATTCTCCCTCTTGTCACCCGGGGACGGTCTGTCATTCGACTCCCGCATCTTGTTATGATGTATGCTCTTGAGCAGCATTTTGACATAGACGTTGCCCTGCATGTCTTTCTTTCCATCCTACACTTTTCAGGTCCGATCCAGGGAAAACTCTATCTGCCTTTTGGCCACATTTTGACAGAGTACTTTGCATCCAAAGGAATTGATACATCTAGGGGTGAGATTAAGAAACTATCCCCTCAATATAGTCAACTAGGGGAACTGCATCTTAAACTCGCCAAGATTGTCTGTCATGGGGGAGTCATGATGTGGAAGGCTCAGGTTCCTCGTCATGCTGTTTTAGCGGCCGAGGAGGACGCCCCTGCTGTACCTGAGGATGCCGCTGGAGCTGCGGATGCCGCTGGAGCTGAGGATGCCCCTGGAGATGCTCCTATGCCTGATGCTCAGTACCCCGACTCTCTTGTTGAGCGGGTTACACATTTGGAGGAGATGGTCGGCCAGGGCTATCAGGAGTTTCGTGACTTTCGTCAGGCGACATATGACCGGTGGACCGTGGAGGATCAACGTCACATCATCTATGACCAGCGTCAGCTGGAGATGTATGAGATGCTACGTGCTATGCAGATCTCTCATCAGTATCCTCCACCTCCTCCGCCTGCCGACGAGTAGATTGAGTTGCCTTGTTTTATTAGTCCATACATTGTATCTCGGACGCAGGTCTTTCTGGTTGATGTATTTGGATGACACTTTATTTACCTGGCTATGGTTGATTTCACTTCTGTTTATGTGTTTTTAGTTTTGTAAAAACTCTATTTGCAGTTATGAAGTAGTTTCGCCATTTTGGGTTGGTGATCATATGAGTTGTTTTGGATTATGTTTGATACTATATTCACTTTGGCAGTGTAAAATCTATACTCTTATTTTTCTTGCTGCCATCAGCCCTATTTATGATCAGTATGAATTTTTAATGGCATAATGGATTAAGGGGGAGTCTCCTTGTTGGTTAAGAACAAGAGTCTTATTTATGGCCATATCCATGTATTCTTGGTAATCTTTGATCATGAATCTTAAATTTGCCTTGAACACATTTCCTAATCCCCATAGAATGGCATAGCATAGGTCTTTTATTGATGGCTATAGTTGGTGCCTAGATTGATACATAGTTTCATGAGTATCAGGTTATTTCTGGACTTTTCAAACATTGTATCAAACCACTATTTCAAGGTGCATATATTTTTCAAAATATTTTTCATGAATAGTGGGTAACTTAAGAAATGTTGGGGTGAAATTTCAGAATTTTTCGATCACTGTACATTTATTTCTGCATTTCTGAATTTCGGGAGCTGAAAACTGCATTTATCAGCTACCAGTCGACTGGCACTGTACCAGTCGACTGGTAGCAGTCGACCAGAGGTCGACCGGGTGACTCTGTTTTGTGCTGAAATTGAAGTTTTGTCCGTCCTTTGAACCCTGTGAGTTCTCTGATACCTTGTATCAATTGGAAGTGATATGGCATGCATGTAATCTTATCTTGGATAATAGGATTGGTCAAGAGAGTCATTGGCTTCAAGTTGACACGCAAGGTTGTTACGTTATGGGAAGAGGCTCGGATTCTTTTTTAATCTGTATTGATGGCTAAGAATTGTTGTTGTTGCCTTCACAATGAATCAAGGACATTATTGGTGCAATGATCCAAGGGGAGCAAGGCTTTAGGGGGAGCAAGCCTTTAACGGGTACATGTCTATCAAGGGATGGTAGATTCCATTATCCAAGGAGGAGAATTACTAGGGTCTATCTTGACTTATCTCATGACTCATTTCTCGCTTGAGTGTTGTCACTCCCTTTTGTGATTTTTGTCAAAAAGGGGGAGAAATAGATTAAGTTAGCTCTTAATCGTGATTATGTGTTTTAGATTACATGAAATGTTGCATGATTATATTCATATGCTTATCTTTGTATGCCTCATGTTCATGTATCATTATACTTAAAGCATGTTGTGATATTTAAAGACCTAACTTAAATGAGTTTTGCCAAACATCAAAAAGGGGGAGATTGTTGGTGCAATCTTGCTCCAAGTAATTATGGTTTTCATGTTTGGCTAAACAAGTTTAAGTTAGGCAATGTTTTGTGTTCTAACTTGTGTGCTTTGAGTAAGCAGGAAAGTCCAGGTGGAAGACTTGGCAAGGGAAGTCCAAGAAGAGAGTCTTGGCAAAGGAAGTCCCGGAGGTGTGACCTCTTGGCAAAAGGGAGACTTAGTATGACGAAGCCGATGGAAACACTTCAAGCAAGTGCAAGGATGAGGAGTCGTGGACTCGGAAGCATCCAAGAGAGGCACAAGGCTTGTGGAAGGTGTTTGAAGGCGTGAGTCAAGACTAAGGGATGAAAAGGGAAGCTGAAATGTGATTTCTCAGCTTCATCAGTCGACTGGTAAGTTGTCAGTCGACTGGGACCACAACACACAGAGAATCGGGTCGACCCAAGGAGGGTCGACCAGTCGACTGCCAGTCGACTGGAATTGGTTCCAGTCGACTGGATCCAGTTGACTGGTCCTGTACCAGTCGACTGGAGGTCGACCGTTGCGAAGGCGGCTGAGGCACTCATTGCTTATTTTGTAGCCGTTGAAGTCTACCAGTCGACTGGTAAGTGAGCAGTCGACTGGAGTCGCGGACGAAGATATAAAACCTAGTGTTTTATCTTGGAGAAGAAAGGGGCTTTCCTTGTGTACGAAGTGTGTGATCATTTTAGAGCTCTCCAAGCTTCACAACTCTCTCAATCTCCTCCTCCAAGCTTTCATTTCATTTGTAAGAGGAGGGAGATCATTGTGTTAGGGTTTCTCCACCTTCAAGTGTGATCTTGAGAAGGAGAAGTTCATAGTGAAGGGTTTTGTGTGGTGTGTGTGGATCCTTGGATTAGTCACCTTGAAGAGGTGGATACCAAGTAAAATCAGTGAGTTAGTATTGATTTCTTGCCTACCTTCATATTTCTATTTGTATTGCTTCCGCTAACGTGTTTGTAGGAAAGAAAAATCGAAAGATAGCTATTCACCCCCCTCTAGCTAGGGCAAAGATCCTAACAGTTATATATTATTTTGCAAACATTTTTACGGCAAATCAGCAGCCAGTGATTCCCCGTGGCCATCGAGTTTTACACATTGTTGGAGATGTGTAAGTATTTGTTGTTAGATGTAATTATTGTTCATATATTATTTTTTATATCTTATATTGATATGTTTATTTTTGGTTATGCAGTTTTACACCAAATGGTCATAGAGTTTCAAATTATATTACAAGTAAATTTAAAGAACGAGCTTGCAGATCTACAATATGGAAGCATGTAGATCAAGAAATGAAGACTTTTTATTATAATGAATTTGTTATAAGTAAAATCAATATATCTTTGATTTTTTATATTATATTTACCCATTACTATGTTAAATTTTGAATTTATAATTGCAGAAAAGATATATATAGGAGGAGGGTCAGGAGGATATTTTTAAAGCAACATGGAATAGTTATTGTGTCAAGCTTTACAAAGACTACCTCTACTATATCAGAAAAAAGGGCGTAAAACTGACGTATGTTTCTGAGGAGATATGGGGTGCATGGACGACCACCTGGGCTGAACAAAGGTAGAAAGAAAATGTCGATAAGGTTCGAGCTAATAGAAACATCGAGCTAGGTGGCCCGAGTACCGAGGCTGCTCAACATACGTCTGGTTCCAAATCTATGGTAGAGCATGCTCTTGATTTGGTGAGTTTAATTTAATGTTGACACGAAATATAATTATCATTTATTACCATACTTGTATGATATTTGCCTAATATATATTTGTATACAGGAACGAGAACTAGCTAGACCGCCCACCAGTATGGAGGTCTTTATGAGGACGCATAAGAAAAAAGATGACACATTCGTAGATTCTCGTTCTGTGGTCATCCATGTATATACGAACATTACTTAGTATTTATTTTAGTTACATTTTAGTACGATTCATCGAATTACTTATTAATCATGTTCTATTTTACAATATAGGCGGAAATGACCGAGAGAGTCGCTCAGGCATCTCAGCCTGCAGTAGAGGGGGGAGAGTCTCAATCTCTATCCACCGAGGCACTTAATGACATATATTATGATGTTGTCGGTGGATGGACAAAGAACTCTACCATCTATGGCCTTGGCTCTCAGGCCAGAGTTGCATTTGATGATCGCTTGAGGGCTCCAAGGGGTCGATCCAGTTACCGTTCATCTTATTCCAGTGAGATGCATAGAATATTAGAAGAAAATCGAAATCTGCGCAGTCAAGTTCAATCAGTGCGAGGAGAGATGGCGGAATGGATGATCGCTGAGAATGAGAGGACGGTCGCTGATGAAGCGGCGAGGGCAGCTGAAGGAGCAAGGAGAGATGAGGAGCATCAGCAGCTTATTGCACAAAATAGAGATCTCATGAGTCGTATGCGATTCCTCCTAGATTCCTTGCCTCGTCCACCATCACAGGACGCCCCAGGGCCCTCTCATCCGCCGGCTGATTAAGTTTTTTTGAGGCATGTTCAATTACATATTAAACCTTGTAAAATATATTTATTCTGTTTATATAGTCTACTAATATGTTAATTTGATTTTTATTTCAGGGATCCTCTGTGATTCAGGTAGGTTTTTATTTATATCGCTTTATGTTTGTAGTTTGGTATTGGATATGCTTTATGTTTGATAGTTTTGTATTTGATAGTTTGATAGTTTTGTATTTGTAGTTTGGTATTGGATAGTCTTTCAAATTATTGCCCCCTGCACCATAGTAGGTACAATTTTCCCTTTGCACACCTGGTGAGAACAAATAGCACAGTATAGACAAAGAAATAAACAAAGACAGAAAATGATTGGATTCTTGGCTGTAGCCTATTCATGTTTGCTTCTTTCTCGCATGATGTTCCATCATGATTGATGGACGTTGGCACTTTCTGAGAGTCGCAATTTTGCTTGATCAGCTATGAACTGTACTGCCTTATGGGGTACTCCAAAACCTGGCAGCTGGGGATTCCAATTGTTTGCTTGATTGTTAACTGTTAAGGATTCCAATTGTTTGCTAATTCACAATCCTTCAGCATTTGTCCCTATCTCAAGAATGTAATCTTGGAAATTATAAACCTGAGGATTACTCAAGCAATATTTGTTTTGCTCAGATTTAAAACCGTTACATGGCACAAGATTAAAACCAATGCAATCAGATGTATGAAACTCACTTTAGCATTAGTGCTTTTCTCACAAGGTTCACTACGATTTGTTTTGTTTGCATTTAGAGACTGCAGATTTCCAGGAGCTGTGAAATGATTGAAAACCAACATATCAGTTAAAACTTGATCAGTCCTGGTGGAGTGGAATTGAATGCTGATCAAAAAATGAACCATTAGTTTTTTTTTTCTATAAATCAATGATGCTTTCTGCTATGTGGTGATACTGGATACTTCACTTATATCATGTTAAACTGGTTACAAATGCTATCATCTTTACTTTGGTGAGCAGGAGGCTGGACGTCCTTGCAAAATGAGAAGATCATGATTAACTACATAAATGTGAATTGCACTACGTTTGAATTGTTTCTAAATTTCATAAGATGACTGGTTTCATTTCTGATTTTTTTTTCTACCAACTATAACTTGAAGCAGTAATCCAGGACAACCGTTTTTTAATCGTGTGCATCTTCTTGAGGATAAATGTAAGGGCAACTCTATTCTTCATATAAGATCTAAACTTACTCGTGAGCAGAAATTTTACATATATATATATATATATTTTCTTTTACCATTTCACATCAAGGAGTATTGATCCCTTTTATATAGTTAGAATCGGCTACACGAATTAAACATCTGTATTGAGCTCGTTATCTTGTTAGCAATAATTTGATACCCTAAAAGGTTGGATGAAAATGATTGACGGTCGTAGTTTTTTTATTTTTTTCACAGAAGATGTTATATTCATTTTAATCTATAACATAACATGTTTGATAGACATGTCATTGGATTTTACTTCGCACTTACATCAACCTTCAGAAAGTTCACAGATGGGAATTTTTGCACAGAGTATCCACAAATGGTGTAATCTGGTTGCAGTTATGGTTGAGTGCCACCATGAAGTACACAACAGACACTCCAGGCAAACTTAAATGATCCATTTATTTAGAATGAATCATTCCATCTAAAATTATCTAATCCAGTCCCAAACATTAGAATGGAATCTGATCCTTTCATAGTATGTTGTGCAATTTTGCATCTTAACATTTAGTCTTTGAGTTTGAGTAAATTTTATTTTTACTAGTCTCCCATGAAAAAAATAATCTGTTATATTTGTTTGAATTAAAATAGAGATATAATTCTATGCGACTTAGATATTTGATTGTGCTCTATGTGTTGATGCAGTCTGATCCGATTTAAGTTTTGGTATTGATACCGATTTAAGTTTGGTTGAGTAAATTCGTATTAAGTTCTGGTCGGGGACTAGGCACGAGTTGATGGAAATCCCGGTGAGTGAAGCCGGGTCCTGGTGAGTGAAGTCAGGTGATGGAAATCCCGGTGAGTGAAGCCGGGTCCCGGTGAGTGAAGCCAGGTGATGAAAACCCCAGTGAGTGAAGTCGGGTGATGGAAACCCCGGTAAGTGAAGTCGGGTCCTGGTGAGTGATGCCAGGTGATGAAACCCCGATGAGTGAAGCCGGGTCCTGGTGAGTGAAGCCAGGTGATGGAAACCCTGGTGAGTGAAGCCGGGTCCTGGTGAGTGAAGCCAGGTGACGGAAACCCCGGTGAGTGAAGCCGGGTCCTGGTGAGTGAAGCCAGGTGACGGAAACACCGGTGAGTGAAGCTAGGTGAATGAAATCCCGGTAAGTGAAGCCGGGTCCTAGCGAGTGAATCTAGGTGACCGAAACCCTGGTGAGTGAAGCCAGGTCCTAGTGAGTGAAACTAGGTTGAATGAAGTCCCAGTGAGTGAAGTCGGGCACGGAGTCTTGGTCCGGGGGACTGAGCATGAGTCAGAGAAGGCTAGGGAGCCTGTTCTCTGAACTTAGGGTTGAATTGGTCGGAGCTGGATCGGTCTGGAGACCGATCAGGGAGTTGTCACTAACTCCTGGTTGTGGATCGGTCTAGTGACCGATCCAGGGAGTCTGATCGTTCTGGTGAACGATCGGAAAGAGAACAGAATGCTTCTGATTGGCTTCTGATCGTTCTGGTGAACGATCAGAGAGAGATCAGAATGTTTTGTGTGGTTTCTGATCGTTCTGGTGAACGATCAGAAGAAGGGATCAGAAAGAGGTTGGAGAAAGGTCTAAGTGACCTGATCGGTCACTTGGACCGATCAAGTTCTCTTGGACTGATCAGGCTGGGTCTGATCGGTCCAGAGGTGGCCTGATTGGTCCCTTGGACCGATCAGGGCATAACCTGATCGGTCATGGGACTGATCAGGTGCTTTGGTTGGTGGGTAGTGGCTTGAAAACCCAGCAAGCTGATGGATCGGTCAGTGTGACCGATCCACGATCCCTGATCGGTCAGTGTGACCGATCAGGGAGTCACTGGATCGATCAGGAGGTTACCTGATCGATCAGGGTCTTCATTGATCTGTCTGATGACCGATCAGTGTATGATAACTTTAATTCAAATCCGCTGTCAGACTTCTGATTTCACTCTGAGCACTTCTGTTTTCTCTGCTGCCTTGCTGATTCCTTTTGATATGCTTTGCTAATCATCTGTTGAGTGTGCGGATGTTGCAGGGACGATACCGTGGCAGGTTTGTCCGTTTTCCCTTTGCAGGTTTCAACGGCTTCTGGCGCGGGCTGGCAATTGTCTGATGAAGCTGGCGACTGACCTGAGGCTCAGCTGAAGTGGTTTCAGTGGACTGAGCCCAGTAGAGGTCAGTGGATCAGGCTATGGATCAGAGGTTGCACACGCGCCGAGTGAGCAGAGGCTGGGAAGCAGAGGAGCGGTAGAACAGACAGAAAACAAGAGAAGTTTGGCTGGGTTGTTTTGAGCTCTCTGTATAGTCTTCATTCTTGAGCGCTTCTGTTGTATCCGTGTGAGCTTTCCTTCTCGTGGCCTCGAGGGCTTAACTGTTATTCTACTGAGACACTTGTGGAGAGGTTACTCCACCGAGAAGGAGAAACATTCTATTCGGATTTTCCGGGGCTTGATCTGCCGACGATCAAGGGATCGCCCACCTCACAGGCACGCCAAGGAGTAGGGGCAAGTTATCCCCGAACCTTGTAAACCCTCTGTGTTAGCGTTTTTGGTTTCCTGTTTTTGTTTTCTGTTTGTATTGTTTTTTGCCTTTGTTCTTCCTGCTTGGTTTCTTCCGCTGCTAACTTGAGTGCAGAAAAGTTCAAAGAAGCAAATTTTTTGAGTGTCTGGCTATTCACTTCCCCCCCCTCTCTAGCCATCCAAGGTCCAACAATATGCTCCCTTTTTATCTTCATGTGACATGGCTTGGCTTGATATGCCAGGATTTTGAGGGGATTTTACGTTCTACTTTTTCCTTTTGGCCTTGTTGACTAATTAGCATTCTAATAATGCATATTTTGCACTTGCAGAGATGTGAGGCAGCTGGTTTGTGCGAGTCAAATTATGTTGATCACTATGTTCGTCACTTTCCCTTTCTTTTAGCTGAAGGATTTCCTTTCCAGTCCTGTGCTTCTCCAACAACACATTTTTTTAGTTGTGAGCATATTCAAGCTTTCGAACGATATTGTTAACTCCTTGTTATGTATGACTATGCATGTGTATATATGAAAGAAATGTGATGGTAGTGAATTTTTTTAAGCTGCTGTGAATTTTTTCTGAAATTTGTAAGCTGCTGTGAAGAAATATATGTACTGCTGTGAATTTTTTCTGAATTTTGTAAGCTGCTGTGAAGAAATGTATGTATGAAATACAAATTAAATTTTGATTTTTTTTTGCTTACCGACGGATTTCCGACGGAAATAATATTTCGACGGAAAATATCGAAATAATTCCGACGAAATCGGGTGATTCCCGTCGGAAATTTGCGACGGAAATCCTGATTCCATCGGAAATTCCGATGGACTGATTCCGTCAGAAATTTCCGACGGGAATCACCCGATTTCCGTCGGAAATTTCCAACGGAATTTTATTTCAGTCGGAATGGTATTTCGACGGAAATAAAATTCCGTCGAAAATTTTACCAACGGTACAATAATTCCATCGGTAATGAATTACTGACGGATTTCACTCCGATGGGGAAAATTCGTCGGAATTCCGTCAGTAAATTCCGTCGGAAATGCAGTTTTTTGTGATAGTGATATGTGGTTTTGAAATCAACCGATGTTTTTTTATTAATTGGGGATCATGATGTACTACTAGGTATCACTCATGATCGATCCATAATTAATATATAGTTAATTATGGGTGACCAAAATAACTCAAAACCTACTAGGTCACACGCATATGAGTTTATCTAAAGGAGTTAAAATGAGGTTGAGAATTGAATTCTCAAATTAAGAGAGAAATAAAATTTGGTTGGAACCAAAGGAAGGATAAATATTTTTAGATATTTGTTGAAATTGAAGTGCGAACAAATATTCTCAAATTGTAGGCGAGATAGATTAATTATGGTTTAATAATAAACTAAAAGGGGGTTGGTTTAATTATGTAACAACTTGTTTTAATAATAAATTATAAACAAAAAGGATTTGGTTTAATTATGAACCAAAGTGATTTAGTTTTGAACAAAAACTTAAACTTAATGGTAATGGATCGGGTTGACTTTGCTGGGTTTGAGAAATGACTTGCTCCTCAAGTCATGTAGAGGTGAATACCCTTCTACGAGGAGAAATGTATGCCAATTCATTATTGCTCTTAGAGAAAAATCTAAAGTTATTTTAGACCATATCACTTCTCTTCTCCCTCTCCCTCTCCCTCTCTCCCTCCTCGCAGGCCACCCAGAGGAGGCTTCCCCTCCCTTTGCCACCGCACACCAAGCTCTTGCCGCCCAAGAGCTATCGCCATCCACCGGATTTCAGTGTCGACGGATTTAGTGTCGACAAATTCAGCCAACGATTTCAATGTCGACAATTCGGTTCCAATGATTCGGTGTCACCGACAACTAGTTGATGTCACTCACCAAATTGTGTCGTGGGGTTCTCTCTTAGATTGCTTCGTCTCCATGCTTGGCTAGTACCAATCGGAGAAGAACGACTCGAGCTTTGTAAAGTCGTCTCAATGATAACTCGGCGTGAATATGAATAAAGGTGAGACTTTCCGAGTGTTGCTTGGTTGATACCCTTTTCACTCCTAACTATCCGTCAGGTATACCTAACATAAATTAAATTCTGTTAAATTTTATATTATGATCATATATGCATGTATTGTATCTTGGATGAGTGGATTTGTGTGTTGTAATAAATTAACAATTTATTATGTTTTTATTTCCGTTGTCTATGTTTACGAAATATGTTTCAAGCAAACCTCCCCGTCGAATTCTCCAACAGTGGTATCAGAGTCTGATTATACTTTGACATGATTGGAAAATTATTTTACTGGTTATAATTGATCATAAATTAATTTCTAGAATTTTTTCTATTTTATTAAAAATTTCTATTTTTGGAAAGTTTCTTAATTTGTTAAGAAATTTTGTTTTTGGAAAATTTCTAAAATAATTTAGAAAATTTCATTTTGGAAATATTTTATAGATAAAGTTTTGGAATTTTTCCTATTTTATTACAAATTTTCATTTTTGGAAATTTTTAGAATTTGTTAGGAAATTTCATTTCTGGAAAAATTAGAAATAATTTATGAAATTAAATTTTAAAATATTCTGTAACTAAATTAGGGAAATTTTATTATGGAAAGATTCTGAATTTATTAAAAAAATTATTTTTGGTAAGTTCCTAATAAATTTGAAAATTCTAATTTTAGAAAGTTTCTAAAATAAGTTTTAGAAAATTTCAAATTTTAAAGATTTTGAATTAATCTAGAAGTTCTAATATATATATATATATATATTCTAATTAGTTGTGAAATTTAAAATTAAAAAATTATTTCCTAATTAATTAGATTTCCTTATTAAAGAACTATTTATTAAATAAAATATGTAATTAAATTTGAAAATTTATTTTCTAATTTCATTAAAAAATATTGATTTATAGAAATCAAATTTTAAGACATATTTTATTTATATAAATAAAATTATGACAACTATAATTGTCACGCCCCGAGACCCAGGAGCCGCTGGTCCAATATAAAATCGAACAACACTTTCCCTGTCCGGCGGACAATTTACACATACAAATAACACACGCAATAATAATTTAGCCTCAGGCCTCAAAATCAAGACATAACTTAACCATAACACAAAATGGAACATACCTGACTGCGGACCGGCCCGACTTACAACAAAATCAACAAACACATAGTCCATCAGAGGACTTAAAAATACAATACCAAAGCAAATGAAATGCGATACAAGTTCCATGTCATAAAACCAATACAAACCAAATAATACAATAAAGGAAACATAACTATGCGGAAGCACCCATCACTGGAGTCGTAGGGACCTAGGACTGGCAACTGGGGCTCTCTTAGAGATCAATCAACCTGGAAATAAAAATATAGGCAACGGTGGTGAGTCCAAATAAACTCAGCGGATACCAAAAACATATATGCACAACAAGCTATAAATAACAATAAGAATCACGCTGATACAGTCTCGAGTATAGAGGATAAAGCATATCTAAAGACTAAGGGTGAAATACATACCAGAGTCCGTCTATCCTGCAGGTAGGTGTAATCAATCCTCTATATAACCTCAAGAATGATACACAATCCAGATGTGTATGTCACTTGTAAGTGCATGTCAAACATATATAACACTCAAACTCAACAAGCACCAACAAAGGTGCAATGCATCCTATACACCCGATGCAAAGATCTATTCTGTACGCACCTCAACCACCACCAGACCGGCAGTTGGGTGAACAGATAACAAACAAGCCAACCACTCATGGTTGCATAGAGAAGTCAACCACTTGTGGCATACAACATATGAAGTCCAACACTTGTGGCTATACAAATATGATGCCCAGCACCTGTGGCAATGCATACATGTAGGCCAGCACTTGTGGCTATGCAAATATGACGCCTAGCACCTGTGGCAGATGCAATATGTAGCCCAGCACCTGTGGCTATGCAAATATAATGCCCAGCACTTGTGGCAATGCAATATGTAGCCCAACACCTGTGGCTATGCAAATATAACGCCTCAAACATGACTGGGGACGGGCTCAGACCTCAGGGGAGTCGATGGTCTCCATCATGATCATAACATCATGCTAATAGCTCAATCAAACCAGAAATCTATCTGCACGACGGGCTCAGACCCTAGAGGAGCCGATGATCGCCAGTATGCAATCGTACAGAGCCTACAGCTCAGTATGCAACCTAGAGGGTAAAGTATGCCAACAATACCCTCCTCACTAACCAGGTTCTCAACCACACATCGGTGGGAAAAGTATAGGTCTAACATATGTATCCAGACCTAACAACTCTACTCTAGGTATCCATACAAAGTATATCTAGAAATCAATCCAACTGCAGATACAATGTGACCTACCACCATATCTAAGCACATATGTACGCCATAGCAAATATCGAGACTGTATGGAACTAAATAGGAGTCCTCTAAGTGACAACTATCTGATCATAACACACAAAGGCAGGTATAACGTATAAACTTACTGTTATCCATAACAAACTATGCATAATAGTAACACAGTATCTAAAAAGATAAGTCAGGGGTACCCGCCTCAAAGTAGGAGTAGTCCATATCAAATAAGAACCTCCCGTCCAGAAGTCCAAAAGCAACTCAATGCCCTGTATCAATACATGTTATTTAGCTAGTTATTTATAAAATAAATAGCTAAATTTAATCCTAGCTCTACTGCAGGCCGGATAATGAATCAATCCCTAATTGATTGTTAACCTCTCCATAAGACATCCATCTCATAGCTCAAAGAGATCACAGCTAGTGTTGGGACCGGGTGCATGTTGACATGGATGCGGGTTCGTAATTTTAAAAATTAACTACGTGCAGCGGAAGGTTTAGCATAAATAATTTCTCAAATTATTTAACCGCACATCTAAGCATGCATTTTTATCTTGTGTAGACATGATCATATATTTAAAATTTTGCAGAAATATAAACTAATTTACGTATTACCTTGCGTAACTCGAAGGAAGGGACGAGATCCAACCGTGAGCGTCCTTTGGAAGCTCCGCCTCTATTCGCGTCCACGCCGAGTATCTTCGGGATGACTTCGCAAAGCCACGAGTTTCGTGTTCTCGAGAACTACTAGATTCTCCGAGAACGCGACAAGAAAAACCAAAAGAGAAGTCGGAAGACTAACCACAAAAGGATGGCAGGAATCAAAATTCCGGCGAAACAAAAGAAGAGGCTTGTGGCAAAAAGATCCTTGCGGCAAACTCTTATTCCGGCAGCACCTTCTTCCGGCCAAGAGATGGCCGGAGCTTCCTTCTCCGGCAGCAGGTGGTGGTTGGCAGGGAAAGGGCAGGGGCGGCCGGCTGGTGCTCCTTCTTGGGGCTGGTTGGCGCACGGCAAGAAGGGGAGAAGAGAAGGAGAGAAAAAGAGGGAGAGAGACTATGCCTTCATCTCTTTTATTATCACCCAAGCCTTGCCTTGGGTCCTTTATATAGTGGTCTCTCAACCATCAAGCCTCTCAAATATGGAATAACTTATTCCATCATGCCAAGTTTGATTTTATATCATGGTTAAAATCATATTTTAATTCATGATAGAAAATCAATCAAGTCTTTTCTCTCATATGGAATAAATTTCCTTATCATGGTAAATCAATCCATGATTGATTTTATAAAATAAATCAATCCATGGTTCATTTTAATTTCCATAAAAAATAAACCAAACCTTGGTTTATTATATAAAAATTTATATCATTCATAATTTTATAAAACAAACCACACTTGGTTTATTTTATAAATTAAACAAAAAACTTGGTTCTCCCCCTTTGTTGTGGCCGGCCAAGCAAAGAGGATGGAGGCCCTCTTTGGCCGGCCCATCCAAGCCAAGCCCCAATGAATTAAACTTATTTAATTCATCTATTAAGTCTTCAAAAGACTTAGCCATTTTACGCTTCCGATGCGTCTCTGAAAAATTCAGATTCGACTTATCGTTTGGCTCAACCAAACTTAATCTCTCTTGATTGGAAAATCCAATTTTCAATTCGTTTTAAATCCCTCGGATTACTCGTAGTGCGTGTGATTAAATATACTTTCGATTTATGTTGGCCGTCTATAATTAATCAATTATAGAACGATCATGAGTGGCACCTAGTAGTACATCATGATCCCCAATTAATCGAAAGATCAACGGTTGACCTCAGAAATAATTCTGAAACCCTTCAGCATCTATAATGAATCATGCCCCATTCCCTTCACCATCTTATACCCACTTGGTTCAGGACATGATCTATGTGTGTCAGTCCCCACTAGGCTGACTACGTCACACCTAGCCTAAGTAACGTTTTCTCATCCTACGGATTCTAATTACTCTCATGTATTTAAGAGATTCATACTCTGAACATGTCATGCTCTAGCTAGAGGCTTCGAGTAACAATCCGACGATAGGCCTCGGGTATACATCTCCTCGCAAGGAGTGGTGAATCCTTTGTAGGCTGTTCAAACATCTTCGGGCACTTCGGCTTATACCCAATCATCCTGGGTCCACACCTCCTTGGAGATGCTTGCTTAAGATGTCAAAGTATAAGTCTCCATGACCAAAATGACTTGAACACCGCAAGTCAAAGGAACATCGTACTTAAGCTGCAGTAAGAACTTCATTGACATATCTATATGTAGACTACCATATGAATTTTACAGCCAGTCACTCCAATGAACTAGTTCCCTTAACTAGCATTCATGTTTATCTCCGGACATCTCAATGTCACTAGCCAGTGAGAATCAGCTGATTAGAGAATAACCCATGCTAGTCTCAACAGAATTGATAGTGTCCGTATTTATCAATTCATCGATTAGGGACAATTTCAATACTTCACAATTGCACATGTAGAGATAATCACTAGTTGTGAATTCATCACAAATTCTCTCATGCTGTGAATTGTATTGCGGACATTCAGTAAATGAGTTTAAGATCTCAATCAAATACACAAACATGTATACTCAAATAGTGAATATTCATTTATTAAAATAAATGATTACCATCATAAGGCGATTGCCTTAGGACACTTCTCTCATATCACTAACAAACTCCCACTTGGCCTAATGTCAATCGCTACAGTACCCAATACCACAGGCTCTAACATGACCCTCAAACTTGCTTTGAGGCAATGCCTTAGTTAAAGGATCCGCTAAATTCCTTTCAGTGGGAATTTTCTCAATTTGTATATCATTCCTACTTATAATCTCTCTGATCAGATGATAGCGGCGAATCACATGTTTGGATCGCTGATGAGACCTTGGTTCCTTCGCTTGTGCAATAGCTCCATTGTTGTCGCAGTAAACCGGTATTGCTTCATCAATGGTTGGAACCACACCAAGTTCTGAGACAAACTTCTTGATCCAGACTGCTTCCTTTGCTGCTTCCGAAGCTGCAATATATTCCGCTTCCGTGGTAGAATCCGCTACGGTGTCTTGCTTGGAACTCTTCCAACTTATTGCGCCTCCATTCAAAATAAATACGTATCCGGACTGAGATTTGGAGTCATCCTTATCTGTCTGGAAATTGGCATCTGTATACCCACGTATTACCATATCACTTTCTCCATATATTAGGAACACATCCTTAGTGTTTCTTAAGTACTTGAGGATTGTCTTGACAGCCGCCCAATGATCCATTCCTGGATCAGACTGGTATCTTCTTGTGACGCTCAGAGCATACGATACATCGGGCCTAGTACATAACATAGCATACATGATAGATCCAATTGCGGATGTATAAGGAATCTTATTCATGCAAATCCTCTCGTCTTCTGTGCGCGGACACATAGACTTCGAAAGGTTGATCCCATGCTTGATGGGAAGATAACCTTTCTTGGATTCCGACATGCTAAACATTTCTAGCACTCGGTCTATATATATAGATTGCGAAAGACCAAGCAACCGTTTTGATCTATCTCTATAGATTCTAATCCCAAGGATATAGGTTACTTCTCCCAGGTCTTTCATGGAGAAAGTTTTGGACAACCAAATTTTAACTGACTGTAAGACTGATATATCGTTTCCTATAAGTAATATGACATCGACATATAACACTAGGAATACGACTGCACTCCCACTAACCTTCTTGTACACACAAGGTTCGTCAGGATTTTGTGAGAAATCAAACTCTTTGATTGTTTCATCAAAATGGATGTTCCAGCTCCTGGATGCTTGCTTTAGTCCATATATGGATCGTCGAAGCTTGCATACTTTGGTTTTATTAACCGATGTGAAACCTTCAGGTTGTATCATGTATACATCCTCAAGCAGGTTTCCATTAAGGAAAGCTGTTTTCACATCCATTTGCCATATCTCATAGCATAATGAGCTGCTATGGCCAGGAGCATCCGAATGGATTTAAGCATAGCTACTGGCGAATAGGTTTCATCATAATCAATTCCTTATTTCTGACGATATCCTTTTGCCACTAATCTAGCCTTAAAGGTAACAACATTACCTTCCATGTTGGTTTTCTTCTTGAAAACCCACTTGCACCCTATGGGCTTAATCCCTTCAGGTGGGTTAACCAAGTCCCATACTTGATTTTTGTACATGGAATCCATTTCTGACTTCATGGCTTCAAGCCATTTATCCCTTTCTGAATTTTTCAGAACATCTTCATAACTGATAGGTTCTTCATCGTTAATGAGTAACACACCGTTCGATTCACTTATGAGAAATCCGTATCTCTCTGGAATATTGCGTGTCCTATCAGACCTACGATGAAGTGGTGTTGTTTTAGGTTCAATTGATAGCTCATCATTATGAGTTATTGGTTGTGGGTCTAGGCTAGGTGTCTCTGTAATGTCTATTGGAGTTTCTTGAACTTCTTCAAGTTCAATGCTACTCCCACTGTTTTCTTGTAAAAGAAATTCTTTTTCTAGAAATACAGCATGCCTTGAAACAAACACCATTTGTTCCAAGGGATGATAGAATTGGTAGCCTTTCATTTCCTTAGGGTTGTAGGATCGGAATGCACGTGAGAGGGGGGGGGGTGAATCACGTGTGTTTAAAAAAAATATATTTTTCAGAGTAAAAAGAATGTGTTCGTAAAGTCGTGCACAGCGGAAACAAAAGAAACGATAAAAAACGAACACACAAAACACGAATGAGTTTTACTTCGTTCAGAGCCTTCGGCGACTCCTACTCGAAGGCCCAGGTCCCTCGGACCTTTTCTGTGGGCAATTCACTAAAACTCTCTACCGGAGACCCCCGGTAGAGTAGGCGAATACAGAAGATAGAGAGTGTGACAACCTCACACTCTCTAATAGAAATGAGTACAGATAATGCAGTAATAAAATCGTTACCAAAAAAAAATTATCTGAATGAGTTTGGATGTTAAGGGTGGTCTTCCAGCAGTAATTGGACGTAGACGAGTTGGAAGACAGGCCGTAGCAAAAGAGCGTGGAAGCACCGAGCGTGAAAGCGTGAAGAAGAGATGATGGCGTTTTCTATTTTTTCTGTGCTAATTCTCATGCTTTTTATAGAGGACTTCTCGAGCTTTGAGTTTCATCCAGATCCTATTTTTGTGCAGCGCTTTATCCATCATTTGAAGTAGCACAACTCAATCTGCTTTATCCATCATTTGAATTTCTATTAACAAAAAAAAATAATAGGAATAGAAATTCATCTTACCCAAGCTGTGGATAATAATAATAGGAATGAATTTATTATTATTAATAAGAATAAATTTATTCTTTAATAAAATTTCAAATTAAAAAATAATGAGGAGTAATTTTGCAGAATTCACCTGCAAAATCAACTTAGTCCATATACCAAATAAACCCTGTAAACCAGAGTTAGTATAATAATAAAATGGACTAAAATGTGAAATATTCAAAGGTAATTAGATCCCGTCCACATCCGGACCAGGATCTAACCAGGACTCAACTTAGATCACCCAAATGGGTCTAAGTTGGACCGCGCCTAAAGTCCCAAAATGGGACCCGTCCTCACTGGTTCGCTCCTCCAGTGACTTACCTTACTTACCCTTTGTGCAGTTTTACTTGACTTCTTGACCTACCAGGACTTTTTGTCAGGACTCAACCACCCTGGTCTTTCTGCCAAGTCTCCACCAACTTGGTCTTCAGCCAGTTGTCAGGCCTCGCGGACCCAACTGGACTTTCTGCCAGGACTCAACCATCCTGGACTTCAGCCTAGTGTCTGGTCCTAAGTCTTTCAACCCTGCACACTTGGTAAAGAGGTTAGAACCATAACAACCTAACTTTAACCTGTTTGTCATTCATCAAAACTTGAGTTTGACCGTTAGTGTAAACTACACCAACAATCTCCTCCTTTTTGATGCAATGACAACCTGGGTTAAAATTAGAAAAATAACATGTAACAGCAATAAGTACACCCATAATATGTAAATGACATGCTCTAAAATCAAGGTTGTTTTAATTTCTAACTCTTAACCGTATAACCCTCCCCCTTTGGCATTCATCAACATAAAGAGATATTAGGCAACCAAGTCTTAAACAAATAATAAGCACTCAAGGATTAAGAAAATAAAAATGGTGCTTAAAAAACAGACCAAGATTCTGAACTAATCCAGAAGGGGGAAGTCAAATTCTCAATTTAACATAAAATGGACTAGGTTAAAAACATAAGTGTCTAAATTTGACTTCAATAAATCATGTTTTTTTTTAAAAGATATAGATGTAATGCTTAGAGACAAAAATCTAAGTATTTGAAACCACAGAAAATGATTGTTTAGCAAAAAAGATTTTCCAAAATATTTTCAAGGAGTAACAAAATAGTCAAACATGTTTACAAGAGTTTTTCAAAATAGGTGAAAATATTAAAAAAAATATTTCAAGGTTTAAGGCATTTGTAGAAGATAGGGGTAATAAGTATTTTGTAAAGAAAATTCGCCCCATGTATATTTCTTTCTTGAAGATAGTGTTTTTATTTCTTTCTTGAAGATAGTGTTTAAGGATAAGATTGTAAGACCAAATTTCAAGCATGGTTTTAACAAGCTAGATTCAAAGTATATTTTCAAACGATTTTCATAAAGCTAGTTTAAACAAAATAAGTGAAAGCTAAGGATAATTTTCCAAAAAGAATTTCATTCAACACTGTTTTCAAAAGAGAGAAAAAGGCTTAAAAAAATTTAGAAATAGTTTGAAAACTAATTTCAAGGTTAAGTAAAATTCTCAAAAATAATTTTCAACCAACATATTTGAAAGACACACAAAATAAGAAAGATTTTGACTTAAGCTCCTCCTAAACTAAGTAAGAATTTTAGTCCATTCTAGATGTCTAATTTTAGTTACTAGCTAACTATCTAAAGAATAGTAGTGTTCACCAGATTAGTCAAGTCAAGTTTTAGTGTCTAGCTTAGAAAAACTACTTGACTTGATCAATATGAAGTTGGTATTTAATGCCCAGACTTGCTACGATGCACAGACTTAAGCATTCTGAAGTCCAGGCAAAGTCCTATGCATCTCACAACCGTTCTATGTTTTGCAGGCACAAGCAAATTAACCTTAATGTGTTTTGTGAGATGCGGCTACCTAGATCTATAGGTTCATGCAGTTCTAGGGGTCAAACTTAGGCTAAGTCCTCCAACTTCGAAGTCAAGTTTTAAACATCCAACTCAATTTTGGAAATCAAGTTTTTTTTTAAAAAAAAATTAAAAAATACATGATCAGGTTAGTATTGAAAACTGAAGTTTGAATACTAAAATTAAGTTAAAAAAAATTAAGTGTCAAGCAGAATATGTGAGTTGATTTATCAAAAAGGTAAAAATGATCAGGTTAGTCCTAGTCTACAACACACATTCCTATTAACCTCCTTAAATTGCTAAATTCAGATTCAGGGAGCGGTTTAGTAAATATATCTGCTAAGTTAGCCTTAGATTCAACATGATTAAGTTCAATTTCCCCTTTATTTACATGATCTCTAACAAAATGGTGCTTAATTTCTATATGTTTGGTCCTAGAGTGGTGGACTGGGTTTTTGGTTAGGTTAATTGAACTTAGATTATCTATAAAGATTTTAACTTTCTTAAACTCTAAGTTAAAGTCTTTTAAGGTATGCATCATCCAAAGTAACTGGGCTACACATTCTCCCATAGCTATATATTCAGCTTCAGTGGTAGATAGGGCAACACAATGTTGTTTTCTACTGAACCAACTAACTAGTGAGGGTCCTAGTAGTTGACACCCACCACTAGTACTTTTTCTATCTAACTTACAGCCAGCATAGTCTGAGTCAGAGAATCCAATAAGTTCAAATTGGGCTGTTCTAGGGTACCAAATTCCTAAATTTTCTGTCCCTTTAAGATACCTAAATATTCTTTTAACTAGGGTTAGATGTGATTCTTTAGCACAGGTTTGATACCTAGCACACATACTAACTGCAAAGAGAATATCAGGTCGACTTGCAGTTAGGTAAAGGAGGCTGCCTATGCACTTCTATAATACTTAAGATCAACAGGTTTGCCATTTGGGTCACTGTCTATGGTCTGATTGGTAGACATAGGTGTTTTGATTTCTTTTGCATTACCCATTCCAAATTTTCTAAGTAGTTCTCTAGTGTATTTTTGTTGATAGACAAAAGTACCCTCACTAGTTTGTTTTATTTGTAGCCCTAAAAAGAAGGTTAATTGACCTACTAAACTCATTTCAAATTCATTTTCCATTAAAGTTATAAATTCTTGCAAAAAATTTGAGTTAGTTGAGCCAAATACTATATCATCTACATATACTTGGGCTATAAAAATATCAGATTTTAAGGTCTTAACAAATAGAGTTGGATCAATTTTACCTTGGTTAAAGCCTTTAGATACTAGGTAGTTAGACAGTCTTTCATACCAAGCTCTAGGGGCTTGCTTAAGTCCATACAGAGCTTTCTTAAGTTTAAAAACATAGTCAGGATATTCTAAGCTTTCAAAACCTGGGGGTTGACCTACATAAATCTCTTCCTTAATTAGACCATTTAAGAAGGCTGACTTAACATCCATTTGATACAACTTGAATCCCTTATGGGCTGCATAACCTAAAATCATCCTAATGGACTCAAGTCTAGCTACAGGTGCATAGGTTTCATCATAATCAAGTCCCTCTACCTGGCTAAACCCCTTAGCTACTAACCTGGCCTTGTTTCTAACTGTTTCACCTTGTTCATTAAGCTTGTTCCTAAAGACCCATTTAGTTTCAATAAACTTTTTACCTTTAGGTAAGGGTACTAAATCCCAGACTTGATTACGTTCAAATTGGGCTAACTCTTCCTGCATAGCTATGATCCAATCAGGGTCAAGTAAGGACTCTTCTACAGACTTGGGTTCAATTTTGGAAATTAAGGCAATCTGGCTAAGGTTTCTAAAAGCTGACCTAGTCTGAACCCTTAATTCTGGATCACCTATGATTTGATCAGTTGGGTGGGCTGAGCTAACTCGAACAGTTCTAGTTTGGTTGGGTTCAGGTTCAGGTTCAATTAGATCATGGTCTTGGTCCTCAGTTGGGTTTTCATCTGGGTTGGTGCTGGACCTGATAAAATCAATGGGTTGATAGATGGTTTGATCAGATTTGTTTGGACTAGATTTTTCATCAAATTTTACATTTGTAGTTTCTTCAATCCTTAGAGTTGTTTTGTTATAAACTCTATAGGCTCTACTGGTAAGAGAATAACCTAAAAAGATACCTTCTTCAACCTTAGATGTGAATTTTCCTAAGTGTTCTCTCGTATTTAGTATATACACTTTACATCCAAATACTTTAAAATATTTAACATTAGGTTGTTTGTTATAGTAAATTTCAAATGAGGTTTTTCCTAAATTTTTATTTATAGTTATTCTATTTTGTACATAACAGGCTGTACTGACAGCCTCAGCCCAAAGGTATTTAGGTAGGTTGAATTCATTGAGCATTGTTCTGGTTGCTTCTTGTAGTGTTCTATTTTTCCTTTCTACAATTCCATTTTGTTGAGGTGTTTTAGGGCAGGAGAATTCGTGGTGGTAGCCATTTTCTAAACAGAATTGGTTAAATTTTTGGTTTTTGAATTCTCCGCCATTATCACTCCTAAGTCTTTTAATTTTCACCCCTT
This sequence comes from Boesenbergia rotunda, assembly GCA_024364735.1. Lineage (NCBI taxonomy): Eukaryota > Viridiplantae > Streptophyta > Magnoliopsida > Zingiberales > Zingiberaceae > Boesenbergia > Boesenbergia rotunda. Next base: position 277,869 of record JAGFNQ010005696.1, read on the forward strand.
TTTCATTTTCTGTTAGTTTACAAAATTGAGTAAATATTTCAAATGTTTCATCTTTATTTTTTAAGAATTTGACCCAAGTGAATCTTGAATAGTCATCGATGATTACTAAACAATATAGGTTCCCACTAATTGATTTTACCCCATGTGAGTCAAACAGGTCTAGGTGAATTAATTCAAGAATTGATTTAGTTTGAGTTTGATTAGTTGGTTTGTGAGTTGATCTAGTTTGTTTTCCTTGTTGGCAAGCATTACATATGGTTGACTCAAGGTTAGGTAATTTTGGTAGGCCTCTAACTAAGCCATTTAGTGTAGGTAGTTTTCTAAAGTGAATGTGTGCAAGTCTTCTATGCCAAAGCCAACTCTCATCCTTATGGGTTAAAAGGCAGTTTGCTAAGGGTCGGGTTAATCTAATTTCATAAATGTTGTTGTGCCTATGTCCTCTAAGTGTGATGTCGGGGTTGTCAGTGTGTTTGATCAGACATTCATTAGATAAGAACTTAACCTTATATCCAGTGTCACATAATTGACTAATACTTAGTAAATTAAAATAGAAGTTCTCAACAAGTAAGACATTTTTAATTATAAAATCAGATTCAAGTTCAATATTGCCTAGACCAATTACCTTAAGTTTACCGTTGTTTCCAAAAGCAACGGTCCCTTGTCGTTTGTACTTGAGTTCTGTAAACTTGGTGGGATCCCCAGTCATGTGTCTGGAGCACCCACTGTCGATAATCCATTTATTTTCCTACAGTTAAGTAGGATTGGTTAGAATTCAAGTTGAAGTTCAGTTTAATCTTTTTGAAAAGGTTAATTTTAAGTTAAGTTTACATTTTTGAAAAAGATTGAAAACAGAAAACATTTGAATTTTGAAAAACTTAAAAAGAATTTTTGAAGAAAAAAATTTTAAAAAAACTTAAAAAGAATTTTTGAAAAAAAATTTGAGAAAAAAACTTAAAAAAATTTTTGAAAAAAAATTTGAGATTAAAAAAACTTAAAAAGAGTTTTGAAAACAATTGAATTAATATTTGATTTTGAAATTTGAATTAATTAAGAGCTAAGTTTAAATTTTGAATTTTGATTTAATTGATATTTAAATTTGGATTTAAAAGGTAAGATTTTAAATTCAAGTTTGAGTTTTAAATTATCAATCAATGATTTGAACTTATTATCCTTATTCATCTCACTTGATCTAAGTTATCAAACAAAGGGATCCTATGATTTGTGTGAGATGAGTTTGAGTTTGATTCATAAAAGAAATTAATCTGACCTTTTGTTAGATTCGGGTTTGACAAGAAGTAGTTTAAAAGTATACTTCGATAATTAGCTTCCAGGCGGGAGGCGAGGCACAGGGGCCTTCTTTGGCCGAAGCCTTATTGGAGCAACAACCTCTTTCTAGACAAAGCTGCTTAAGGAAGTTGTACTTTAACCCTACCTGTTGAGACACCCTGGTCTAACTAGTCTAGGATGTGTCGAGATAGTTTCGGCTAGTTCTCCCCGAGAGTCTGTCTAGCGTACCGTTATCTCGACCCACCCTAATACTAAGTAGGTCAAGAGTCAGATTAACTTTTAAGACTAGTCCTAAGTGCCCAACTGGGCAAAGGCTGATTTTGAGGTGCCAACTAGTTTGGAGCCTCCCCCTAAATGATAGGTGGGGTGTTTAGGGTCAATGTAATGAATGTCCTTTTTGGGAACATAATATTGATTCTGCCCTACTTGCTTTGTTAGGTAAGCTTTCGGGACCCATGCCTTACATTGCTTTTTGCGTGAGTGGACAAAGGAGAGAAAGGATCTTTGGGCCGATCCTGATTTAAAACCTATCCCAGACTTATTGTACATGCCCTTTTGTGATCCAAGTATAAGGTCAAGGTTCTTGGATCGAGTTGTAAAAGTTGCTAGTAGATCCTTAAGTTTTTGAACTTCACCCTTAAGGGTGGAGTTTTCATTTTCAAGTTCAGAAATTTTTGAGTTTAATTCAGTTGTGTTTTGATTTAGAATTTGCTCCTTAAGGTCTTGATTTTCCTTAAGGAGCTGATCAGTCCTAAGCTCAGATGCATCTAATCTCTTATTTAAGACAGAAATAATTTTAAAGAACTTTTCATTCACTGAATCTAAATATACCTTAGTCGAGCCGTCCGAAAATAGTCCGATCTCTTGGCTCGACTCGTATTCGGAATCCTCGTCTTGCTCCGAGTCCGATTCTGGTCCGGTTGCCATCAGTGCGAGGTAGCTTGCGTTCTTTGGTTGTTCATCGTCGGAATCGTCCGAGCTTTCATCCCACGTGGCTTGAAGAGCCTTCTTCTTTTTGTTCTTAGTGGGTTGGTCCTCCTTCTTGTAAGGGCATTCATGTTTGAAGTGCCCTTTTCTGTTACAGCCGAAGCAGATCATTTTGCTTTTACCTTCAGTGCTGGAGGGCTTCATTACCTTTTGAATATCTTTCTTTGAAAATTTGTTCTTCCTTCTGGTGAACATTTTTCTTACCAAGTTCACCAGTTGTTCTTCTTCATCTGAGTCAGAGTCTGACTCATCTTCAGGTTCTTCTTGAATTTTTCTCTTTGATTTGGCTTCTTTTGGTGAACCTGCAAATAAAGCTAGCCCTTTCTCGACCTTGGCGTTAGTTTGCTCATGCAGCTCTAATTCACAAAATAGTTCATCCAGATTAATTTTTGAAAGGTTCCTAGAAATTTTATAGGCATCTATAATAGATGCCCATAGTGAATTTCTAGGGAACGCATTTAACGCATACCTTATGATGTCCCGGTTCTCCTGTTTGTGCCCGATCATGTGGAGTCCATTCAATATGTTCTTAATCCGGGCGTGGAGTTGACTTGCTGATTCTCCTTCCTGCATTTTTATGTTAAATAACTTATTCAATAACAGATCTCTCTTTGTTACCTTTGCATCAGAAGTGCCTTCATGTAATTCTGTTAATTTGTCCCATAGCTCCTTCGCCGAGTCGGTTGGTCCAATTCTGTTTAGCTCCTCTTTGGTAAGTCCGCACTGGAGGGTGTTCTGAGCTTTGAACTCGGTCTGAGCCTTTTTCTTCATCTCCGGGTTCCATCTGTCGGGCTTCAGTGGAGCATTATTTCCCTCATCCATTGGCGGTGTGTAGCCTGTTTGAACTGCGAACCACTGATCCATGTCGGTCTTCAGATAAACCTCCATCCTTCTCTTCCAGTAGGGAAAGTCTTCCCCATTAAAGAGGGGAGGGCGGGCAGTGCTATAGCCTTCACCTTGGGCCATTTAAATTCTGTGCACACGAAATAAAAGTAGAAAAAATATCCCAAGACTGGGTCTTGGATTAGTAGTGCGGGAAAGGATAAACTAACGAAAAGCAACTTGAATGGTGTTGCACCAGATTCAAGTAAAACCAACGAACGAGAAAAATAACTAAATTTAGGCAAGAATACCAAATTTAGATCATGCAACAAAAGACACAAAACAGATTTCCCCCTGCTCTTACGGTGGTTGCACCGATTCAGAGCGAACTTGGCTCTGATACCACTTGTAGGATCGGAATGCACGTGAGAGGGGGGGGTGAATCACGTGTGTTTTAAAAAATATATTTTTCAGAGTAAAAAGAATGTGTTTGTAAAGTCGTGCACAGCGGAAACAAAAGAAATGATAAAAAACGAACACACAAAACACGAACGAGTTTTACTTCGTTCGGAGCCTTCGGCGACTCCTACTCGAAGGCCCAGGTCCCTCGGACCTTTTCTGTGGGCAATTCACTAAAACTCTCTACCGGAGACCCCCGGTAGAGTAGGCGAATACAGACGATAGAGAGTGTGACAACCTCACACTCTCTAATAGAAATGAGTACAGATAATGCAGTAATAAAATCGTTACCAAAAAAAATTATCTGAATGAGTTTGGATGTTAAGGGTGGTCTTCCAGCAGTAATTGGACGTAGACGAGTTGGAAGACAGGCCGTAGCAAAAGAGCGTGGAAGCACCGAGCGTGAAAGCGTGAAGAAGAGATGATGGCGTTTCATTTTCTTTCTGTGCTAATTCTCATGCTTTTTATAGAGGACTTCTCGAGCTTTGAGTTTCATCCAGATCCTATTTTTGTGCCGATCCTATTTTTGTGCAGCGCTTTATCCATCATTTGAAGTAGCACAACTCAATCTGCTTTATCCATCATTTGAATTTCTATTAACAAAAAAAAATAATAGGAATAGAAATTCATCTTACCCAAGCTGTGGATAATAATAATAGGAATGAATTTATTATTATTAATAAGAATAAATTTATTCTTTAATAAAATTTCAAATTAAAAAATAATGAGGAGTAATTTTGCAGAATTCACCTGCAAAATCAACTTAGTCCATATACCAAATAAACCCTGTAAACCAGAGTTAGTATAATAATAAAATGGACTAAAATGTGAAATATTCAAAGGTAATTAGATCCCGTCCACATTCGGACCAGGATCTAACCAAAACTCAACTTAGATCACCCAAATGGGTCTAAGT
>JAGFNQ010005696.1:282370-312246 GCA_024364735.1 Boesenbergia rotunda
CTCACTAGTTTGTTTTATTTGTAGCCCTAAAAAGAAGGTTAATTGACCTACTAAACTCATTTCAAATTCATTTTCCATTAAAGTTATAAATTCTTGCAAAAAATTTGAGTTAGTTGAGCCAAATACTATATCATCTACATATACTTGGGCTATAAAAATATCAGATTTTAAGGTCTTAACAAATAGAGTTGGATCAATTTTACCTTGGTTAAAGCCTTTAGATACTAGGTAGTTAGACAGTCTTTCATACCAAGCTCTAGGGGCTTGCTTAAGTCCATACAGAGCTTTCTTAAGTTTAAAAACATAGTCAGGATATTCTAAGCTTTCAAAACCTGGGGGTTGACCTACATAAATCTCTTCCTTAATTAGACCATTTAAGAAGGCTGACTTAACATCCATTTGATACAACTTGAATCCCTTATGGGCTGCATAACCTAAAATCATCCTAATGGACTCAAGTCTAGCTACAGGTGCATAGGTTTCATCATAATCAAGTCCCTCTACCTGGCTAAACCCCTTAGCTACTAACCTGGCCTTGTTTCTAACTGTTTCACCTTGTTCATTAAGCTTGTTCCTAAAGACCCATTTAGTTTCAATAAACTTTTTACCTTTAGGTAAGGGTACTAAATCCCAGACTTGATTACGTTCAAATTGGGCTAACTCTTCCTGCATAGCTATGATCCAATCAGGGTCAAGTAAGGACTCTTCTACAGACTTGGGTTCAATTTTGGAAATTAAGGCAATCTGGCTAAGGTTTCTAAAAGCTGACCTAGTCTGAACCCTTAATTCTGGATCACCTATGATTTGATCAGTTGGGTGGGCTGAGCTAACTCGAACAGTTCTAGTTTGGTTGGGTTCAGGTTCAGGTTCAATTAGATCATGGTCTTGGTCCTCAGTTGGGTTTTCATCTGGGTTGGTGCTGGACCTGATAAAATCAATGGGTTGATAGATGGTTTGATCAGATTTGTTTGGACTAGATTTTTCATCAAATTTTACATTTGTAGTTTCTTCAATCCTTAGAGTTGTTTTGTTATAAACTCTATAGGCTCTACTGGTAAGAGAATAACCTAAAAAGATACCTTCTTCAACCTTAGATGTGAATTTTCCTAAGTGTTCTCTCGTATTTAGTATATACACTTTACATCCAAATACTTTAAAATATTTAACATTAGGTTGTTTGTTATAGTAAATTTCAAATGAGGTTTTTCCTAAATTTTTATTTATAGTTATTCTATTTTGTACATAACAGGCTGTACTGACAGCCTCAGCCCAAAGGTATTTAGGTAGGTTGAATTCATTGAGCATTGTTCTGGTTGCTTCTTGTAGTGTTCTATTTTTCCTTTCTACAATTCCATTTTGTTGAGGTGTTTTAGGGCAGGAGAATTCGTGGTGGTAGCCATTTTCTAAACAGAATTGGTTAAATTTTTGGTTTTTGAATTCTCCGCCATTATCACTCCTAAGTCTTTTAATTTTCACCCCTTTTTCATTTTCTGTTAGTTTACAAAATTGAGTAAATATTTCAAATGTTTCATCTTTATTTTTTAAGAATTTGACCCAAGTGAATCTTGAATAGTCATCGATGATTACTAAACAATATAGGTTCCCACTAATTGATTTTACCCCATGTGAGTCAAACAGGTCTAGGTGAATTAATTCAAGAATTGATTTAGTTTGAGTTCGATTAGTTGGTTTGTGAGTTGATCTAGTTTGTTTTCCTTGTTGGCAAGCATTACATATGGTTGACTCAAGGTTAGGTAATTTTGGTAGGCCTCTAACTAAGCCATTTAGTGTAGGTAGTTTTCTAAAGTGAATGTGTGCAAGTCTTCTATGCCAAAGCCAACTCTCATCCTTATGGGTTAAAAGGCAGTTTGCTAAGGGTCGGGTTAATCTAATTTCATAAATGTTGTTGTACCTATGTCCTCTAAGTGTGATGTCGGGGTTGTCAGTGTGTTTGATCAGACATTCATTAGATAAGAACTTAATCTTATATCCAGTGTCACATAATTGACTAATACTTAGTAAATTAAAATAGAAGTTCTCAACAAGTAAGACATTTTTAATTATAAAATCAAATTTAAGTTCAATATTGCCTAGACCAATTACCTTAAGTTTACCGTTGTTTCCAAAAGCAACGGTCCCTTGTCATTTATACTTGAGTTCTGTAAACTTGGTGGGATCCCCAGTCATGTGTCTGGAGCACCCACTGTCGATAATCCATTTATTTTCCTACAGTTAAGTAGGATTGATTAGAATTCAAGTTGAAGTTCAGTTTAATCTTTTTGAAAAGGTTAATTTTAAGTTAAGTTTACATTTTTGAAAAAGATTGAAAACAGAAAACATTTGAATTTTGAAAAACTTAAAAAGAATTTTTGAAGTAAAAAAATTGAAAAAAAACTTAAAAAGAATTTTTGAAAAAAAATTTGGGAAAAAAACTTTAAAAAAATTTTTGAAACAAATTTTGAGATTAAAAAAACTTAAAAAGAGTTTTAAAAACAATTGAATTAATATTTGATTTTGAAATTTGAATTAATTAAGAGCTAAGTTTAAATTTTGAATTTTGATTTAATTGATATTTAAATTTGGATTTAAAAGGTAAGATTTTAAATTCAAGTTTGAGTTTTAAATTATCAATCAATGATTTGAACTTATTATCCTTATTCATCTCACTTGATCTAAGTTATCAAACAAAGGGATCCTATGATTTGTGTGAGATGAGTTTGAGTTTGATTCATAAAAGAAATTAATCTGACCTTTTGTTAGATTCAGGTTTGACAAGAAGTAGTTTAAAAGTATACTTCGATAATTAGCTTCCAGGCGGGAGTCAAGGCACAGGGGCCTTCTTTGGCCGAAGCCTTATTGGAGCAACAACCTCTTTCTAGACAAAGCTGCTTAAGGAAGTTGTACTTTAACCCTACCTGTTGAGACACCCTGGTCTAACTAGTCTAGGATGTGTCGAGATAGTTTTGGCTAGTTCTCCCCGAGAGTCTGTCTAGCGTACCATTATCTCGACCCACCCTAATACTAAGTAGGTTAAGAGTCAGATTAACTTTTAAGACTAGTCCTAAGTGCCCAACTGGGCAAAGGCTGATTTTGAGGTGCCAACTAGTTTGGAGCCTCCCCCTAAATGATAGGTGGGGTGTTTAGGGTCAATGTAATGAATGTCCTTTTTGGGAACATAATATTGATTCTGCCCTACTTGCTTTGTTAGGTAAGCTTTTGGGACCCATGCTTTACATTGCTTTTTGCGTGAGTGGACAAAAGAGAAAAAGGATCTTTGGGCCGATCCTGATTTAAAACCTATCCCAGACTTATTGTACATGCCCTTTTGTGATCCAAGTATAAGGTCAAGGTTCTTGGATCGAGTTGTAAAAGTTGCTAGTAGATCCTTAAGTTTTTGAACTTCACCCTTAAGGGTGGAGTTTTCATTTTCAAGTTTAGAAATTTTTGAGTTTAATTCAGTTGTGTTTTGATTTAGAATTTGCTCCTTAAGGTCTTGATTTTCCTTAAGGAGCTGATCAGTCCTAAGCTCAGATGCATCTAATCTCTTATTTAAGACAGAAATAATTTTAAAGAACTTTTCATTCACTGAATCTAAATATACCTTAGTCGAGCCATCCGAAAATAGTCCGATCTCTTGGCTCGACTCGTATTCGGAATCCTCGTCTTGCTCCGAGTCCGATTCTGGTCCGGTTGCCATCAGTGCGAGGTAGCTTGCGTTCTTTGGTTGTTCATCGTCGGAATCGTCCGAGCTTTCATCCCACGTGGCTTGAAGAGCCTTCTTCTTTTTGTTCTTAGTGGGTTGGTCCTCCTTCTTGTAAGGGCATTCATGTTTGAAGTGCCCTTTTCTGTTACAGCCGATGCAGATCATTTTGCTTTTACCTTCAGTGCTGGAGGGCTTCATTACCTTTTGAATATCTTTCTTTGAAAATTTGTTCTTCCTTCTGGTGAACATTTTTCTTACCAAGTTCACCAGTTGTTCTTCTTCATCTGAGTCAGAGTCTGACTCATCTTCAGGTTCTTCTTGAATTTTTCTCTTTGATTTGGCTTCTTTTGGTGAACTTGCAAATAAAGCTAGCCCTTTCTCGACCTTGGCGTTAGTTTGCTCATGCAGCTCTAATTCACAAAATAGTTCATCCAGATTAATTTTTGAAAGGTTCCTAGAAATTTTATAGGCATCTATAATAGATGCCCATAGTGAATTTCTAGGGAACGCATTTAACGCATACCTTATGATGTCCCGGTTCTCCTGTTTGTGCCCGATCATGTGGAGTCCATTCAATATGTTCTTAATCCGGGCGTGGAGTTGACTTGCTGATTCTCCTTCCTGCATTTTTATGTTAAATAACTTATTCAATAACAGATATCTCTTTGTTACCTTTGCATCAGAAGTGCCTTCATGTAATTCTGTTAATTTGTCCCATAGCTCCTTCGCCGAGTCGGTTGGTCCAATTCTGTTTAGCTCCTCTTTGGTAAGTCCGCACTGGAGGGTGTTCTGAGCTTTGAACTCGGTCTGAGCCTTTTTCTTCATCTCCGGGTTCCATCTGTCGGGCTTCAGTGGAGCATTATTTCCCTCATCCATTGGCGGTGTGTAGCCTGTTTGAACTGCGAACCACTGATCCATGTCGGTCTTCAGATAAACCTCCATCCTTCTCTTCCAGTAGGGAAAGTCTTCCCCATTAAAGAGGGGAGGGCGGGCAGTGCTATAGCCTTCACCTTGGGCCATTTAAATTCTGTGCACACGAAATAAAAGTAGAAAAAATATCCCAAGACTGGGTCTTGGATTAGTAGAGCGGGAAAGGATAAACTAACGAAAAACAACTTGAATGGTGTTGCACCAGATTCAAGTAAAACCAACGAACGAGAAAAATAACTAAATTTAGGCAAGAATACCAAATTTAGATCATGCAACAAAAGACACAAAACAGATTTCCCCCTGCTCTTACGGTGGTTGCACCGATTCAGAGCGAACTTGGCTCTGATACCACTTGTAGGATCGGAATGCACGTGAGAGGGGGGGTGAATCACGTGTGTTTAAAAAAAATATATTTTTCAGAGTAAAAAGAATGTGTTCGTAAAGTCGTGCACAGCGGAAACAAAAGAAACGATAAAAAATGAACACACAAAACACGAATGAGTTTTACTTCGTTCAGAGCCTTCGGCGACTCCTACTCGAAGGCCCAGGTCCCTCGGACCTTTTCTGTGGGCAATTCACTAAAACTCTCTACCGGAGACCCCCGGTAGAGTAGGCGAATACAGAAGATAAAGAGTGTGACAACCTCACACTCTCTAATAGAAATGAGTACAGATAATGCAGTAATAAAATCGTTACCAAAAAAAATTATCTGAATGAGTTTGGATGTTAAGGATGGTCTTCCAGCAGTAATTGGACGTAGACGAGTTGGAAGACAGGCCGTAGCAAAAGAGCGTGGAAGCACCGAGCGTGAAAGCGTGAAGAAGAGATGATGGCGTGTGTTGTTTTTTTTTCTGTGCTAATTCTCATGCTTTTTATAGAGGACTTCTCGAGCTTTGAGTTTCATCCAGATCCTATTTTTGTGCAACGCTTTATCCATCATTTGAAGTAGCACAACTCAATCTGCTTTATCCATCATTTGAATTTCTATTAAAAAAATAATATGAATAGAAATTCATCTTACCCAGGCTGTGGATAATAATAATAGAAATGAATTTATTATTATTAATAAGAATAAATTTATTCTTTAATAAAATTTCAAATTAAAAATAATGAGGAGTAATTTTACAAAATTCACCTACAAAATCAACTTAGTCCATATACCAAATAAACCCTGTAAACCAGAGTTAGTATAATAATAAAATGGACTAAAATGTGAAATATTCAAAGGTAATTAGATCTCGTCCACATCCGGACCAGGATCTAACCAGGACTCAACTTAGATCACCCAAATGGGTCTAAGTTGGACCGCGCCTAAAGTCCCAAAATGGGACCCGTCCTCACTGGTTCGCTCCTCCAGTGACTTACCTTACTTACCCTTTGTGCAGTTTTACTTGACTTCTTGACCTACCAGGACTTTTTGTCAGGACTCAACCACCCTGGCCTTTCTGCCAAGTCTCCACCAACTTGGTCTTCAGCCAGTTGTCAGGCCTCGCGGACCCAACTGGACTTTCTGCCAGGACTTAACCATCCTGGACTTCAGCCTAGTGTCTGGTCCTAAGTCTTTCAACCCTGCACACTTGGTAAAGAGGTTAGAACCATAACAACCTAACTTTAACCTGTTTGTCATTCATCAAAACTTGAGTTTGACCGTTAGTGTAAACTACACCAACAGTTCCTATTGGTGGAACGGTATGAAGAAAGACATCGCGGATTTTGTTGCTAGATGTCTAGTATGCCAGCAGGTGAAGGCCGAGCATCAGAGACCTGCTAGACTATTACAGAAGATCCCCATTCCTGAGTGGAAGTGGGAACATATCATGATGGATTTCGTTGTTGGATTACCGAAGTCTCGTAGAAGACACGATGCGATTTGGGTGATCGTTGATCGATTAATCAAATCTGCTCATTTCTTGGGGATTCAGAGGACAGATTCTCTGGACAAGCTAGGAGAGTTGTACTGCCATGAGATTATCCGATTGAATGGTGTTCCTCTGAGCATCATATCAGATAGAGACACGCGTTTCACTTCGTGGTTTTGGCAGAGTTTACAGCAGGCTATGGGTACCGAGCTTCGATTCAGTACAGCCTTTCATCCGTAGACGGACGGACAGTCTGAGCGTACCATTTAGACACTGGAGGATTTGTTGAGGTCTTGCGTTATGGACTTTAGAGGCAACTGGGAGGATCACCTGCATTTAGTTGAGTTTGCCTATAATAATAGCTATCATTCGGCTATTCAGATGGCACCTTTCGAGGCGTTGTATGGTAGAACTTGCAGGACACCCACCCTTTAGGTGGAGGTTGGGGAATCTCAGTTGCTAGGTCCTCAGAGTATTCAGCATGATGCAGAGTTAGTCCGTGCTATCAGACGCAGGCTGTCAGAGGCTCAGGATCGTCAGAAGAGTTATGCAGATCGGAGACGCAGACCCTTGGAGTTCTCCGTGAGCAATCACGTATTTTTACAAGTGTCTCCCACGAAAGGGGTGAAGAGGTTTGGGTTGCGAGGTAAGCTAGCTCCACGCTATATTGGACCTTTCCAGATTTTGGAGCGGATTGGAGCTGTTGCTTATCGTTTGGCGTTACCACCGTCATTGGCTGGAGTTCACGATGTGTTTCATGTTTCCATGCTGAGGAAATATGTACCAGATCCTACACATATATTATCGGAGGTGCCGGTTATACTTTAGCCAGACGCGACTTTTGAGGAGGTGCCTATGCGGATTCTGGACCGCAAAGAGCATCGGTTGAGGAATAAGACAGTTCGATTGGTTAAAGTTGGTTGGCAGCACCACTCTGATGAGGAAGCTACTTGGGAGCTCGAGGATACAATCAGAGCTCGCTACCCTCATCTATTTACTTGAGGTGCGTATGGTTGGTTTTCATTTCGTATTTATATTATAGTTGAGGTGTTGATACATATTGTGGTTGATTAGTATTTGTTTGGTTTGTTAGTGAAATTTGGGGACCAAATTTTTGTTAGTGGGGGAGAATGTTAAATACCAAATTTTTTCGAGTTGAAAAGGTGAATTTCGGAAATAGGGACCTAGTTGTATTTTTTTTCAAAATTGTTGGGTTTATTTGCAAAAAGCCAAAGTTAAGTTATAAAACCCCTAAGCCCTAACTTCCCGATTCAGTTTCGTTTCTTCCCCCACTGCTCGACACCGATTTCCTCTCTGCCCTAGCCGACAGCGGAGCCGCACGCGAGCGGTTCCTCCTCGCGACCGCCGCCAGCCGCCGGCCTCTGTTCTCCCTTCTCCTTCTTCTTCTCCGGCGCGTAAAAGCAGAGGATCGCAGCCCGCACACACCGAGCCCTAGCAGACCGCCGACGCCTCACCTTGACGCCGACGCCTCACGAGTGAGTCCCCATCGCTGACGCACACGAAGGAGACGACACCTCCCTCCCTCGTGCAAGCCAGCCGCATCGTAGAGCATTCTACCGCGAGCAAGCCCTAAACGCCGCCGCACAATCGTCTAGCACAGACCAGGGTGATAGCCATACCTTCTTAGTGCCGATCAAGGTGAGAAGATTAGATTGAATGTTAATTTAGGGTGGATTAAATTAGTTGGATTGGTAATAAGGGGAGTTGAATTGTCTCGGTGTTTTCTTGTGAATTGATATTGCTAAGTTAATTTAAATCTGTTGTTATAGTTCTCTGATTTGTTTCCACTGCCATAAGCTAAAGAGGTTGAAATGGAATTTTGATATTTGGATACGGTTGCCGTGAGTTATATTTGGGTTTTTGGTTTGGACAAGTTTGTATATTGAGTTAAGTTTGAACGTAGGCTAAATCTAAGTTAAACCTAACCTCAATAAACAAGGACACTTTATAATTAATCATTTGCATTAGCTTAATTAAATGATTACGACAATTAAGCTTAATCTCAGTCTGGTTTAGAAATTGGTTTAGTTGACTATTATTATGGTAAATAGCTAAACATCGTATCATTTATACAGGACCTTGATTCAGATTCGTTCAGTTGATCGTGGGAGGTTCTGTTTGTATACGTTCTACAATTATAAGGCGGGTACTTCTCCTTTGTACTCGAGTAGTTTTCTTTACCTTAAAAGCATGGCTATATTATGTCTGATAGGTTGCTTGACCTTGTTCTTTGTCGTTTGTTATTTAAACATCGCCGTTGAGACTTACTCTTCGTTGATCTTCAAGTATTCCAAATTCGTTTCTGTACAGTCCTCTATTGGTTTCCTGTTCTGTAATGTGCCGGTTGTACACGAGCACTTAGAAGTTCATAAAACACAATTAGGTTTATTTGGCATTAGAAAATATCCTACCTAATAGTGTAGGTGCATAATCGTTGGTTTTCGGTTTCTGGTTGGTTGTATCGATGCATGTTTTACTTGTTGGATTTTTATTGCATCGTTGTTTCTCCGGTTGTTTGTGCATCGTATATCATGCACCATACTTGCACGTTGCATAATAATGACTGTTAGACTTACATTTAGTTAAGCCGTCGTTAGTCATATTTTTTGCTCGATTCACTCAACCACTTGTTATCGTGGTAGTTATTAGAGTGCGAGCATCTGTCCTGTTATGTCTTACAGTGACACCCTCACCGTTTGTTTTAGAGGGATGAGTCGTTGGTGGCTCACCCTCACTGTTGTTTGTTTTTGAGGGATATTGTAGCTGTGATAGCTCCCCCGATGTACCGTGGGTCTGGAGTGTGGAGTCCCCAGCATCTTGTCCACTCAACCACACCTTTTGTGGTATTTGTTGTTGGAGTGGTACAGTTGTCACAGCCCTACCCACTCGGTCACACACATAGGATGTGTTGATGGCTTGACTGGCGTCATGGGTGACACATGTCATTGCATCATGGTCATACGTATTTCCTTTATGCATTTTTCTTGTGATTGTTGCATTTATATGAGCTATGGTTGTTGCACATGATTGACATGCATGTATATCTTGGCTTTGTTGTTATTGCATCGTTTTACACCTGTTTAGTTCTTATTCCGTATTATACCATGTCGTATTATATTGGTTATGCATGATTAGGTAAATTCTATAATTCTTATGGACTGTACACTGTTGATTTCTCTACTCTGTTTATCCTTATTATGCCAAGCTTATTTGTCTACTCATATACCTGCAGAGTCCGCCCGGACTCACCACCCCTGCTTTCCTTTCTGTTGTTTCAGATAGCAGGTAGACGTATTTCTTGAAGCCAGGAGAGGATCCAGTTGCCAGCCCCCAGTGTCGAGTTGAGTTAGTTTTCCGTATTTGGTTTAGTTGTTTGTTTTCAATACTCGTAGTCACATTATATCCATTTCGGGTTTTGTCGTTATCAGTCTTTTGGTGTTCCCTTTGAATTGTAGATCTTTTATGATTAAGGTGGCTGAGCCACCCATTATCTTTTATTCTAATATAAACTGCGTGGTTGTGTTTACTTATTATTGTGATGTCAGCCGCTTGTGGCTGAGCTATATTGGTGGAGATATTATGTATTATTGTCCCATATTGTCCGCCGTACAGGGGAGATGCTGCCCAATTTTTTGAGGAAGCATGTGCCTCTGGGGGCGTGACAGTACATCATGATCCCCAATTAATCGAAAGATCAACGGTTGACCTCAGAAACAATTCTGAAACCCTTCAACAACTATAATGAATCGTGCCCCATTCCCTTCACCATCTTATACCCACTTGGTTCAGGACATGGTCTATGTGTGTCAGTCCCCACTAGGCTGACTACGTCACACCTAGCCCAAGTAACGTTTTCTCGTCCTACCAATTCTAATTACTCTCATGTATTTAAGAGATTCATACTCTGAACATGTCATGCTCTGGCCAGAGGCTTCGATTAACAATCCAACGATAGGCCTCGGGTATACATCTCCTCGCAAAGAGTGGTGAATCCTTTGTAGGTTGTTCAAACATCTTCGGGCACTTCGGCTTATACCCAATCATCCTGGGTCCACACCTCCTTGGAGATGCTTGCTTAAGATGTCAAAGTATAAGTCTCCATGACCAAGATGACTTGAACACCGCAAGTCAAAGGAACATCGCACTTAAGCTACAGTAAAAACTTCACTGACATATCTATATGTAGACTACCATATGAAGTTTTACAGCCAGTCACTCCAATGAACTAGTTCCATTAACTAACATTCATGTTTATCTCAGGACATCTCAATGTCACCAGCTAATGAGAATCAGCTGATTAGAGAATAACCCATGCTAGTCTCAACAGAATTGATAGTGTCCGTATTTATCAATTCATCGACTAGGGACAATTTCAATACTTCACAATTGCACATGTAGAGATAATCACTAGTTGTGAATTCATCACAAATTCTCTCAAGCTATGAATTGTATTGCGGACATTCAGTAAATGAGTTTAAGATCTCAATCAAATACACAAGCATGTATACTCAAATAGTGAATATTCATTTATTAAAATAAATGATTACAATCATAAGGCGATTGCCTTAGGACACTTCTCTCATATCACTAACACAAGATGCATCAGTAATGTCTTCCTCTAGTATTTCAATCTTTAACAATATGCTTAAGTTAGTAATACATTGAACAAGGTATGGGTGAGTCAAGAAATCAGTACCAAAGTGAAGAAAAGTCCTAGTTAATCTAGGCAATATGTCCTGGTTGGAAGAATTGGGCACTAATTCCTGATCATGGATTGGGCACTAAGTCCTGGCCGTGGGCTGGGCACCTAAGACATGACCGAGGGTTGAGCACGAAGTCCTGATTTGAGAAATTGGGCAATAAGTCCTAGCCGAGGGTTGGGCACCTAAGTCTGATATAGGATTGGGCAATAAGTCCTGGTCGCGGACTACCGGGACTGGGCACGAAGTCCTGATTTGAAGAATTGGGCAATAAGTCCTGGCCGAGGGTTGGGCACCGAAGTCCTGGTGAGGGGAGCTGGGCACTAAGTCCTGGTGAGTGAAGCTGGGTAAAAGTCCAACCGGAGGAGCCGGTTGGTAAAACTACTCCTAAGAGGAGTAGGCGAAAGGCACGTTCCCCGGGAAGGGTGTTGGTATGGCTTGGCAATTTCCAAGACAACCATGGGGTCATATTTGAGAGACCTCTCTATGTCTACGGATTAAAAAATTTAATCCGAATAGAGACTCGTCCCTCTAAAGACCGACTCGTCGTCGTGTTAATTAATCTAAGTTACAACTTAGCCAAAACCAAGGTTAAGGCCTTGTAACTTTGCGGATTAATTAACCACAGAAAAGGCAACGATTTGGATCGCCAATTTTTGTGTTTATCTTCGGGGTCTAGTTAATTAATTATTGTCTTTGATAACGAATCAAAATAATTAACTAACATGCATAAAATGATGAGACAAAGTAATATGACACAATTAAAACATAGCAAAATAAAACCGGAGCTCAGGAGAATTATACCTTGCCGTTTACCTCGCAATCTTCTACCTTATGACCCTCCCCTCCTAGATGTCGTGTGGGTGATGATCTACCAAGATGTGGAGTCTCCAAAGACCTCGAATTGATCACCTTTCTTCTTCCTCTCTCTTGCGCCAACTAACCCTAACCCTAGGGTTCACCGCCGGCCACCTTTGCTTCTCCTCCACCTTGAGTCGCCCGACCACAAGAGCTTGCCAATGATCGCCAGCCACAAAGCAGCTCCAGGAAGAAGCCAATGAGGAAGAAGAAACCGAAGAAGAAAGAAGAAGCAGCTCCTTCTCCTTCCCTAAAACCCGCCGCTTCCACCTCCACCGCCGGCGCCGCAAGGTTGAAGATCCTTGCCGCCGGCTGAGCTCCGGTTTATCCTGGGGTGATCACAATGAAGAGAAGAAGAGCTTAGGAAGGGAACCAGTAGGAGAAATCTCTCCTTCAATCTCTCCCAATCTCTCCTTCTTCTTTCTTCACCGCCGCCGACCACCTCCACCGAGCACCTCTTTCTCTTCTCCTAGCGCCGCTGAATTCTCCCAATCCTCGCTGCTGTCGTGTTCCTCAAGAAGGAGGCGAGTCCTCCTTGTCACCGGCCACCACTTGGATCGGAGAAGGAGAGCCAAAGGAGAAGAAGAAGAATCTTCTTCTCCTCTCTTGTGTGTGACCTAGGGGAGAGAGAGAGGGAGAGAGGCTAGGGCTTGGTTTTGTGGATTAATTCAAAAATTAATCAAGGATTAATTCACCTTTAATCATGACTCCTATAGGGTATTTATAGGGTTAAGATAGGGACCATGAGGAGGAGTTAGTTCTTGGCCCGCTAATGGATCCAAACCCGATCCATTAATGGTGATCCATTCCACTAAAGGATCTCATTGTACTTCCTCACCAACCCCCATATTTTCATATGGGCTCCACATATTACGAGTCGTCCATCTCCCCGTGTTTAAGATATCGAATGCCTGATAATTAATTTAATTTACTGATAATTAAATTAATTATCCTCTTTATCCTTGATTAGTACCACTCAACCTTTTCATCATGCCGGACCATAGTCCACTTGCAAGATTAGACATGATGATCCTTTTGAGCTCATCAAGGGGGAATCATCAACCTGACTCATCAGGACACGGATTCCGTCAATAATCAATGACACATCATATTATTAATATTATCTCCCAACTTACCGGGCCTATCGATCTAACAGAATAGATCTCGCCCATTGGTAAATCAAAGAAATAATAATTAATAATATATACCCGTCATTATTTCGGGATTAAGAGATCGCACTCCATAATATTATTCGAGGTCTAATCCAATTTACTCAGTCAGTACAAAAATTAGATGACCTCTCTTTTGGTCCTACTCAATGTACACAAAGTACACTAGTGTAATTCTATGGTTAAGATAAACCACACCTAATTACACTACAACCATCCCGATGGTTTGTCCAACTCCATCTTGGTTGTGAGCCTCTTTCTTATACTTTGGCAAGGAACCTGATAACATAATCTTCTGTGCGACACCACACACCATGTTATCTACAATGCCAAGTATCAAGCTTCCGGGGCTATGGTGCAGTGGTAGGGCGATTAGTCGCTATCCCAGGCATCCGCGGTTTGATCCTCAGCTACGGTGTATTTGTAGGAATTTTTCCTCCAAATGAGGCGTGGACCCTAGGACCCTGGGCTTCTAGACCGCCCACTGCGAGCACTTCCCGATTTACCCTGGCGGCCGATGGGAAACTTCCGTGAGGTCGGGCCGGTCACCCGAGGTTGGAAAAATCTCATTAATCAATACAATGCCAAGTATCAGACATTTTGTGCACATACTAACATAAACATGCACTGTGTGATTTTCTGATTCTCTTTAAAATGTAGATGTATCCTAACCAAAAGCAAGGCTTTTAGTATACATCCTAACAATCTCCCACTTATACTCAAAGACTTTGTTATTTTCAAAATGTCATACATCTGACCTCTAGATCCTTCGCATGCCTACAAGCTCTCGCTACCAAAGCCTTAGTGAAATGATCCACCTAGGTCATTCTCTGATGCAACCTAGGCAACGACAGCTATTCCTCTTCTGGGTGGTACTTGCGCTCTATGTGTTTACTTACCTTATAGACTCGTGATTCCTTCGAGTTCACAACTGCACCATTTTAATCACATCAAATGTGATAGTTCCTAGCAAACCAGGAATCACATCGAAGTTCATCTTGAGGTTTTTGAACCATGTAGCTATATTGGCTGCCGTGTAGGCTGCTAGAATATCCAGCCTCCATAGTAGGGTCCATCACGCAGACACTACGCAACACTCTACTATACAATGGTTCTACCTCCTAAAAGTAAACACCAAACCCAAGGAATATTTATATGTCCCTATTTAGATTGGAATTTTATATTCATATAACCTACAGGAAATTGGTCTGCCCGGTAAATCAGCATATAGTCATTAGTCCTATTCAGGCACTAATACATGCTTTTATCGTATTCCAATTTTCTTGACCTAGGTTACTCCGATATCTGTTACCCATGCCCACGACACAAGAGATATCTGGGCTCATTTCTAGCATACAAGAGACTTCCTTTAGCCGATGCTAGAGGAACCGTCATTACCTACTCTATCACCTTTGATAATCCAAACATATCTCTTAGATAGAGTAGCTCCAAAACTGAAAAATACAAAACTTTCCTTTAGAGGTATCCATGCTAGAATGAGCTAGGACAATGTTTTATATGAAGCTTGAGATAAGCACATCATCCTTGTCTGGAGATCCCTTAGATCTTTAATCCTCAAGGATGTGTTTTACTTCTCTCAAGTCCTTCATAATTGTGAGGACAATCATACCCTTACGTCTGACAATATTTCGTCATTGTTGCCAACTAACAAAATATTATCTACGTATAGTACAAGAATACCACTTCATTTCTATCACAATATCATCCGTCCTTTGAACAAATCCATATACAACTGGATTTATCTCTTCAAAGTGGATGATCCCTGTCATAGGTCTAGGGATCTGGTTCATGTTCACTTAGGACCCAGTCTATAGACTCTCCAAGAATATGAGACTTTCAGGTTGTCTAACAACCCTCCCACTACGATAAGGTACCCTTTGTGTATCTTATGTGACACGAGGTGCAGTACCTTGTGGTATCTCCTCTTGTACAATTGGTAACTCTACACCTGGACTTGTGGTTTATTACATAGTCCTTTTCCTAAGAATCAGATATTCATCCCAACGAATATCCTCTGATCCTCAGGACTATTAAACCACCTAATTGTTCCCTGAGGATATCCTACGAACATATGCACTAGATTCCAACTTGTCGGTGTCTCTTTTTAGCACAAGTGTTAAACTACTCATAATCTGAACATGTCTTAGACTAAGCTTTCACTTAGTCCACATCTCTATGGTTTTTAAGAGACTACTGACCTAGAATCAAGAATATACACCATCGTATCTAGGACATATCCCTTTGAACAAATGTGGCTAATCTCAGAGTGGCTTATCATCTTCTTAACCTATTTGCTTAAGAGACCTTCTTCCTTCCATGAGTTGCACCATTCCGTTGGGGCATACCAGGTGCAGTGAATTGGGATCAAATCTCAATTCTCTGATAAGTAAGTCCTACAACTATCCTAGAGGTACTTGCCACCATGATCTAATCATAATGTCACAATATTTTTACTCTGATGTTTCTTCTGCATCAGACTTGAACTCTTTGATCTCATCAAAGTATTTAGTCAATATTTTAACAAGTCAATATTCACCCCCCCTCTATCGACGGCATCGGTCCCCTTATCTTTTAAGTTCCAATGTATCCAATGCATGTTTTCTCAGTTAATGAAAGTTAATTTCTGGTTGGACATTAGTTAATTCTTGTTACTGGTGTGTTATTTATCTTTGGTATACGAGTTGACTGTATGTCATAATGTGCCTTAGTTTGAAATTTGAATTTCAAAGGGATAGTTACTGTCTATATATACTCATTCCTATTAACACATCTTCACCTATAGTCTATACCAACTATCCTCTTCACTCTTTGTGGCTAACAGTTTGTTTTTTGATCCTCTGCTTTATGGCTTTAACCATGGAAAATTGATACTATTTCTTTTTCTATCTATATGTCTTATCAATTCTGTGCAATTCACTGTACCTGTTTCCTATTACTAAACCGATGATATTATTTTTTTTAGGTATGATTTGGTTAAAGATATTAATGTTGGTCCTGAGCATAAAGTATGGATGATTAAGGCTAGAGTTATTAGACTTTGGAGAGTTACCTCTTTCACAACAGCTAGCCAAAAACCTCCTATTGAAATGGTGTTGCTAGATGAACAGGTTTAATATTTTTTTTCTAATTGTCTTTCATTATTATATTACTTTGGCCATTTTTATGTAAGGATTAATTTTTTTACTAATGTTTAGAGACATCGTGTACAATGTACCATTAAAAGCTGTCATGTGTCTTTCTTTGAAAATTTCATCGTCAAAGGAAATGTATGTGTGATGTCAAACTTAGTTGTTGCTCTGAACTCAACGAAGTATAAACCAACTAATCATGAGTTTAGGATTTTCTTCAAAGGAAAAATAAGTGTATCTCTTATTGAGGATTCTGAAATCCCAAACAATGGCTTCTCTTTTGTTCCTTATACTCAAATTCAAAACAAGAAAAGGGAAGATAACTATTTAGTAGGTATGACGTATTTACTCTATTTGCCAACCGAGTGCGAAAAACATGAGCTCCAATCTACGACAACTCTATATTTAACTGCATAAAGTTTTGTATGTAACTTATTTTTCTTCATACTAAGCAACAAAATTATTGTCAACATTGCAGTACTTGTGGTTGTATCAACTTGGTAGATTCCAAACTATCTTCTAGATGTCCTAACTGATACATTAAAACTGATACATTTTGGAAACATAATCTGGAGTTATTTTATGGTTATATTAACTGAGACTCTCGCTAGCTTAAAATAAATTTCTTTTATGAGTATTTACTCATAATCTTTATGCTATTGAGCTCTAAATGTTCAGGGAGTTTTTTGTTTGTTTTGCATGTCTAACATTATGCTTATAGGACAGAAAGTGCATGAAATTTTGGATGGTTTTTCCTCTTTGACTTGGTATGTCATTGTCTCTTCATTATATATCAGGTTTTCAAATTTAGTGATGTTTTATGGTCCATTCATTGTGTCTCTGACTTGTGTGCAGTTTTATATTGCTTTTAGCATATATGCTGTTGTTGCTCCTCTAATGTGTTTCAAGGGAAAATCTTTAATGTAAGTGTTAGTATTGTATAAGAAATTTAGATGGCTAATGATTTGTTTCTATTAAGGGGACAAACAACTTATTTAGATGGCTAATGATCTTTAATGATCCGTTGCCATGAAATTATTTTTGGAATACAACTCCATGACAGCAAATGAAGAAGAGTTTCTCATCTCACTGATCACCACCACGGAGGCGAAGGACCAGGTGATGTGTGGACTCCTTTTGATGTTGTAGAATGCAAGGGTGCGGTCGTCTTCCAATTGCTTCCCTGCGAAGATAAGCCTCTGCTCATCCAGTGGAATCCCCTCGTTGTCCTGGATTTTAGCTTTGACATTGTCGATTGTATAAGAAATTTAGATGGCTAATGATATGTTGCCATTGAGGGGACAAACAACTTATTTAGATTATTCTTCAGAATCTGATAGATCATGTAAATTCAAGTTTCTTTTTGATAAAGATTTGCTACTTGCAGCTTGATAAGTATGCAACTTTTAAAATTTTCTTTCAATAAAACCAGTTTCACCTATCTATGGGATGTCTAATTCATTCTTTTAGCTAATGTTTGTTTTTCTTTCCAATAACTCTTTAAATAGTTTCCTCTATATCAAATTTTGAAATTTCAGGATGTGTTGATGGCATGGCTGAAATAATGAGGCATAATATTTGGTATTGTTGACACAAGTCAAATGTTACTAACTTGCTTATGTTGACCATACTAGACAGAATTCATATTATCTCCTATTTTATCATTTGGTGATTGAATAAACTTGCTTTTCATTTTATTTTTTCATTCAAAAATAAAAGTTGGCATATATTTATTGTCATTAAACATTTTGTTTTGATTGTGTAATATTCTCGTGCATCGCACAAGCAATATATCAAAATCTTGCAAATAACAGACCAATTCATATAGTTTCTTACTCATAAGAATACTATTTATCATCACAAGTCAAGCAAAGCGAACTTTAGATTGCATTTACATCCACCGCCCTTATAAAACTTATAATCACCAATAATATCTTATATTATAAAAAATAATACTATATCTTATATTGACATGAATCTATGATGGAATAAAATTACTTTTCATTTTAATTTTTCATTTAATAATAAAAATTGACATATATATATTATCACTAAACATGTTATTTGAATTGTATATATTATCAGTAAACATGTTATTTGAATTGTGTAAGATTCTCATGCATCGCATGGGTATTACACTAGTTTAATTTATATATAAATTGGTTTAATATTCTATTTATAAATCTATTTCCAAATTTATCACTAAATTTATATTATAATCCATTTTCTCATCTACATATTACCCTACAAGAGTTAATAACAATTTTAAGTAAATTTAAATATCAAAAGCAAACTAATTTTTCAGTTCAAAAAAATATCATACAATTAACATCAGTATAAATAAATATTCATTTTGACATCTCGCTCACAATGACCAAATCTTCCTATATCATGAGAGATTGTCATCATTCATCCTTTCCTTTTTGGTCTTTCTTTATTGAAACCAATATTCTTCCCTCTATCATTGACATTCTCCATCAATATTAAAAATATTTAAGTAATATATTTAATAAAGAGATAATGCATGCTATAGAGATTTTATTAATAAAGAAATAATTAAATATAAAGAAATAAATTTCATAGGAAAAGATATTTAAAAGATGAAAATAAATAATCAAGATAAAGATATTCACTTCTTCAAGAACATTGTACAATATATAAAAAATATATTAGATCAGATAGTAGATAAATTTCGGATGATCAATTCAGTCTCATAAATAAATTTTATCGGTCACTAAGAGAAATCGAATAGTACTCATGGATATCTAAAATAACGACTAATCATTCTACCGTTGCATCATAACTCCGAGAGTACATTGGACACTATATAAATTCTATAATGATATGTACTAAGAGAAAAATTTATAGGTCAAATGAATCATATATCAGGTTAAAAGTAACTAAATTTGTGGATATAATAACTGAGATTGATTGGAATATTTGAACAAGATTTTATCGACAAACAGAAAAATCACATGTGAGAGAGACTATATAATACGAGTTCATGGATATAATAACTGAAATATGCACTGAAAGAAACTATTCGTATCTCATCAAGCATATAGGTAGGTGTAGGTTCGAAAGAAGCAATGCCAAAATAAGAGAAAAGTGCAAGAAGAGTACTGTGTTGTCCTCCACTTAATTCTGATGAAGACTATTTTCAAATATTACCAAATGTGACACGAATATCTCCATCCCTTCCAAGAAATTGCAACCTTTCCGAGGATTAAACTTAGTTATCCTTCCAGAAGTATCCTTCACGAAGTACCTCATGAAGTTGTCCAAGTTATGTGTGTACTGCATTCTCGCAACTTCGCGTTCTTTCGTTCAACGCTCTGCTTGAGCATGGTCCCTCTTGATCGAGCATGCCTGCACGGACCACAATTGATAACCACAAAGCCTGTATAATGGCAAAAGGTAATTCGCTTATCTCTAGTATCTCCGTCAATTCAGGATTAACATGGAGGAGATAAATAACGAAGATTACTAACCCGGATACTGTGGCTAGCATGTGGGGAGGACGGGTACACTAATTTTTGTTGGATAGGATTTTGCAAAATAAAATTTTGATGTCATCGATCGTTGCAAGTCAAGTTTGACTTCAAAATCAAAATCTACGTTTCGCATAGATAAATATGAACTATTTATTTGCTCAAAATCAATTAAGGGTAAATGGGAAATTAATTGTTCAAGATACGCTTAAATGAACATTAAGAAAAAAGATGGGGCTTTAGTCCCATATTGCTAACCGGCGAGAGTCAATGTTTCCTTACATGTGTTCCTGTGCTAATGTTGTTAATACAATAACACAGGAGGTCTCTACCCTTAGGCTCGCAGGTGCTCGCACCTACGAGTCCGCCACCCGTCACGCGCGCAATGGGCACTTTGTTGGCGCACTTTCCACGTACGCATCGTCGCGAGGAGCATTGAGGAGCTTTAATTTATGCTCCACGTGGTGATGACGTGTCATGATCAGGTGGCGCCATGTGGTATGTCGGTGATGAGGTAATGTCTATGTGGCATGTGACTGTGACTGGATTGGGCGAACAGATGGTGGTCGTCGGATCAAAGATCTGGAGTGTCGGATTCGAATCTGACTGTGAAAAGGGAGGATGGATCTGAGACGTCAGATTAAATGTTATAATCTGGTGGCTGAGATTAAAATGGGATCTATAGAGTTATAACTCTTCATATCAAGAGACGAGATTAAAAAGACCATTAAAGGGTTATACCCTTTCATTATGAACGGACCAGATTTGTGCGAACCAAAGGGCACTTACCTCTTCACTCAATATAAATAGATCTCTTAACTTGATCATTTCATTCATTCAAGCATTACAATTTAAAAGTATTCACACTCATCCATCTTATGCATTAAGAGTCTAAAAAGCCTACGGAAAGGTTCACCAGTCTCGGAATTTGAAGTGCTACTATTCCAAGACGACGTCGTTGTATCTTGGAAAAGAATTGCTGCTATCTGTGAGCACCAGTAGCGGAGCAATATCATTTTACGGAGATAGTGTCGAACACTAGCCTCGACGTAAAGCAATCAATTTGCTTCCTCCGAAAGCATCCTCCCGGAAGATCCGACGGTCGTAAATCGACTAAGTCAAATACCGAGGAGATACAAGTCAGCTACCAACAATCGTAAAACGATATTCGACAAACTGATATAGCCAGAATCAACGATGTACCAACCACCGTCCCTCACGCCGAGAAGCCGGAGAAATTCAACGGAGTCGACTTCAAAAGATGGCAGCAGAAGATGTTATTCTACCTGACCACGCTGAACCTTGTACGGTTCCTGCGTGAAGACCCGCCGGCAACTACGGAAGATAATTCCGGGAGCCAGGCTGCTCGCGAAGCATGGCCACACGGAGACTTTCTGTGCCACAATTATGTTCTTAATGCGCTGGACAATGCGCTATATAACGTATATTGCATGATGGAGACGACCAAGTCACTGTGGGAATCGCTGGAGAAGAAATACAAAACCGAAAACGCCGGACTGAAGAAATTCATTGTCAGCCGGTTACTGGATTTCAAAATGGTGGATTCCAAGAGCGTCACGTCTCAGGTCCAAGACATGCAACTGATAATGTATGATCTGGACGCCGAAGGAATGTTGCTAAACGAGTCATTCAAAGTTGCTGCGGTAATCGAGAAACTCCCTCCGTCATGGAAGGCTTTCAAAAATTACCTAAAGCACAAGTAGAAGGAGATGAGACTTGAAGACCTCACCCTGCGGCTGCGAATAGAGGAGGATAATCGAAAATTATCCAACTCTAGAGGAACAAAGCAGATAGACGATGAAATGTCCAACCTGACGGAACCAAAAGCCAAGAAGCTGAAGCAACCGAACCAGAAGGCTCAAGGCAAAAGGTTCAAGGGCACATGCTACAATTATGAAAAGACATGACACATGTCCAAAGACTGCAGACGCCCGAAGAAGACAACCAAGAGCCAGAAGAATGTTGCGAACCAAGTCGCAACCTCCACTGACATAGATCTCAACGCTCTGGATCTCACTGCGGTCGTGTTCGAAGCCAACTTGGTGGACAACCCGAAGCAGTGGTGGATCGATACTGGAGCAACCCGCCACGTCTGTTCGAACAAGGCGATGTTCTCCATGTACACCCCGATAAGTGGAAGAATGCTCTATATGGGCAACTCCACGACATCCTCAATTGTTGGACTTGCGACAGTTGTTATAAAAATGACGTCCGGGAAGGAGTTAACTCTCATTGATGTGCTCCATGTTCCCGACATCATGAAGAACATAGTTTCTGGATCGGCACTTGTTAAAGCCGGATTCAAACTAGTGTTCCAATCCAACAACTTTGTACTTACGAAGAACGGTGTCTTCGTAGGAAAGGGGTATTTAGAATAAAATGTGTTCAAGATTGTTGTAATGACTGTACATCGTAATTTTTATGGTAATAAATTAAAAGCTTCCAGCTATGTTGTTGAGTGTTTTAATTTATGGCATGATCGGCTTGGGCATGTCAATAATAATACTCTAAAATGTCTCGTCAAACTAAATTTATTACCGAACATCGATGCTGACGAAACACACAAATGCGAAGTGTGCATGAAGGCGAAAATGACGAGACTACCTTTTCATTCGGTGGAAAGGTCAACGACTCTTCTAGAATTAATACATAGTGATCTATGTAACTTGAAATTCGTGCAAACTAGAAGAGGTAAAAAGTACTTTATTACTTTTATCGATGACTGCACGAGGTTCTGTTATGTCTTTCTTTTAATAAGTAAAGACGAAGCCCTAGAAGTTTTCAGAACCTATAAAACGGAAGTTGAAAATCAACTTGAAAAACGAATTAAAATAATTCGTAGCGATAGAGGTGGAGAATATAGTGCACCGTTTGATGAATTCTATTCTGAATCTGGAATTATCCATCAGACAACGGCACCTTACTCACCTCAATCGAATGGTGTTGTCGAACGTAAAAATCGGACACTAAAGGGAATGATGAATGCCTTGTTAATAAATTCAGGCTTACCCCAGAACTTGTGGGGGAAAGCCATATTATCAGCAAACCGCATTCTCAACAAAATCCCTCACAATAAAAATGATAAAACGTCATATAAACTATGAAAAGACCGCGAGCCATCGTACAAATACTTGAAAGTGTGGGGGTGCTTAGCAAAGGTCGAAGTACCTAAGCCAAAGCAAGTTAAGATTAGACCTAAAACGTTCGATGCAATATTTGTCGGATATACCCAAAACAGTAGTGCATATCACTTCATAGTTCATAAGTTAAACATTCCTGATATTCATGTGGGTACAACCATAGAATCTCATAATGCAATATTTTTTGAAGACGTGTTCCCAAATAAGAAGCAAAACGTTCAAAATAATGACAACAGAAATTCTAACAAAGATAATGTTCCAGAACTTAGTTGTCATAAAAGGATTATTGACGATCAAAGCAAAGAACCACGTCGAAGGAAATGGGCTAGAGTTGAGAAATCGTTCGGGCCAGATTTCATGACATTCTGTGGGATCGGTTAGAAACGATAGAGGGGGGGTGAATATCGTTAGATAAATTTCAGAAATACTAAGAGTAATTGCGCAGCGGAAAAGCAAAAACAATCGCTAACACTTTTGTTTTTACTTGGTTCGGAGTCACAGTCAGCTCCTACTCCAAGGCCCACGGTCCTTGACCATTTATGACGGGTAATTCTATATTTCGCAAATGATTACATGTTGGAGTTCAAATATAGAATTAATAACAATTACAACACTTAATCTAAAATTATACCGACGACCGGAAGATGGAGAGTAGTAGCCGTGGGTCGTCGTTGGCGCTTAAATCTTGAGCACGGAGCGTTTCGGAGCAGAGCGCATAAAGAATGCGTTGAAAGATTGTTGTTCTGAAGCCTAGGGAGTGAACCCCTATTTATACTTGTAGCTGGGGTGCCTGTGTTGAAGGGGGCGCCTGGCACGTGGCCCTTGCTATGCGAAACTCAATCCGCAAACTTGGCCAACTCTTATCCCCTCAACCCGAGCACCTGAGCTAACTGGGGTGCCTGTGTTAACACAGACGCATCTATTGCAGTCTTGAGGCTTTGCTTCAAGTTGTTCTAGAATTTGCCCTTTCCCTGGGTCGCCTGTCTCAACACAGGCGCCTAGCCAAGTAGGGTGCCTCACTCCATTGAGGCGCCTGGCAGCAGAAACCTCCATACCTTCGTTCCTGTAACCAGGGTTAGTTTCAAAACATAAGAAACATATAAACGATATAAAATTAACCATGATTTACAGCCTGAGCTATCTTGGATATGATTTTGGGCTTCCCAAATGGAACCCTAGGACGAACTGACGCCTAATGTTCCCTCTTACGGGGAACGCGTCCTCACCTACTCCTCTCAGGAGATTTTACCTGTTTTCCAACCGGCTCCTCCGGTTGGACTTTTGCCCAATCCCCCGGATCATGTCTTAGTTCCCAACTTCACTCACCATGTTTTAGTGCCCAGCTTCACTCACCAGGTCTTCGGTACCCAGTTCACGACCAGGACTTAGTGCCCAGCTTCACTCACCAGGTCTTAGTGCCCAACCTTATGTCAGGACTTAGTTGTCTAGCCCACGGCCAGGACTTAGTGCTCAATTCTGAGAACCAAGACTTAGTGCCTAGTGTACCTAGAACTTTTCCTGCACACTTGATTAGCATTGTTGGATCACAACAAGACCTTAACTTCTGAACCCTTTGCCAATATCAAAACACAGGTTTGACTTTGGTTCTTCCAACACCAACAATCTCCCCCTTTTTGATTTATGGCAACACGGTTCAAAAAGTTAAGAAAATAACATTTATAGCATATCTAACAAACATGTTAATCTTTAGAGATAAAATAAAAAAATATTTAATTAGCTCCCTTGAATTAAATATTCTTCCCCTGAACCTTTCAATGATATGCAGTTATTGCAAAACTTCTAAGTGCTTTATGTTTTTGACAAAGTATTTTTCAAAATAGAGCAAAAGCATTGCACGTACAAAAACCTTAAACTTAAAAATTTGCAAGCCCAAATTTTAAAGAAACTTTTACTTAGAAAAAGGTTTTGCAAAACAAAATAATTTTTGCAAAAGGGAAAAACATTCCTTAGCCTCAAATTTCACCTTGAAAAAAAAAATTACTTAGCAAAAAAAATTTCAACTTTTGCACACTTAGAACCATTTGCTTGAAAAATATTTTGTGCATTAAAAAACATTTTTACTAAGAAAAGTATTTTAACAAATTTTTAGACAAGTTTTTGCTCAAAAATTGTTCACTAAGCGAAATTTTCCTTAGAAACAATTGCAACAAAAAATCCAACAGATTTTTGCTTAGACAAATTTTGTTTACTAAGGAAAATTTTACTTAGAAATATTTGAAAAAATGCACTTAGAAATTTTTGAAAGCACTTAGCAATTTTTGAAAGTAGTTAGCAATTTTTTTAAAAGCACTTAGAAATTTTTAAAGCACTTGGCAATTGAACTTTACTTTTTGAAAAAGAGATAAAACTTTGAAAAATTTTGATTTTAAAAAATTTGAAAAAAAAAAATTCTCTCTTTTTTCCTTTCTCTCCCCCTTTGCCATATATCAAAAATAATAATAAAAAATAATAAAATTATTGCAAATTAATTTTGAATTGGAGCTAGTTAAAAGAAATTATAAATTCATATTGAACCAACTCAAGTGAACTCAAGCAACTAAAAAGACCAAACCAATTTAAACGATCTTGTTCGGATCCTGTCTAACCCAGTTAGCTACTTACTAACTGTTATAAAACAGCAGTTTTCACTAGGGTTAGTCAAGTTAAGTGATTTCATCAAGTTAGATTTGCTAAGCTTGAACACTTAATTTGATTGTTGTTCACTTTGTATTTATCACCCCAATTACTGTAGATGCACTGACTTAAAGCATCATGAATCAAGGCATAGACCTAAGCATCTCAACTCAGTCTGAGTTATCAATCAAAAGTACCCTAAGGTGCTTGTGAGATATTGGCTTCTAGATCTATAGGTGCATGCAGTTCTAGGGTTAAGGCCTAAGCTAAGTATATTTTACGCAAAACCCTAGTTTTGAAGGGGGTAACTTTTTGAAAGAAACTAAGTCAGAAAATCATTTTAAACTTGATAAAAGAAATGATTTTAAAAAAACTAATTTTTGAAAAAATAGAAAAGTTTTTTGAAAAACAAAAAAAAATACTATTCTACTTAGCACAACCCTAACTGATGATTCAAATATGAAGTAAATGACTTAGCAACTAAATAGATAGCCATAACATGAAGTAAATAGCTCAGCAGGTAAATAAATAGCAAGTAGATAACATAGCTAAGTAAAAGGTCAACTGGTCAACACAAGGACCAATAAAGTCAATAACAAGTCACCCCTACTGAGTAGGGAAAGTCAAATAGTCAAGAGTACAATCAGATAGCTGGGAAACCACTCAAGTCTAGGAGGAAGGGCCAGGGGGAAAGAATGGACCAGGCTGCCACGACCGAAACATGGACATCATCTCGTCGTATCGGGCCTGGTTCGCTTCGCGTTCAGCCCGAAAGGCGTCCATGTACTCGTCGTGATAGGCCTGGTTCACATCGTGCTCGGCGTGAAGAGCGTCCATGAACTCGACGTGATGTGCCTCTACCTCCTCTCGGAGACTGTGGACCTCTGTCTGAAGACTGTGGACATCATGTCACGCCCCGAGACCCAGGAGCCGCTGATCCAATAGAAAAATCGGACAGCACCTCCCCTGTCCGGCGGAAAATTTACACATACATACAAATAATCATACAACCCACGCAGTATATATTTGGCCTCAGGCCTCCAAAATAGACAAACACAACATAAAAACACCAGACAACTAAGTAAAACATACCTGACTGCGAACCGGTCCGACTTACGACGAAACAACCAATACAAAAACCCCTTAGGGCACACGATACATATGACATATACAAATCACAAAAAGAATATAAAACAATCCACTACACAGGATAAAACAAAATCCTGCGGTCGCGATGGGTAGGGACTGGCTGCTGGGCTCTTCTGGCGACTACAAGTATCTCAACCTGAAATAAAATCATATATGGCAACGGGGTGAGTCCATAAACTCAGCGAATACCCAGCAGATATGCATAGTATGTTATAATAACAATAAGCATCTACGTTAATACAGTCTCATAACAACAATATGGAAAAACTAGTACTGGAAATACTGAGGTAGATACATACCAGAATCCAGCTAACCTGAAAAGAAGACAATGAGTACCATGGAAATATCATTAGTCATATAATCTCAAATAACAAGTCTCCAGAATATGCATGTCAAACAAGTGCAAGAATCAAGTGCAGCAAACAATGCACGATGCAAAGTATGCACATGGTGCAATGCCATGGTCACCCCCTAACTCCAGTCAAGCCACCGAGACAGGCGATACTGTGTCGGCCGAGTGGGTAGAGCCGTGACACTGTCAGCACTCTGCCATCACTGCTCCTGAGTGACCGAGTGGACAGAATGCTGGTGGAGTAAACACTCCGCCCCATGTATATATGGGGGAGATATCTCTCTCATCTCCTCTGGTCTATAGTAAGAGAAGGGATCCCTGCCTGCTACCACGCTCCGAAACCACTACCCCTGAGCGGACGAACGGAGCAGTACAGAGCAAACGCACACACCCAGCGGTATCCACTAACCCATGAGTGGCCGTGTGTGCATATCATGTGCCGGAAGACGATTAGGCTCAACCACAAGGGAGTCGCTGATCGCCGGCATGCAACAATGCAAGGATGGTGTATGATAGATACACATACATAATAACTCAAGGATAACCAACAAGTATCCAGAACAGGCATAATAACTCAGGGATAACTAACAAGTATCCAGAACATGCATAATAACTCAGGAATAACTAACATGTATCCAGAACATGTATAATAATCCATGGATAACTAACAAGTATCCAGAACAGGTATAATAACTCAGGGATAACTAACAAGTATCCAGGACAGGCATAATAACTCAGGGATAACTAACAAGTATCCAGGACATGTATAATAACTCAGGGATAACTAACAAGTATCCAGAACAGGTATAATAACACAGGGATAACTAACAAGTATCCAGGACAGATACAATAACTCAGGGATAACTAATAAGTATCCAGGACATGTATAATAACTCAGGGATAACTAACAAGTATCCAGAACAGGTATAATAACACAGGGATAACTAACAAGTATCCAGAACAGGTATAATAACACAGGGATAACTAACAAGTATCCAGAACAGTATAATAACCAGGGATAACTAACAAGTACCAGGACAGAAATAACTCAGGATAACTAAAAGTATCCAGGACAGATACAATAACTCAGGGATAACTAATAAGTATCCAGGACATGTATCAGATACAGGAATCATGGATAATAACTCAGGGATAACTAATAAGTATCCAGAAGATAATACCAGGATACTAAAGTATCCAGACATAATAACTCAGGGATAACTAATAAGTATCCAGAACATGAATAATAACTCAGGATACTAACAAGTATCCAGGACATGATAATAACTCAGGGATAACTAATAAGTATCCAGAACATGAATAATAACTCAGGGATACTAACAAGTATCCAGGACATGAATAATAACTCAGGATAACTAATAAGTATCCAGAATAGGCATAATAACTCAGGATAGCGTATAAACTTACTGCTATCTATAACAGACAATGCATAGCAATATGACAATATCTAAAAGATAAGTCAAAGGGTACCCGCCTCCAAGTAGGAGTCCATATCAAAGGAGAACCTCCCGTCCAATAATCCGCAAGAACTCAGCGTCCTGTATCAAAGGATATCGTTTTAGCTATCATAACAGTTATTAAGTAGCTAAACACAAACCCCAAATCCTAATCAACATCCATACTAAAGCAAAGGTCACTAATTATCTCTAATTAGTGATTATCTTATGATTAGGTCGATTCATGGTTTAAGTTAGATTAAATCTAAACTTACCCCTTGTGATCACCGCAACTAAACCTATTCCATAACTGATCCAACAAGGCATCGTGTCAATAACTCCAAGCTACCATCCAAAATTAACATGACACTCTACTATTTTATAGTATGGTCCAAATAGGAGATCGCTAACAACATATAGGGTTATAACAATGATCCATTCCTTCAACAATAAAACATTAGCCTACTTAATCAAATCACCATCTGCCCATTATAACCAAATCAAGATAGCAACTAAGATGGAAGACTAAATCCCAAAAGGAATCCAAATCAACAAAACTAGGATACATTCCCCATCAAGGTTAGTAAACAAGGGACCAATGGTAAGGATTCCAATCCAAATCAATACAAAGAGATCATAAACTTACCCCTCACAATTCCAGCCACACAAACCCAAGCACTGGTCTAAACTGGTCAACACTAAGCAAAGCCCAAATCAAATCAATCTAATTACTTTATAACAGGCCACCCATATAACTCCAAACCAATCCAAGTCTCACAGTAAATCAAATGTCAAAACCAATCAATATACCAACAACTCAGTTTGCTTCAACTCCTAATGAAGCTCACGGCAGAGGAGATCACACACACAAAGCCAATCCAATAGCTAGATCAAACTTCTACACCAAATCTGATATCAACAATTATTAATCTAAACCGTTGAATACCAAAACTTACCAACATCCAAGAACCAGAGTAACCTTACCACAAATACAGGTTCAAGAACACATGACCAACTACAAAATAAATTCCCAATACATGAAGCTCACGGTGACATCTAAAACCCATATCAATAAGTAGAGCAACATCTCCAAACATAGAGGATCAAAGTCCTAAAACCAAAGCTCAAGACTAAAGCAAACTTTACCTCAGTGATGGCTAGCACGATCAGTCTGCCCAACTCCAGCCGATCAACCCTTGAATCACAAAACTCATTCTGCTCAAATCAGAAACGAAAACCAAAG
>JAGFNQ010005696.1:313661-328661 GCA_024364735.1 Boesenbergia rotunda
ATATAAGATCCCACCAAGCTGGGATAAGCTAACCAAGTTACTAGATGGGTATAAGAATAATAACATGATTCCATGACATAAGAGAATTCCTAACCATACTTTAACATACAGGAATAACAACCTGATCCAATGACATGCTAAAATTTCTAACCATACCTAAATATACAGGAATGGTAGCATGATCCGATAACACGAGAAAATTTCTAAATCATACCTAGATATACAGGTATAGTAACATGATCCAATAACATGTGAGAATTTCTAGATCCTACCTAACCAGGATAATGGCTACAAGAGATGAGAAGAAATACCTGTCGCCTGAAGAGGTCCCATAGCACCAAGTCCCAACAACCACATCGAGGAAACTACTCCGAACAAATCCGGAAAGACTCGTAAAACAAGTAGGCATCGCAAACTTACGTTCTGATACCAAAATAAATTGGTATCAGATAGACACCGAAAATTCACAAATACCCGAGGTATCTCGCAACCTGGGCTCTGATACCAAAATAAATTGTCACGCCCCGAGACCCAGGAGCCGCT
This sequence comes from Boesenbergia rotunda, assembly GCA_024364735.1. Classification (NCBI taxonomy): domain Eukaryota; kingdom Viridiplantae; phylum Streptophyta; class Magnoliopsida; order Zingiberales; family Zingiberaceae; genus Boesenbergia; species Boesenbergia rotunda. Next base: position 314,205 of record JAGFNQ010005696.1, read on the forward strand.
GATCCAATATAAAATCGGACAGCACCTCCCCTGTCCGGCGGACAATTTACACATACACATAACCTAATAGACATCACCACGCAGTTTAATTTGGCCTCAGGCCTCAAAACTAAACATAAACTGACAATAACACAAAATAAATCATACCTGACTGCGGACCGGTCCGACTTACGACGAAACAACCAATACACAAAACCCCTTAGGGCACACGATACATATGACATATACAAATCACAAAAAAGAATATAAAACAATCCACTACACAGGATAAAACAAAATCCTGCGGTCGCGATGTGTAGGGACTGGCTGCTGGGCTCTTCTGACGACTACAAGTATCTCAACCTGAAATAAAATCATATATGGCAATGGGGTGAGTCCATAAACTCAGCGAATACCGAGCAGATATGCATAGTATGTTATAATAACAATAAGCATCTACGTTAATACAGTCTCATAACAACAATATGGAAAAAACTAGTACTGGAAATACTGAGGTAGATACATACCAGAATCCAGCTAACCTGAAAAGTAGACAATGAGTACCATGGAAATATCATTAGTCATATAATCTCAAATAACAAGTCTCCAGAATATGCATGTCAAACAAGTGCAAGAATCAAGTGCAGCAAACAATGCACGATGCAAAGTATGCACATGGTGCAATGCCATGGTCACCCCCTAACTCCAGTCAAGCCACCGAGACAGGCGATACTGTGTCGGCCGAGTGGGTAGAGCCGTGACACTGTCAGCACTCTGCCATCACTGCTCCTGAGTGACCGAGTGGACAGGATGCTGGTGGAGTAAACACTCCGCCCCATGTATATATGGGGGAGATATCTCTCTCATCTCCTCTGGTCTATGGTAAGAGAAGGGATCCCTGCCTGCTACCACGCTCCGAAACCACTACCCCTGAGCGGACGAACGGAGCAGTACAGAGCAAACGCACACACCCAGCGGTATCCACTAACCCATGAGTGGCCGTGTGTGCATATCATGTGCCGGAAGACGATTAGGCTCAACCACAAGGGAGTCGCTGATCGCCGGCATGCAACAATGCAAGGATGGTGTATGATAGATACACATACATAATAACTCAAGGATGGAGACAACGATTTTTAAGCGTTGTAAAAGCTTTGTTTTGGTAAACAATGACAACGCTTTTTAAACGTTGCAAAAGTGTAGTCTTTGCAAAAATCAACAACGTTATTTAAGTGCTGCAAAAACGTTGTCTTTATAAAAAATAACAATGCTTTTTAAACATTACAAAAGCGTTGTTTTTGCACAAAATGACAATGCTTTTTAAGCGATGTCTTTGATCAGACTTTTAATAACAATGTTTTTAGCAACGCATTTTAAGTCACATAGACAATACGTAAAAAGCGTTGTTGTTTAGCTTTTTTTCTTATAGTGATCATTCACCACAAACGAATTCCTTGTAATCCTTTCTGTTTTTCTAAGCTCTTCATCATATAAGAAGTTTGTCCACCCAAAAGAGTTATTCAGGAGCTTTGCACTTTATTTTTCTTGGATTAACAACCTCTCATGTTGTAAACTAAGTAATTCTGGTTGCATCTTTCTTTTTATCTTATTTAATTCTATTAATATTTGTTTTGTTTAAACAAACTCTCATTTTTATTTAGGGAAATAAAAGATTTGGTTTTTAATTTTCAGGGGCAATTTATCCTCCTCTTGCCGACCGCATGATTGCCCTTAATTGGTATTAGAGCAAGGACGCTCCAAAAGTACTAACCGCCATCTGAAATAATTAACAAAATGGTGGGACCGATCATCTACCCACTAAAGTTTGAGAGGGAGTTCGCGAGTTGGAACCGCAAGATGCAGATATTCATTAAAACATATTTTGATTTATTATTAATCATGAAAAACAGTTTCGTAGCTCCCAAGGACACTGACGACAAACCCAAAGACGAAAGTCTGTGAACAAAGAAGGAGCAGACGAACTTCGTAACTGTTGGGACCGGGTTCATGTTGACATGGATGCGGGTTCGTAATTTTAAAATTAATTACGTGCAGCGGAAGGTTTAGCATAAATAATTTTTCAAATTATTTAACCACACATCTAAGCATGCAACCTTATATTGTGTAGACATGATCATACATTTAAAATTTTGCAGAAAGTAAACTAATTTACTTGTTACCTAGCGTAACTCGAAGGAAGGGACGAGATCGAACCGTAAGCGTCCCTTGGAAGCTCCGCCTCTATTCACGTCCACGCCGAGTTTTCTTCGGGATGATTTCGCAAAGCCACGAGTTTCGTGCCGACAAGAACTACTAGATTCTCCAAAGGCACGACAAGAATACCAAGAGAGAGATGGGAAGACTAACCACCAAACGAAGAACGGAATCAAGATTCCGGGGAGGAAGGAGTTGCGCCCGCTTCTTCTTCTTCTCACGGCAGCTGCTTGGTGGATGAAGCTCACGGCAACAAAGGGGTCCTCTAGGGCCGGCGGCACTAGAGGAGGGACTAGGGAGAGGGAGAGAAGGAGAGAGAGAGAGAGGGCTTATTCCTAGATCTCTTAGATTAATTTCCAAGCCTTGCCTTGGTTCCTTTATATAGTAGCCTCTCAATTGCCAAGTTTCCTTTTTATGGAATAAATTTTCATAAGAAATTTATCATATAAATTTTTCTATAAATTATTCCATCATGCCAAGTTTTTATCATAATTTAATTTATAATAAAAACAACCATGTCTCCCTTTTTATTATGGAATAAATTTTCACAAGAAATTTATTATATAAATTTTTCTTATCATGGAAAAATCAATTCATAATTGATTTTATAAAATAAAATAAACTATTCAAAGTTTATTTTAATTTTCATGAAAATAATAAACCAAACTTCGGTTTATAAAAATTTATATATATTATCCATAATTTTATAAAACAAACCACGCTCGGTTTATTTTATAATTTGAACCAAACAATTTGGTTCTCCCCTTTTAATGTGGCCGGCCAAACAAAGAGGGTGGGGACCCTCTTTGGCCGGCCAAACCCAAGCCTATACCATACGAATTAAACTCATTTAATTCGTCCAATAAGCCTTCAAAAGACTTAGCCATTTTAAGCTTCCGATGCGTCTCTGAAAAATTCAGATTCGACTTATCTCTCTTGATCGGAAAATTCAATTTTCAACTCGTTTTAAATCCCTCGGATTACTCGTAGTGCGTGTGACTAAATAGGCTTTCGATTTATGTTGGCCGTCTATAATTAACCAATTATAGAACGATCATGAGTGGCACCTAGTAGTACATCATGATCCCCAATTAATCGAAAGATCAACGGTTGACCTCAGAAATAATTCTGAAACCCTTCAGCAGCTATAATGAATCGTGCCCCATTCCCTTCACTATCTTATACCCACATGGTTCAGGACACGGTCTATGTGTGTCAGTCCCCATTATAGGCTGACTACGTCACACCTAGCCCAAGCAATGTTTTTCTCGTCCTACGGATTCTAGTTACTCTCATGTTTCTGAGAGATTCATACTCTGAACATGTGATGCTCTGGCCAGAGGCTTCGAGTAACACACTACAAAAAAAACACCCATATAGGAACAGTTATTTAGGAGTGGTTATAAGACCGCTTTTGAAAATTGACCAATTGAATCGGTTTGTATTAAACCGTTTCTATTACCTAACTTTTTTGAAATAATTTTAAAACTATTCTTATTGAATTGTTTCAAAAGCGGTTTGAAAAAACGCTCCTGTAAACCGCTTTTAATGATACAACTATTAGAAGTGATCTTAAAAGTGCTGCTATTGGGCATTTTTAGTAGCGGTTCTGGGTTACTAACCGTTCCAATTGCTTTAACTTTTAGGAGCGGTTTTCAAATCGCTCCTATTGGATTCTTTGAACAAAATTTGTATCAAGTGTTGCTATAAACCGCTTCTGTTACTCTAATTGTGTACAATTGATTTTTAATCTACATTAATTATATAGTTTTAGCATCGATTTATATAAACCGGGATTGTAAACCGCTCTTATTGCTACAACTATTAGAAACAATCATGAAACCGCTAATATTGGATACTTTTAATAGCGATTCTGTATCAAACATTTCTACTAAAATTATTTTTTATTATTCAAATTAAAGTACTCATATATGACTTAAAATTTATGATAAAATAATTTAGATATACAATTATTATGATGCTAAAAAAGAGATAATGTTTTAATCAAATTTTAAAAATACAGAGTTGTATATCACCATTCAATTTTTATTGAGGATTTTATACTCTTTTAGGTTTTCACATAGTGAAAAAATAATATTTTCCTATAATTAAATAAACTTGTACCATGCTTCAAATTTATTTAAATTTTTAATATATTTTATTTATATATTTATATATTATGGAAAATGTGATGCCAGATATTTTACATCGGAGTATCTCAAATATTTTTCAATATGAAATTTTTATTTATTTATTATTATAATATCTAAATCTTAAAAATAAGATTTTATTTACTTAATTATTTATTTTTAAAAAATTAAATAAAAACACATGCATCCAACTTAATTGTAATTATATTTTTGTCAATTTGAAATTTTATATATTTATTATTATTATATAATATCTAAATCCTAAAAATAAATTTTTATTTACTTAATTATTTAATTAAAAAAATTAAATAAAAGCACTATTATTGCATGTGTCCAACTTAATTGGTAATATTATGTGAGTTGTTTTTAATTAAAACCGGAGTTTAATTTCTTAAAAACCTAAAGTTCGTGGGACAACTCCTTGTCCAAAGCGCAGCTGCTTTACCTATCTCAACTTCTTCCTCTCCTTCATAGGTGAAGTTGTAGGCGTTGTCTTCTTCAAGCAATTACACAATTTTGTCCTCCTGCCGTTAGTTAATATTTTATTTCATCCGTTACGAGCAACCAACAGCGCAGCCCCGCCGTTCCAAAGACAGATTTGTATTTTTGCTACTACCCGACGCTAACCGACCATAGCCACCAGTCCCAGGTTTTTCCCTTACCACGGTTTCTCTTCATTCATCTCTCTTTAATTCATTATTTTTCCCCTTGCCACTTTTTTTCTCCATTCATTGTTTTTCCCTTCCCATGTTTTTTCTCCCTTCAACTCTCTTTAATTCATTGATTTTTTTGTTGCATCTACCAGGTTATTTATGTATTTGCTCCCTGCATTGTTTCCCTTCCCATGTTTTTTCTCCCTTCATCTCTCTTTAATTCATTGATTTTTTTTGTTGCATCTACCAGGTTATTTATGTATTTGCTCCCTGCATTGTTTTTCCTGCCATTATGTATTTTTTCATCTCTCTTTATTTATGCATTTTTTCATACATTGTATTTTCTCTTTAATTCATTGTTTTTCCTGCCGTTATTTTTTTTTCATCTCTCTTTATTTATGTATTTTTTTCACACATGTATTTTCTCTTTAATTCATTGTTTTTCCCGCGTATTTATGTTTTTTCTTCATGCATCTCTCTTTAAATTATTGTTTGGGAAATTTTATGTCGTTATTGGAAGTCTAATGAGGTAGTTCTTAAATTGATTAATTTTTATATATTGGTATGCATATATTTGTTGCAATTTTTTTTGTTTCAGAGGACATCAAAAATAAATCGAGAAAATGTGAGTAAAAAACGTGGGATTCATGCACAAGGACGAACAAAGATTCCCTCATTTGAAGACAAATTTGTATGTATTTATTTGATCAATTTGTTATGTTAATATCAATTTGTATGTATTTGAGCTATTATTATTTGCATATTCAATCTAAAATGATTTTTTTTGTACTTAGATTCAGGAAAATGGTAGAAAGCCAACTCGCATTGAACTATTTCATCTCAGTCGACAAAGTAAAAAAAAAGGAGGTGCTCTTGTTGATGATGAAGCAATAATAGTTGAGGTAATAATTGTTTTAACTTTTCGAAATAACTTTTCAATATGCTATTTATTTTATTGACACAATTTTTGTATTAGGATGAATTAAATAGAGTTGTGCAACCTCATCTCCAAGATAAGCCTGAGGGAACGCAAATAACAGAAGTACACGAAGATGCATTTCGGTATCCATTTAGAATTTTACTTTTATTAAAATTACTAAATATTATACAATATTAATTATATATATTTATTCAGGGAGGTATTTGGGTTAGAGCATTCTGGTCGTGTTCGATGTTTAGGAGCTGGTATATTACCTAGCCAAGTTTTCCCAGAGTAGTGTAATTGAAGAATAATTTTTAGACAAGATAATCTTCCTACTTCTGATGTTAATGATAAGTTGCGAGAAATGGAATAAAAAATGAAAAATATGGAAGCACAGAGACAGACAGAAATGGAGTGGATGAGGCAGATGCATGAACAACAGATTCAAAATTTTACCAATGTCATCCAAAGTATGATATCTGGAATTGCTGGGGGATCTCGTGAGCCTGAATTATTACCTACACAAGTAGTCACATATTGAATACTAATGTTCAAAAATACTTATATAGAAGCATGATATATTAAATTAAATTTATTTTTCAGTTGGCAACTATCTTGGCAGATGTTATGCGGCAACATAGAAGTTCTCCATCAAATGCACATGAAAGTGGTCATAGATCTCCTCCAGTATCAGAGCCAGATAAAGATTAGATAGAATTTTGAAACAAAAGTATTTGTCTAATGTTAGTACTTTTAGTAACTATTGAATTTGGAACATTATGACTGTTATTTTATATTAGCATTTGGAGTACTCTTATTATTGTTTTGGAGGATAATTGTTTAATAATGTTATATATTGATTTGGTGGATTGAAATATTAAATATCATGGTTTGAACAACTCCTAAATTTAAAGCTTTAATAGCGTTTAGATGTGCTCCTATTCCCATATTTAGGAGCGGTTTAAAACCAATCCTTAATTTCTAGTATTAAGAGCATTTTGAAATCGCTTTTATATCCATGATGTATAGAAGCGGTTTAAAACCATTCTAACACCAAAAGGGTTTTGCAGCGGTTTGAACCGCTCCTAAATTTATAACTACAGAAGCGGTTTGAAACTGTTGTTATATGTATAATGTGTAAGACCGGTTTCAAACCGTACCTACAAAGTAAAAATAGGAGCGGTTTTATAAGTTTTACCAACGGTTAAGAAAACCGCTACTATAAGATATAGGGACGGCAATAAGAGGTGCGATTTTCAAACCGTTGGTAAAAGTGTAGGAGTGGTTGATAACCGCTCTTGAAAGTCAAAAAAACCACTCCTATATGAGTGTTTTTTTTTGTAGTGACAATCCGACATAGGTCTTGGGTATACATCTCCTCGCAAGGAGTGGTGAATCCTTTGTAAGCTGTTCAAACATCTTCGAGCACTTCGGCTTATACCCAACCATCCTGGGTCCACACCTCCTTAGAGATGCTTGCTTAAGATGTCAAAGTATAAGTCTCCATGACCAAGATGACTTGAACACCGCAAGTCAAAGGAACATCGCACTTAAGCTGCAGTAAGAACTTCATTAACATATCTATATGTAAATTACCATATGAAATTTTACAGCCAGTCACTCCAATGAACTAGTTCCCTTAACTAGCATTCATGTTTATCTCCGGACATCTCAATGTCACCAGCCAGTGAGAATCAGCTGATTAGAGAATAACCCATGCTAGTCTCAACAGAATTGATAGTGTCCGTATTTATCAATTCATCGACTAGGGACATTTTCAATACTTCACAATTGCACATGTAGAGATAATCACTAGTTGTGAATTCATCACAAATTCTCTCATGCTGTGAATTGTATTGCGGACATTCAGTAAATGAGTTTAAGATCTTAATCAAATACACAAACATGTATACTCAAATAGTGAATATTCATTTATTAAAATAAATGATTACATTCATAAGGCGATTGCCTTAGGACACTTCTCTCACATTACTAACAGTAACAACCGGGAAAACAGAATTTCATCTACTAACAGTTTTACCATCACAATAAGTCAACTAAATCGTGACCTACTAGTCAGGAAAAAAGTTCTGGGAGAAATTCCTGGAGTTACATGAAGGAACCTCGGAAGCAAAGCTAACACGACGAGATATCCTTCAGAACCAACTCATTAACCTCCGGAAGGAAGAAGGAGAGACGGTGGCGCAACTGCATGCGAAGATAAAAAGAATTAATCACCGAACTCACGAATCTAAGGGAAACGGTAACTAATCGAGATGCTCAAAGGTATGCTTTAAATGCATTTCCAATAACTCGGAAGTTGACATCTATAGTAGACTCCTATTATATCTCTCAAAACTTAGAGGTAAGTACTTTCGAAAAGTTATTCTGTACTCCAAAACTTCACGAGTCTCGACGTGCAGGAAATGTAAGAAAAATAGACAACGTTGTCCTTCACTCAAGGAAGCCCAAAAAGATGAAGTATCTTCAGTTGATGAAGAGGAAGTAACATATATAATAAGGAAATTTTAAAAAAAATCTAATAAGTTTAATGAAATGCAGGCCAAAAGATACCCTCGGAGAAAGATAAAATGCTATTAATGAAACGAAGAGGGACACGTCAAGGAAAATTGTCACAAATTAAATAACAAAGGAAAAGGGGTAACAAAGTCAAAAGTCCATAACCTAAAGGCAACATGGGATAAGTCCTCACTAGAAATTTAGATCTTGAGGAACACGGCGGACTTGCACTAATGGCTCCACATCAAGAAGAAGAGAGCATTGATAGAGGAGGAGCCATGTCAGAAGATAGCAGCGACAAAGGGGGAGATTCGGACTTCAAAAGAGGTATGATAAATGAGGTATGTTTTCTGTTAAAATCTTTGCGTTTGCTAGAGGGTGGGGGGTGAACAACTTCTCTTTGATTTTATCTACAAAAATGTTAGCTAAAGCACAAAAACAAGATAGACAAAACACTAACAATGAAAGTAATGCTAACTCCCTTGATTTACTTGGCCTCCACCTTTTTGAGGTGACTAATCCAAGGATTCACACACACAACCAAGCTCTATTATGCTCCTCTCCTTTGCAATCAAACTTGAAGGTGGAGAAACCCTCACAAGATGATCTCTTCCTCTTTTACAAGATAAGACTAAGAGTATGAGGAAAAGAGTAGGCTTTGGAAGCTTTGGACACTTAGAAGAAAATTTTTCAATCACACTTCGTGACCTCTTCATGCCCCAAAGCTTCCTCTTAAACAGAGGAGAGAGCTGTTAACACAACAACTCAGCCCCGACACCAATCGACTGCCACCAGGATCAGTCGACTGGTGTCCAGCCAGCGGCTAGCTTAACGGCTCTATTTTGTGTAGACCAGTCGACTGGTACCCGGACCAGTCGACTGATCTTTCTGTGAGTTTCCTCTCAACGCTGCCAGTCGACAACTTCCCTTGCCCGTCGACTGCCCAGTTTACAAACTCACTCTCAACCTCTCTGGAATCCATCCTTCACGTATTCCTTGAAGTCCACTTCCTTGGCTTGCCCCTTGAAGTTTTCTTCGTTCGGCTCGCGTCCCTCGGATGCGCACACAAGCCCGCGACTTGTCTCCATGCCATCCTTCGCGTATGTCTTTGAAATCTACTTCCTCGGCTTGCCCTTTGAAATCCTCTTCCTCAGCTTGCCCTTTGAAGTCCTCTTCCTTGGCTCTCGTCCCTCGGTTGCTTCACTCCGTTAATCCTCATGTGTGGTTCACCAAGTTATGCAAGACTCAAACACACACATCAAATCAACATGAAAACCTAACTTAATCATATAGACACACACATCAAAACCAATGATTTACCCGATCAAACTTGGGTCAATTGCACCAACATTTTCTACCTCTTGATCAACTCTACTCAGGTATAAAGTTCATGTTAAAGTCTATTTGTAAATTAAAATAATAAAAATATAGACTTGAAAAAATAACTAACATCTGCATGCCCACTAGAAATATTTGATAAGTTAAAACTGGAAAATGAAGATTTGAAGTCTCAAATTGAAAAATTAAAAAACAATCAAGCATGCTAAAATTGTTTTCAAAATTTAAAAATTAAATATTATGAAAATTTTAATTGGAATTTTAAATATCACAAGCAAATTTTAAAAATTCCTAGGACTTATATTCCTTCATGATTTTTGGTTAATTCAATTGGCAAAAATTTATATTGGATCCCAAAATCTGTATTAAACTATTAGATTTTATTTATTATTTATTTGTCATTTTTTTAATCGAATGCTTTAGTTGTAACTTTGTTAATTTCTTTCTATGATTATCGTTTGTAGAAAAATTAGTTTAAAGTTTTTTTTGATTGATAGAGCCTACTTTGTCCTATCTACGGGAATTTTTTTTGAGAATTTTTAACTGATAAACACATTTATTATGATTTTTTATTTAAAAATATGTTTTTATTTTTAAAAATATTTAAAAAATAATTTTATCGAATCCAATTTTTTAGGAACGACTGATTATTCTCTAAGCCTTAGAAAAATTTTCAAATATATTTTATTATTGGAATCAAAATTTAAAATTATTTTTCTAAATTATGAATATTAAATTCAAAATTAATTTCCAAAATGTTAGAAAGTTATTTCACTTTGACAATTTTTCTGAAGATAATTCTATGAAAATTCCAGCATGAGTAAAAATTTGATTAATTTTTGAATAAAAATAAATTTTTAAAAAATTATTTTTTTAAATTAGACTTTATATTTTAAAAATTATTTTTCGAGTAAAATTTGAAAAATTAGATTTTTTGAAAATAAAATATTAACTTACAAATATTCTCAAAAAGTTTCGAAAATTTTGAATGTTGGATTAATTTTTTTTATTGTAAGTATTATTATTCCCTTAACAAGTTTTAAGTTTTTGATGTGATCAAAGGGAGAGAAATATTATTAAGTTAAGGGGGTTGACTTAATTTCATATTTTTCTGTATGCTTACATTGTCATACATTTTTCTTGGTTTTATATTCATTTATTCTAACTTAACTCGGGTTGATGCATATTAAAAAGAGGGAGATTGTAAGTCCCACAGGTAGGATTTGATGTGGTCAACCGAGTCAAGTTAGGTCATGTTGTATTTTGATCCCTGTGTCTAAGTGTGCAAGAGCTTAGGAGCGCAGAAAGTCGAGCGGAAGACGCAATGGATAAGAAAGATGGCACGGGTTGGGAGCCGACAGGCTCGCTGCATCCGAGGGACGCAGATGTCTACGGAAGAGTATGCTGGTGGAGCGAGAAGGATGTGCGCGACGTCTGAGGTATGAGAAGCCGGGCGGAAGCACGTTCGAGGAGAAGACTGGAGGTGGGTTCAGGTGAGCCCAACTTTGGAAGACCCGAGATCACCCACAAAGACCTACCAGCGCACTAGTCAGCAAGGTGTTTACCAAGTCACTCGGGCGCCCCTATTCTCCGGCGCCCCAGAGCATATAGGCAGCCCAGAAGAGTTTTTATCCCAAAATACCGTTTGCGAGCGTTGCACATCGGATAAACTTCGAGGCCACGCGTCAGACACCCTCAAGTACTCGGGCGCCCCTGTTGTGCCACGTCAACATTCGGATAAAATTTTTCGAGGCGATAAATAGACCACCATAGCTCAATTATAGATCATCATTCACTGCAAACGAATTCCTTGTAATCCTTTTTGTTTTTCTGAGCTCTTCATCGTTAAGAGGCTTATCCGCCCGAAGAAGTTATTCACAAGATCTGCACTTTATTTTTTCTTAGATTAGCAATCTCTTAGGTTACAAACAAAGTAATTCTGGTTGTTTCTTTTTTTTTATCTTGTTTAATTCTATTAATATTTGTTTTGTTTAAATTAATTCTCATATTTGTTTAGCGAAAATAAAAAATTTGATTTTTAATTTTGAGATAATTTATTTCTCTCCTGCCGACCGCATGATTGCCTTCACTTCATTGTTTATTCCAGCCTCTTTGAGCCTCTTTGGCATTTCGTTTTTAACAGTAGGAAGCAGGAAGAGATAGGGTAAACACTGAGTTGCACAGACTGAGAGAGATGATATGATATAAATTATTTTTGAATTAGATTTTTTGAAAATATGGCACCTCAGTGTATTGGAAATCAGCATGTGGAAAGTTGACGTTGATGACAGGGGTAAACCGGGAAAGTCATCCAAATCAGGATTTTTTTTTATGATCATTCTAAACGTATGATGAGTAATTTAAAATTTTCTTAAATTTGCGTGATCTCTTTAGTCAAACGCTGTAATTATATTGCTACAAAAGAGTTTGTTAATTTAATTATGAATGATCCATCAAATTGAAAAAAAAGTTAAACCTATAACTCTTTTGTCTTAAATTAGTTCGTATTTTAAAATTGTTTTTAAGTTGAATTTCTCGAGAAGATTCATTGTGATTATGATGTTGGTGGGATGTGGATGTTAACCTAACCCTAATAATTAATTAAAGGATTACATTGCTAGTAATGATGTGTGTGTTGATTAGTTTAGTGGAGAGTGAGAGAGGACCAAACCCTTAAAAAAGAATCTCGCGAATCATGCGGCTTTTGACAATGCGAGATGAGATAAGAACTAATTAAGATGGAGTAGTTGATCAAATGCTTATTTTTAATATTGTCGTCAAATTTTTGTAATTGTGTTATTTGCTCAACAATCAAAAGTTGGGTTATATGTATTATAATATTATTACCTTTACTTAATCTTAAGGTGCTATCTTAAATATTCGCGGTTCGATCCCTAGTTACGACGTATTTGGTAAGAATTTTTTCTCCAAATGGGGTGTAAATCCTGGGACGTTGTGCTTCTTGATTGCCCACCACAAGCGATTTTCGTTTATCCTTGTGATCGGTGAAAAATTTCCGTAGAACTGGATCGGTTATCCAAGATTCGTTTGCTACTTGATCCAATATTTTCTTTTTTAGTGGTAAGTATTTCCGTCTACCACGTGGGTGACCCAGATTCGATCTCCGGCAACGGCGATAATTATTTTTTTTTTTCATAGACCGCAGGCGTCACGTGCTTAATGATTATTTAGTCAGGTGCCATAGTTAAACGGGCCAAATGGCACGTGTTCACGTGGATCGTGGTCTCGTGGATTTGTGGGTAACGGAGGATCCATTAAACTCAAAATATTGATTAAATGTATTGAATTCGAAAGTTTAGATCAGTTAATTTATAGATTTTCTTTAAACTAATTCTTAATTATTTATATTATTAATTTTGATTTGGAATTTAAAATTCAAAAATTGATCAAAATTATCCGTTAATTACAATATTATGAGCAGTGTATACTTAAACTGATGTTTAAAATAAATACCTTAAATCACAACTTAACTCTGATTCAACTGTCCAATGAAAAATTTAATAATTAATTGAATTAATTAATTTTATATCAATTCAATTTTAATGATAAAATTCAATTAGTTCAATTTAATCTAAAAAAATTAATTTATTTGAGAGAAAATTATCTTAAACTCCCTGCATGCAAACTCAACTTTCTCCTCAGTCCCTACGTCAGAAAAAATTTGTTTCCACTCTCTACATGTAATGTTTCATGTGTTTCAACTACAGATTTACTGAATTACCCCTCAATTTTTTTAAGTACAAAGAGTCTAAAATTAAGTATAATTCTTTCTAAATTCAGTATCATTTAATTAAAATTCAGTATATTTTATATCAAATTGAGTATGACCTAATCAATTAATCCTAAGCTAATCAATTGGTATGAACTCCTAATCAATTGGTCTAGTGAAAAAAGAATTGTGCTCAATTTGATAGAACATACAGTAAATTCTAATTGAAATATACTTAATTTAAGAAAAATTATACTTATTTTTGGACTTTTTATACGTATAAAAAGTGTGGTACTTAATTTGATAGAAAATATACTATATTTTAATTATATGATACTGAATTTAGGAGGAATTATACCTCATTTTGGACCTTTTGTACCTAAAAATAATAAGAGCAGTTAGGTATGAACTCCTAATCAATTGATTCGGTGAAAAAAGAATTGGGCTCAATTTGATAGAACATATACTAAATTCTAATTGAAATATACTGAATTTAGGAAGAATCATATTTCTTCATAGAATTTTTATACGTATAAAAGGTGTGGTACTTAATTTGATAGAAAATATACTAAATTTTAATTATATGACATTGAATTTAAGAGGAACTATATCTCATTTTGGACTTTTTATACCTAAAAATAATAAGGACAATTAGGTAAAACAATATTTATTAGGGAGCTGAAACAAATAAAACTTTGTATGTAGAGAGTGAAAATGAACTTTTTCTGAAAGATTGAAGATAAAGTTTAAGATTCAATTAAGGATTTAAAAGTAATTTACACATTATTGGATTCTATTTTTATCACTTGCTCGGGCCTATATACAGACACATTTACGTGGGTAAGAAAAGAAAAAGGTCAATTCATAGTTCACTTCTAATGAACACACACCACCTTTTCAACCTGAAGTCATGTATGTCCCATAAGTTGATTAACTTTTCTATTATTGCAA